>JAKUCG020000116.1:0-454389 GCA_022539655.2 Ceriodaphnia dubia | reverse complement strand
AAGCCGCATCCATCTTTCATATACCTTGATATCTCGACGCAGAAGGGTTGGAATTATGGATTCCCTTCATTAATAGTTCATTAGGCGAAATACCAATGGTTGCTTTATGACAGGTGACCGCTGACCCTTCATGGAGCCCAAGGAAACTGA
The DNA here is from genome assembly GCA_022539655.2 of Ceriodaphnia dubia. Classification (NCBI taxonomy): domain Eukaryota; kingdom Metazoa; phylum Arthropoda; class Branchiopoda; order Diplostraca; family Daphniidae; genus Ceriodaphnia; species Ceriodaphnia dubia. The sequence continues at coordinate 454,239 of JAKUCG020000116.1, read as the reverse complement.
TAACATTGATCTATAAAAAATAATGGAGGGTAATGAAGGCTTTCATTTCTTCCTAACTTAGAACGGGATCATGGCCGAGTCTCATTAGTAAGAGTCTTTTATACGTACCTTTTCCTATAATAAGGAACTGAACGTACGAGCAAGGATCGTTAAGACTAGTTCATTTTAGAATAGAACAGAGAGTATTCGCAGTCTTCTTAACCAATTTCTTGACTTTGGCAGCAAAATTACTCACCGAGTGATTTAATACTTCAGGCAGCAAACATATTATATGCTATCGCCCGATAAGGGACTTGAACCCTTGACCTCAGGATTAAAAGTCCCGCGCTCTACCGACTGAGCTAACCGGGCTACGGTTGAGATAAATTACACGCTACGTACCAGCAACGGCCGTTATCATATTGGACTAGTTCATATTAGAATAGAACGGAATAGTATTCGCAGTATTCTTAACCAATTTCTTTATTTGGAGCTTAAGAATATTTTCTGACAAAAGAATAGTTTCCGTTGCGGGGACCTATCAATCAGCCAAAAAAGGAAAAACTGCTACGACGAGTTGAATGAGAATTACTGTTGTATTTGTATGAATAAGACTATAAGTGATATTGTGAGAACCATGTATAGGAAATCTACGTAGTACAGGCAAGTAGATTTACTACATAGTTTTCGTGCAACCGTTGACTAAGTGACTCAAGAAATTTGAACCCAACCCAAAACTGATCGCAGATGGTAGGATTCAAACCAACGCTCCCAAATGGAAACTGATTCCGAGTCAGTCGCCTTAACCACTCGCCTATGCACATCTGCGTGTTTACAAAGTATACAATATATTACTTTTGGATCTTATCATGTCTTTTATACTTCCCATCCAGCACCCTCCAGCAAATATAAGAAATATTACATTTAGGATTCTGTTTCCACCCAGGATCGAACTGAGGACCTTCAGCGTGTTAGGCCGACGTGATAACCACTACACTATGGAAACTTGTAACACGTGCGCTCAAAAGTAAAACACGCTAAAGAGAGTCAAGACCAACCTCAATCTCATTTCATGGAGGGAGGTATGCTATCATGTTACATTTTGTATAATTCTCTCAATTTTCATTCAATAGGCTATACTATCAACCACAAGAGTAAATAGCGCAGTGGATTATGCGAGACAAAAACATATTACATAGTACATACATAGAAGCGAAGAAGAAATATGACTCGTCGCACTTTCAATCGTGTAGGCCTTCACTGTATAGGACCGTACCTACCTTACAAACTCTATGCTGATTTCAATGCTCCCATTAGAATTCCAAAGTTCCCATTTATGTAAAAAAAAGAAATCAGTGGTTATCACGGTTGTCTCACACACAACAAGTCCTCAGTTCAATCCTGGGCAGATGCACGATCGCCTTCTTTCAGGTGGCGATGCAAATCTTCCGGATCTCCAATGAACATCTAAATACAACATCACTAACATCTGCATCATGTCTGAAAATATCCGAGTGAGACATTTTTGGAAAAGAGGCTAACAAGTATAAAACTCAAGTGACAGACCAGCAAAAAGCCATTCAATATGACAAATTCAATTAAAGTGAAGTAATTCAAAGCTTATATCATTTTCTTCATAATCAATCCTTACTCAATTCAATGAAATGAATCTAGGTCCTACCGAGATTTGAACTCGGATTGCCAGATTCAGAGTCTGAAGTGATAACCATTACACCATAGGACCTATATTTTAAATCTTCTTGTCCATAAAAACAACTATTCATTAACAATAAACATATTAAGTCACTACACACTCAGTTGCCAATACAGCAATACGACTTGTGTCGATTTATAAGAAGTTCAAGCATATTTCAACCATAAAAACCTAATATAAAGAACTATATGTTTCAATCATTTTTAAGTGCTCTATACTACCGACTATAAACGAAACTCTCCAATTGTGGAGAGTCTAGTCGCAAGCTGACTTCGACAGCTCTGGATACAGTTCTCTGCAGGGCACGGAAAACGGAGTTCAAACGTGTCGGTAAACAAGCATCGGTTCTCTATATAGGCACATACACAGTTATGCTGAAAAATTAAATAATTGAAAGATTTTATGAATAACAATTAGTTTGATAAGCTATCAAAAGTGATTGAAACCTAGTTCAGTAATGGAACTTGATAATTTTATGAAAATACGGTTCGAAAAATAAAAATTCCCGAAGGGCTAGTTTTGCCAGTAACTAGATGATGAACTTGCGGTATAAACAGAGCTTCAAACTAATACTCGCTACTAGAGCAGAAATAGTCTTGTGGTTGAGGTCATCTTTGCTCAGTATGAGGTTGTGGTCGAAATATGACTGAATATCCCTTGTAAATCGACACCGGTCGTATTGCGAGCGGCAATGGTTGGAGATGAGTTTGTAGTATAGACCGTCATGTGGAGCTCAGAGTCTTGCCTCTGATTGTCTATAGATGTTATTCACTCTTGTATGGGCGAAGCAAGGGAGAAAGCAAAACGACTGGGGTGCTTCATTGCAGGGGTGTCACCCTCACCACCCCAAGGGTTGCTTGTGCGTAGTGTACTCACTAATAATAATAATTAAGCAAATCAAGCCTAATATAACAAAATGTGGATTCCCATACCGGGAATTGAACCCGGGCCTCCTGGGTGAGAGCCAGGTATCCTAACCACTAGACAATATGGGATAAATTGTTGGTAGATCTAAACTAACTCAGTTGTTACTAATGTGCAAGATGAATTGAATAAAAAAAGTACATGAATAACTTCAAGACGAGGTATCTTGACAACGTGTTGTGATCTCGACGTGATCTAAGCATGCAACTCCTGATCTGGAGTCAGGCGCGCTACAATTGCGCCACGAGATCCCTATAGAGGTAATGAACACCGCAACCGATACTAAAATAGAGTATAAATGAACCAAAATTGATGTAAATCGGAAATTCAGGTGCAGCGGAAGCGTGCTGCGACCATAACCCAGAGGTCCGTAGATCGAAACTACGCTCTGCTATAAATAATGAATATTGTTCCCTGCTCAGGTATTTTTTTAAGATGGCCATGATAGTTTCATTGATTGTATGATATTGTCACGTATTGAGTTTAACCCTTCCCATCTTTCTTCCCTTTCCTTATCCCTGACGTATCTAAGACGTTGAAACCCTGTTATTCGCTAAGAGTAGTCTGGGAGAGACGAGTAGAGTTGGTTTTGGGACACCGCCGGGGTAGGTGTAGTGCGTAGTTGCCGGCGGTGAGGACGGACTCGGCGTCCGTACTTGCCTAAGAAAGAGAGTCGGCGTCGGGTTTGGCTTCTAAGCCGTGTAACCAAGGCCGCCGTGAGCGAGTAGACCAGAAATGCCCGTGACAATATTAATCATGATAAATCTTGCTTAGACGTTACCATGGTGTTTAGAGATCCTCGCGCAAGATACGTTGAGTTGAATAAGCATCGATGGTTCAGTGGTAGAATGCTCGCCTGCCACGCGGGCGGCCCGGGTTCGATTCCCGGTCGATGCATATCATATTTCTTAGAAGTTGAGAGAAACTTCGTGCAGATGTGGCCGAGTGGTTAAGGTGACTAAAAATCAGTTCGAATCCTACCATCTGCGTCGACCTAGTTTACCAAGTTCAACGAAATCAATATGTTTGCATGTTACTTTTTCTTTTAAAATATTATCTCTTCAAGACGCCATGGGCCGTTAGTTACGTGCCCATCCCTGAATTTTTGTTACCCTAGTATATTCTATGACTCGGTAGGAGTTTTTGTTGATGACATTTTCTATTTTTTTTCTTTGATAAACATGCAATTCTGACTCTTTGATAGCTCAGTTGGTAGAGATGAGCAATTGAAATAAACTATGCGGAGTTTCAAAAAGTGAAACTATTTGTTTATGGCTCATTGGTCTAGTGGTACGATTCCTTCTTTAGGCTAAGATGAAAGTGCAGTCAAATCTAGGCTTTATTGCTAAGATGCAAGTCAGGTCGGTTCTCGGCCTTTTGGCTAGGATGGGAGTGCTTTGCAGCCAATCCATGGGACTCTTTCTCGATATTCCAGATTACTTATTAGCCTGTTTCCCACTGGCCCCTTTTCCTGCTCAGTTTTAATTTAAATTAGTCAATTCAGTCATTTATTGGCTCATTGGTCTAGTGGTATGATTCCTGCTTTGGGTGTAGGAGGCCCCGGGTTCAAATCCCGGATGAGCCCTAAGGTTCTACTTTTGAACAAAGTGCGATTAATCCTCTTGTTGGCAATAAGTATTATCTAGAAGAGTTACCAGCAAAACTTAATCAGTTTGATTGCCCCGAGTGAGGTTCGAACTCACGACCTCGAGATTATGAGACTCGCGCGCTGCCTACTGCGCTATCGAGGCTTATTTCACATTAGTTGTTAGGTCTTCTGCTTACTAGACAGGCGCTTTGCCTTGCTTGCATCATTGAATAACAATCGTTGCACGCATTATAAACATACAATAATAATGAGGGCTCATCCGGGAGTTGAACCCGGGACCACTTACACCCGAAGCAAGTATCATACTACTAGACCAATGAGCCGATATTTGCAATCAAATCAGTATGTTTCGAGATTTGACTGCCAGGCTGGTCCTTCGCGTACGTCGGCGAGAACACATGATACGGCACTTGAAGTACCTGAGATGGTTTCCAACTCCTCAAAGAATCGCCTTCAAGCTCGCGGGTCATGCCTATCTCTGGCTCTGTTGATGTGAAGATCGTCCGCTTCCCGTTTGCTGCTCGAATTCAAATAGAAGGTGAAAGTTTTTAACGAGACAGTAATGCCTTCAGCGTCACTTGATCTAATCTTACGATATGAAATACACGAGTCGATACGATAGCAATCGGAAGTATGCAAACAATGTACAATTATGAAGTAGAAAATATTTCAAAATAGCTCGCCCCTGGGTGGGCTCGAACCACCAGCCTTCCGGTAACAACGAAATTTTTAACAGCCGAACGCGCTAGCCAATTGCGCCACAGAGGCCGCGAGTTGCAAAGTCATATCCAACACTGGCATATCTAGAGTTTTAGTTGGGTATGGAAGTATTGAAAACACAATCATATTTAATGGAAATAGAAAATATTTTGTATTCTAGGCGACGAAATAATAACCATTGATACCCCTTGCATATTTTTAATAATAAAAATAGTAGAAAGAGATGTAGAACTTTCATTAGAAAAATACAACCTAAGTTACAGAGAGCTTACACTATAAGAATAAGGGGAACTTGACAAGTAAGTTCATGCTCCAGGCTCCAACTCAAAAACGGATAAATTGTTCGCCTTTTACTAAAGATTTCCGTGGGTGGAAGCATGAGTATATGACCCTTTTTTTGAACTGCCTAATGTCAAGCTAGCCCCATAACCCCAAAAATGCTTTGATTGAAAAAATATTTATTTGCAAATGCTAACGATGTATGTATAAGATCCCATATCGGTTATTGCATTCTACTCTTGATACTACCATCAAAAATCGGGTATGATTTTGTCACGATTTGAACAAAATGATGAAACGTTAAAGGAAGTGTAAAATTTTCAAACATTCTGTTTCTACAGTTTATGTTAATGTCTCAAAATAATTAGGCATTTAGTTCAACCGTCATTGTCTAAGCCTGGCTAGCTCAGTCGGTAGAGCATGAGACTCTTAATCTCAGGGTCGTGGGTTCGAGCCCCACGTTGGGCGAAGTTTTGGAATAAGAAGATCTGAAAAACAATATATAACTAAAAAATCTAGGCATCATTACGACACTACCCCTGCGTGCAATACAAAATGTATTGGCAGTCCATCACCTTAACCACTCGGTCACCTCGTCCCAGAACAAAACGACATCGGTGAGCAAAGTCCTGTCAGAGTGTACGATATTCTCGTGATTCTGCACTCGATTCACAGTAAGGCAATGCGGCCCCGTCGGAGACGAGAAAGTTACATTTCCCTAGGGATAGTTATCTTATGTTCCCCAATGTTATGTTCCAGCTAGCAGGTACGGCAAATAAGACGATAAGCCCCGCACTCCATCCACCGATGCAGTACACTTCTCTCGTAATTGTACGACTTTTGTTTGAAGACTCATCAGCTTAGGCATGAAAGAAGCTCGGGTCTAGTTAAAACCGAAAACGTTTATCTGGATTGCTCGATCTGGATTGTCACTTGATGATTTTTCGGTAGCGTGGCCGAGCGGTCTAAGGCGCTGGTTTAAGGCACCAGTCTCTTCGGGGGCGTGGGTTCGAATCCCACCGCTGCCATGTTTCAATATTTTTGATTTGCCTTTCGACGTCATCATGGTCATTGAATAGTTGGTTGCCCAGCTCCATGTTATAACTTGCCATAAGGCACCCTGTACCGCCAATGATCCTGGGTTACTAGTCTAGGCCTGCGCCCTGGTGGTGGAAGGGGGGAAGCTCTTACAGGAATTTTTAAAAATATCCTAAGTTCCAACATTGAACAAATCACGAATATAGATGTATTTTAAACGTTAATGTTATTACTACTCCGGGGAACAGATCTGGGCAACCAACTATTCTATGACCATGGACGTCATCATTGTTTCCCGGAATATACTCTAGAAAATATCTGATGATTTCATTCAGCAGACGATATAAAAGTGGCGTTGTGCATTACACTTGACGGATACGGGCGGTTCAAATATCTTCCAAATACTTTACGAAACTACAAAAAAGGGATCCTGCCTAGTTGGTTTGAATTTCTTATTTTGCTTGACATAATCCAAGGCTTGAAATAGATTTCAGTTAAAAATATATAGAAATTGATGGCAAATATTACTTGCCGTGACCAGGATTCAAACCTGGGTTACTACAAAATTATAGCAAGCCCACAACCTAGGGTCCATCGAGTTACTAATTTCATCTTAAATAGCCTTCTTAGCTCAGTGCAGAGCTCTAGTCTTGCACTTTCGTAATCGTTAACTAGTGGTCATGAGTTCGATTCTCATAGGAGGCAGTATTTTAAGTAACTGTACGGATCTTATGTTTCGGTTCAATTCTTCAGCCAAGTACCCCAAATGTAGTTTGGCATTTACCATCTCTTACGTGATGCGATGGTGGTATAGTGGTTAGCATGGCTGCCTTCCAAGCAGTCGACCCGAGTTCGATTCTCGGCCATCGCAATTATTTTTACACCTTGGAAGAATAAATTGCACATGTATATACGATAGAAAATAACAAATCATTCCGTATAAAATGTCGGAAAATAATCCGACATTGAATTGAATAAAGGCTGAGACGAATGTTTTGTTGGGATGAGTCGAGAATTCTGTATTGTAGCGAAGAGCTGAAGACGAGATGAAGATGTGAACTGACCCTAGGTCAATGTATTAAAACATGCTTAAACTAGATTCAAGATGACCCGAGCGAGACACTTGTGGTGTGACTCGCTCGGGGTTTGAGCTAAGAACTGCAGGTGACTGAAAAGTGACTGAGTAATGAAAATGGCTGATGTTAACTGAGTGTAGAAGAAAAGTGTAGGCCTATATAAGGCGAAGTGGAACAATAGGTCATGGGCGTTGGGTTGGCTACAGTAGATATTGATTTTGATTGGGGGAGGGGTAATAAGTAAGGTCAATGGTACTAATAAAAGGGGAGAATCGATGAACTGATAAGAATTGATGGCAAGATAAGATATGCAAGGACGATGACCTTGATAAGAAAGTGAGAAGAGTTCGGAAAACATGTTGTCGATGAATAGTGGTAAGAATAGATCGCTATGGTGAAAGTAGGTCGGAGATTTCCGACATAAAAAGTCTCTAACAGCATCCGATAAATTCAAACAGCAGTTAACGCATAAGATTGATCAGTGTACTACGTTCCATATTTACTTATCACAAGAACATAAAAAGCAAGGTCCTTTCTTTAAGTTGACTAAAATTGTGTCCGCAGAGAAATTTGACGGAGGAGTAATCCGATGATTCATTAGTTACGGATTAACGTTTCAAAACGATTCCAGTTGAATTAGATTCGAAATAGTACAAGCAATGTTGGAGCGCAGTTAAATAAGAGGGGTAAGCTACTTAAGTATATTTGAATAGCATTGAACATCGGATGACAGCTTTTGCGTACGAATAAGCCCACTACAGAACTCAATAAGAAGCCTGCAAATCCCCTACAAAGTTTAACCTCAGAAAACCTCACCCACCCAAGGTTACTGAATGAGTGACGCTATCTTTGTGAAGGAAAGTTGTAAGTGTAGATTAAAGGGTAGGATAGGAAGTCAGTAGATTATACGATAGTTATTGAGATTCTGGTTTGAAGTAATGTACAATTTCATTGATGATTGTTGAATAATAGATTATTTCTTATCGTTTAAACCAAATTTACTCTGAATTAGATTGGAAATAGAATAATTAACGATTTAAAACAGTTTAGTTGGAGAAAAAAAAATGGACATTTTTCGTAGAGAGAAGAAGTTCATAAATAACTTCAAGACGAGGTATCTTGTCAACGTATATAGTGACAACGCAACCTCCTTATCTGGAGTCAGGCGCACTACCATTGCGCCACGAAATCCCTAGAATTAATAAACACCGCAATCTATAACTATAAAAGTCAATTTTTGGTGTCCGTCTACGTTTTTCTCCGAAACTATGAGAGGTAGTGGCATGAAACAAATTGAATTAGATGCAGAAAGTTGCGCACTAGGTATTAAAGCGAGATCGTTAATTTTTTTAAATTCTAATTTTTAAAAAATATAATGAAAAAAAATAATTTCCTTGTTAAAGGGTATACCCGGGGAATCCCCTTGCAAACAATCGATACAGGCCTTATGCATCGATAGTTATTGAGATTCCGGTTTGAAGTTACGTACAATTTCATTGATGATTGTTGAATAATAACTTATTTTAAAAATTGTTCAACCTATTTCACTCTGAAATAGATCGGAAATAAGATATTTAACGATGTAAAACAGTTTAATTAGAGAAAAAAGCTAATCTTATACTTTTTAATTGAAATAAATACCGTGAATCGGCACTTGCGTTTCGTTAGCCTACCATGAAATTCTATGAGAGCTAGTCCTCTCTTTTAAATATTAAGCCTTGAAAAAGTTAATCTTTTCAAATGCAAAACGACAATTTCATGGAAGTGGATGAAGCATCAATTGCTTCAACAATTTATCACGACAGACAGGTTGGTAATTTGTGCGCCCTTCACGCAATCAACTCCGTTTTACAGGAACGTGTGTTCGTCAAAGAAGACCTCATTGCAATTGCACAAAACCTGGACAATTTTTAGCAGTCTCTTACTCCCTCAACTGTTCAATGTTCCCAAAATATACACTGAAATGGGAACTTTTCGATTCAGGTTATCATTACTGCGCTTCTTCTCCGTCAACTGGAAGTTTTACCATATAAATGCTCATATCCTTGAGCCGTATCCACACGTAACAACTCTTTCAATCAGCAGGCGTTTATTTGCCACTGACAAAACCATTGGTTTACACTGCGAAAGATTGGCTAAATGGTACAACCTGAACTCCCTTTAGCCGTACCCGGTAGAAATCCATAATCATGGGACTCACCTCTCTAGCTTTTCTACGAATGAAATGCTTGATAGTTTCACTGGCATATTTATTGTGGTTGGAAATTTGCCTCATATAGCCAGCACTTTAAAAACGGAGAAAAGATATTGCAATGAAACATGCGACTTGCAAATGGAAGTTGATTATCCCATGGATCCGCAACCGAAGAAAGCAAAGAAAGGAAAGACCATGCACTCTTGGGCGGAAAACCACATTGGCTCAGAATAAATCAAAGTCTAGATTAAAAGAAACACCTCAACAAAATGAATCCCGTCTTCAGAACGACCGAACACAGAATCAACCTGTGAGGTTTTCAGAGACGGTCGAAAAGAAACAGAATCGCTTAAAGTGTCGCCGTTCGAAGTACGTTGGTTCTAGATCATCGAAGAATGCTGAACAGTCTTTTAATCGCCAACAAATTGATCGAACTAGTTATGTCATGTTGACTTCAAAAACCTTTAGAGGACTAGAAAATGCTGCATTCAATTATGACCCAGAAACAAAATATGATCAACATCCAGCTGTATCGGTTGGAAGAATGGACACAATTTGCCTCTTCTGTAGAGCCTTGAAATGGAAAGGTGAAACACCTGAAAAAAAAACACTTTTTATATGCTTTTTAATTGTCATCCACCATCGTTGTGAACGAACGGTCACGCAACTCATGACTAGGGGCCACTTCTTTTTTTGTTGACTTCAAATGGGTCATTTGCAGAAAACTTGCACAAATGTCCGATATGCCTCAAAAGTTGAAGAAGTAGGACTAAGTCATGAGTCACGTGACCGTTCATTCACAACGATGGCGGTAGACAGTTAAAAAGCCTATTAAAATGGTATTTAGCCTATTTTTGAAATTCTTCCTTCGTACACCGAACTTGGCTTAAGATCCCTCTTAGGTCACTGTATGTTGCTTTGGAGAAAAATGGCAGTTGCACCGTGCAAAATTCCGTAAATTAACTTTGAAAACCTTATTCCTATCTCTTCCCGTGATAATAATAGGTATTCATCATGGCGGACAGACTGAAACACCTGACAAACGTATCCCGTAGTAAATAACTTCTGTTTATTAAAAACTTGGGTTATTCACATTTCACATTTTAAAACCGAGTGAAACCGGGCACTTAAGCTAGTTGATAATAAAAGAGAGTGGATAAATGAATCAAAATTGATGTAAATCTTGAATTCAGGAATACACTTGCATTCAATCAACAATAATGCCATGTTAATTTAAGCAGAGTGGCGCAGGGGAAGCGTGCTGAGCCCATAACCCAGAGGTCCGTAGATCGAAACTACGCTGTGCTATATAATGAATATTTGTTTCCTGCTCAGGTATTTTTTTAAGATGACCATGATAGTTTCATTGATTGTATGATATTCATCGTGCTAAATCTTGCTTAGACGTTTTGACCCGGAATTCTCTTAGAGACTTAGAGACCTCAAAGAAGTAGAGATGGTTTTGGGACACTGCTGGATTAGGTGTAGTGTTGTTGTCGTCGTTGAGGAAGGACTTCGACGGTCGGACTTGTCTTGGATAAAGAGAGTCGTCGGCGTTGGGTTTAACTTCTAATCCGTGTAACGAAAATCGTCGAGAGCGAGAGAAACGAAGTGTCCGTGACAATATTTCTTTTAACTGCGTCCTTAAAAGAGAAAACTCTCAATTGGAAGTGAATTATTCACAAATGCAGAGCAAAATGAATGCACCCGCCCAGGGCAGAACTAATGAGCTGTAGTGTTTAAGACGACCGTGGTAACAGATAAGTTACTACACTACGAATATAACGCGATAATTAATACGGGATTTTATTTTTGAATGATATTTTTCTAATGCCAAGTCTAACTGCTGTTTCTAACTATTTTTTATTTTGTACACAATTTTATTTTTCGTTCGTTTTACGTTACGATATCGTTATTGGTCATTAAACATTCTGAAAAAATCCAATACTTGCTGTTAATAAGACCTGGTGAGAGCATGCACGGTTTTCGTATTGATTTTCGAACTGAGGTTCTTAGCTCGGCTTTTAGTTAAATCCGGTGGCTTTGTAGGTTATCTCCCTCAACCATATGGCTCGCATCTAAATAATAAACATTATGCGATTACCACGATTAATGAATGAGCTCTTGCTGATTATTTTAACGGCAGATGTGGCCGAGTGGTTAAGGCGATAGACTTGAAATCTATTCCTCTCTGAGGGCGTAGGTTCGAACCCTACCATCTGCGCATTGCGCAATACTAATTAACTATCAAATTACATTTTCTCCCCTTAACCGTAGTACAGTGGAATCTTTCACTTCAGTCAGATATTTGTCGAAGTAATGTAACAGTCACGTCTTTGTAATTTTACGAAAATAAAGTTCGGAAAACAACATTACTGAAGGACTCGTTTTGCCAATCACTAGGAGATGAACTTGCCGTATAAATAGAGCTTCAAACTAATACTCGCTACTGGAGCAGAAATAGTCTTGTGGTTGAGGTCATCTTTGCTCAATATGAGGTTGTGGTCGAAATATGACTGAATCCCTTGTAAATCGATACCGGTCATATTGCGAGCGGTAATGGTTGGAGAGTTTGGAGTATAGACCGTCATGTGGAGATCAGAGTCTTGCCTCTGGTTGTCTATATACCATCCCTGACAAACTGAGTCGGAATATCCACGCCCGCTGTGCAAATAACTCTAAATGTTCTAATCAGATGATGGCCAATACTGTTAAACGAGTAAGCTGGCTGACCCAGTCTCTTTTGTAAAAAAAATAGTTGACACGGAATGGGACGTGTGGAAAACAAGTGGGCACGGGGATGTTGAACCCTTATATGCACTTTGCGACATTGTTTGTGCTCCATTTTATAAAATATCGAATTAAAGTTTCAAAGAAATCTAAATTATTCTTCTGTCGCTAGTGAATTTATGGGATCATGTCTAGATTTATAATCGTGGCGGGAGTCGAACCCGCAATTTTCGGATGACTCAGTTGAATGGTAGAAGTCCGACGCCTTATCCATTAGGCCACACGACCGTTAGGCTTACCATTCTATGACATATAGAATCCTATCAATTACAATTTAGTTTTTAGATTTGCGATTTGATATTTTGATTTAAGAATTTTAGCTTTTTCCTCCAGCTAGCTAGGCAAAGGTCCTTATAATATTGTACTAGTTTAAATATAGTATTAAGTCTTATAAAGTAAAACACATCTTTCACAATGCCTCCTGAGAGGATTGAACTCTCGACCTCTGGTTGACTTCTGGTCAAATCAGTTAATATCTAAATGTACGAGACCAGCGCTCTACCACTGAGCTAAGAAGGCGATCCATTAAAGGGAAGCCATGAATTGAAAACCAATAAGTTAGTAACTGCAATATATATTGTCATCTGCTAGCCAAAGGATAATTAAGCCGTCACGCCAAGCAAGTTGGTAATAACTTCTACATAAACATTGTTGAAGTAACTCGCAAAAATAACTCGACGCCACCAATGAGCTTTCCCAATTATACTTTGCTCATTTTTAAGGGTTATGCAATCGAAGTAAAATTGTGTACAGCTCTTATTTAAATGCTAGAAATGTATTTATGTTTACGAGTTAATTCGGGCGTTCGTAAAACTAATAAATCGCTTGTGTAAATCAAGTGAAACCAAGATCATACTTCACAGGATCATTTCTGTAGTATATCTCGACGAGTTTCCCACCAGAAACTTGTCCCCTACACACCCACGATGACGAGTGACGACGTTGGCTTCTGAGCGTGAAATGGGTCGTGAGTGTAACTACTCCGGTGGTATATCTACTCACGGCCATTGAGGACCGTTTCTATTGATCGAATTTCGATCAATTGGAGGAAGTTTGCGTGTTCCGAGTGGTGGGATCCTTATTACGTAAATATCATTGAATAAAGAATAATATACAATCAGCCAAATGAGAAATAATTATAATAACCAATATGTGACTTCTTCAATGTGTCGTTGTGCGTTTTCTTCGATAATCATAGCGGTAAGTGAGTGGGGAGAGGGACAGTAATAGTAAGAGAGTGTCAAGGAGAGAACGTGCAGAAGTGGACAACTTGAGTTTGAGGTAATATGAGCATATACAGTTCAAAATGTAGCTGTTGTCAGGATGGCCGAGCGGTCTAAGGCGCCAGACTCAAGTGTAAAAACTTTCCGTGTCCAACGGATGGAAGAATTCTGGCCTTCAATAGAGGGCGTGGGTTCAAATCCCACTTGTGACAATAACATTTTAATCTGAATAGCATGAAGTGCAAGAACAAATTTGTATTTACGACTTATGACTTGATAAAATATTTTGTCTCTTATGGGAATTAATTAGAACCAAAGTCCCATGGAGCTGAGAGTCCTATGGTGTCGGCTTCAAATCATAGTACGTGGTTATATTTTAGTTCAGCCATCGTTCAGGGGCTCCTTCCAAACCAGAACCGAAAGCATTTGTGATGTACGCCTTGAACCAGTCATTAGAAAACATATAGTGACAAATATTTTCTGTTTAACGTTTTCGACTGTTTGATGTATTTCATGTCGATTCAGTTATTGAGCTATTTTACTGGTTTACTTACGTTTAGACAATGCGTATAGAATTATTTTGTACCGACAGTATTACGATGCCAAAATGGAGTGGCAGAGGATTGAACTCTGGACTTCTCGCATGCAAAGCGAGCACTCTACCACTGAGTTACCACCCCTTTGCAGACATCTTTACGTTATATGTTTAGGCACTTGTACAGCAGATAATTTTAGAAAATGTTTCGAGTAAATAATCTGTCACCACCAATCAATGCCATTAGAGTAAAGAAACGTGTAATTAGCTCTTGCTCAGGAAAAGAACCCGGTATAATGAGATAATAGAGCAGGCGCTTCACAGAGCGGACATTATAGGAAGTTACCATCATGTTGTCCCTTCCTTGATTTTGGGAGGCCACTTTCCGCGGAGGCTCCTTTGAAAAGCTTTAAAGCCGCATCCATCTTTCATATACCTTGATATCTCGACGCAGAAGGGTTGGAATTATGGATTCCCTTCATTAATAGTTCATTAGGCGAAATACCAATGGCTGCTTTATGACAGGTGACCGCTGACCCTTCATGGAGCCCAAGGAAACTGATAACATTGATCTATAAAAAATGGAGGGTAATGAAGGCTTTCATTTCTTCCTAACTTAGAACGGGATCATGGCCGAGTCTCATTAGTAAGAGTCTTTTATACGTACCTTTTCCTATAATAAGGAACTGAACGTATGTCCCTGACTGAGGACTCAGTGTTTAAATAAAAACACTCTGTCGATTCAAAGGCTGAGTTTATTTCTTGGTCGAAACGAAAGCTTCATCGCAACGTCTCCTTCCGTCGAATCCTCCGAAAACACTGCCTTCCCCTTGCTCCGAGATTTCGCAAGAAGGCGACGGCAGGCCGTTTCCCACGGTCAAATTGGTCACACGGTGTCAGGCAGCAAACATATTATATGACATATCAATACAGAAAAAAGGAAAGCGAGATAAATGGGCATTGGGGAAAGAGCTAGACGACAGCTTTATGAGAGGGAAAGAAACAAAACAACAATCTAGAAATCTGAGTGAAGACAGCTGCATTTAGGTCAATGGGGGCGAGTCATAGTGTGAAAAACGGGGCGACTGAAACAGGACTGGGGTGGTGAATAAGGGAAGAAAGAAGAAACACAAAAAAAAACGAAATCTGAATTGGGATGATCGAGAGGCGGACAATATAACACAAAAAATAGTAATCTACCGATGCTCAATCGGTTACAGCGGGGCCTGTTTTTGACTGAGGTTCAAAAACATCTTTTTCTAGTAAACACATTTTTGCTGCGGGGCGCAGGTATTCTCCGGTTTTTGTCTTCACTTTGGCAGCTCTAACAACACCATCTTGACTGGTAATTGTTTCAAGGACTCTCCCGATGGGCCAGTGTCCTCTCGGAGAATCTGGGTTGACCAACAGGACGATATCGCCCACCTCCAAATTCGGTTTTCGTCGAAGCCATTTCTTTCGCTCGGTAATTGTAGGCAGGTATTCTTTTAACCACCGGCGCCAAAAGTGGTTCACCATCACCTGTGCAGCTCGCCAACTTCGTTTGGAACTTATTTCTGTTTCGTCAAATACATCCATTGGGATATTTGGATTTGCTCTTCCTATAAGAAAATGATTAGGCGTGAGGGGCTCAAACGCTTATATGCGTCAGTGGTCGTCCATTGAGTAGGGATCTACCTCAGTTAGTATAGTTATCAACATCTCATCAGTTAGCGGACGTGAATCCATGATTGAATTGAGTGCAATCTTAGCAGATTTTACCAT
The DNA here is from genome assembly GCA_022539655.2 of Ceriodaphnia dubia. NCBI lineage: Eukaryota > Metazoa > Arthropoda > Branchiopoda > Diplostraca > Daphniidae > Ceriodaphnia > Ceriodaphnia dubia. Next base: position 438,394 of record JAKUCG020000116.1, on the reverse strand, counting down.
TCTCTCCCATACACCACCAAAGTGGGGTGCTGCAGGTGGAGAGAAATGCCACTCAATCGAACGCCTACTCATAGCTCCATCAATTTTTGCTTGGTTCCATCTTTCTAAACATTCCCTGATTTCCTTATCTCCAGCGACAATCTGCGTGTTATCGCTGTAAACTATAGCGGGACATCCTTTCCTATCAGTAAACCGTTGGAACGCCATGAGGAATGAATTGGTGTCAAGAGTCGCTGTCCATTCTAGGTGTACAGCTCGAGTGACGAGGCAAGTAAATAAAAGGACGTACCGCTTTATCTTTCGCCGAAACATGCTAACAGTGTATGGACCAAAATAATCAAGACCGGTATTAGTAAAAGGCGGCTGGTAAGGCTCAATGCGACATCGGGGAAGAGAAGACATGAGCGGAAAATCGGGCTGTTTATGCCTTCTTACATGTAAAGCATCGATTGACGTATCTTTTGATCGTAATTTCGAATAATCCAGAAGCGGGATCTAAGACTACTTAGCAATCGTTCTACTGATGGGTGTCTTAAAAGAAGATGTTCCTCCATCACGATAAGGTTTGTGAGTGGATGATCATGAGGGAGAAGGATAGGATGTTTGATGTCGTATGAAAAATCTCCCTTATCGATACGTCCGCCAACTCGTAACAAACCAACTTTATCAAGAAATGGAGCAAGTTTTATAATGTGAGAATCATTGCGTATCGGTTTACTGGACTTGAGCGCCTTTATTTCTTGACCGAAACATTCTATTTGTCCCTGGCGGATACATGTCTCCTTAGCTGTTTTTAATTCAGGAATAGTTAGGATCCAAATCGAATTGGTTGATCACTGGCCTTCATTTTAAGATTGTGTATGTACCTAGCAATCCAAGCGACTACTCTGCAACATTTAAAGAAATTCGATGAATTTTTTATTAGGTTTGTTATCCCTTCAATCCCTTTAGAATGGTTAATCACACCGATCCACTTTGATTTTGCTATTTCGGGGTCATCTGACAATGGTTCTCGACATAATTGTTGTTCGGGCCAGTGATCTTCTGACTGATAAAGGAACGCGGGCCCAGAGAACCAACGGTGATTATCGTTAAGTTCCGTAGGAAACAATCCGCGGCTGCATTCGTCTGCCGGATTGTCCGTTCAGGAACATGTGACCAATCATCCGCACTGGATCCGTCTAGAATTTCTGCAACTCTGTTTGCTAAACGTATGATAACGACATGTTTTAGACTTAATCCATTGTAAAACTGTTTTTGAGTCACACCAATAAAAAACTCGATTTATTGGAATCCTAAGGCTTCAATACCTTTCTTACGAGACGCAAGCCTACAACCGCAAGAACTCTTGTAACTCCAATCTCGGGATTGTTAACGGTCGAATAGGTGCCACGCGGGACTTCGATAAAACGAACGAGACTCGGGCAAGATCCTTGTTGCAAACAACTCGCAGATAAACGACGGCACCAAAATCAACCATCGAGGCATCACTGAACGCGTGAATTTGAGCCTCTTTAAAATGGGGTGATAGCGTGAGAGGTCTGGGTATTCTTATATTTTCTAAATAAGGAAGGTGGCAAATCCAACGGTGCCACTGTATTAAGATAGCTTCTCCTACTATTTCATCCCAGTCACACCCCGACGCCAAATCTTCTTACATCACCTTTTTGCGATTAAAATGACAGGTGTTAAAAACCCAACGGATCGAAAACTGTTGAGATGACGCTCAAAATTCGTCGTTTGGTATTCGCCTCTGAGTCTAGGTTAATTTTAAACATAAATTCATCCGATTCGCTGTTGTATAGAACGCCTAAAGTTCTTTCGATAGGTAGTGCTTCTAAATCCAAGTTTAATGTGGGGTTGTTCCTATCTTCTCTGGGGATTGTAGTCAAAACCTTTCTAGACGAAGAGATCCATTGATTCAAATGAAATCCACCTCTTTCTAACAAGGCGCTGTACGCCTTCCTGGACAAAATCGCTTCCTCCTCCGAATCAAAAGAATCAAGTAGATTGTCCACGTAAAAGTTCGTTACAATTTTATCTGCTACACTTGGGAATTCCTTAAAGTGTTTCTCTGCGTTCCGTCGTAGTACACTCGAGCAAATGAAGGGGGAAGAGATTGCACCAAAGATTTGAACTTGCATCTGATAGATAGTAGGAGGAGTGTGGACCCCGGGTGACCGCCATAAAAAACGTAGCGCAGATTGATCTTCGGATTTAACTTGAACCTGCAGAAACATTTGTTTAATGTCCCCGCTCAAAGAAATAGCTCTTTCGCGAAATAGTAACAGTACAGTCACAAGATCATTTAAAAGGTTAGGTCCTTTTAACAATACATCATTAAGAGACGATCCACAATGTCTGGCTGAAGCGTCGAAGACCACACGAACCTTATTAGGTTTCTGAGGATTTATCACGCCGTGGTGTGGGAGGTACCACGTTCGGCCCTCTCATCCGGCTATCTCACTTGCATTCACCTTTCGCGCAAACCCATTTTCTATATAATCGTTTATCACGGCTGTGTACCTCTCGGCGAAAATCCGATCCCGGCGAAAGCGATGTTCTATAGAGCGGAGCCTGCGAAAGGCTGTCTCATAGTTATTCGTTAAAGAAATGGTGGAGGACACCCAAGGAAGACCTACGGAGTTTCAGCGAGTTCCATTGAATGTCGTCGTTGCTTTCACTAATTCCCTGGCTCGCTTATCTCTTTCTGATTCAGGGAATCTTAAATTGGGGACGAGCCCAAATGACTCTGTTTCCCAAAACTTCTCCACCGTCTTGTGTAAATCGCATTGATTCCTAATTGTAAGAACAAATGGTGACTGTGGTTGGTTTGTTTTGTCTCTTTCCGGAAAAGGCCCAACGCAGCACCACCCGAACGGAGTGCGAATTCCATAAGGCGCTTGAGTTCCCTTTGGTGGCGCACGCCTGTCTAATTGTTGATGAGCTTCTTGTATTTCTGCCCCGATGAGAATCGTAACGTCTCCAAAATCAGTATCATTAATTTTTACGTCACTTAGATGAGGCCATCTAAGTTTCAGCTTCTTTAAATCGTATTCTCTCTTCGGTAATTTGAGATTTGGAACGGTGGAAGCTTCAGTGACGTCAACCACGAAGGACTCATCTAATGATTTGATAATAAAGCTGACCTGTGACGTTCGAATAGCCGGGTCTCTGCCGTGAAACGTTCCAAAAGTAGTTAAACGAGGCCTTCCATTCAATTTCAGTTTTTTGGCAACATCCAATCGTATCAACGTCACATCACTTCCGTTATCTAACAAGGCGTGTGTATACACCGTCTTTCCATTGGCCTGTAATATAACTGGGACCACATTTAATAGCGTTTTTAAGATAGTGCGTTTACTTGACATCGTATTTACGGTCTGGCTGTGGCTTTCAACATCCCTTGCTTTCAAGGGATACATCCGCAATGGGCCCCGTGAATCAAATAATGGTGACGTTGCCCACATTGATCGATTGAACAGGTCGATTTGGAAGGGCATTCTACACTGCGATGAAGGCCATCAAGACAACGAAAACATTGTTTTTTATCTCTTACGCACTCGGCTCTTTCCCCTACTGACATTTCCATAAATACATTGCACTTTTCAATTGAGTGATTTTTCCCACAACAAAAACATGAGATAGCCGCGAATCTGTTAACAAAACTGTAGGCTTCGAACCAGACGAAAAGTTAGTGCGTGACTTACTGTTGTCTTGTTCCTTTCGAAACCCCTTTTTACTAGACTTATTTTGTATTGACGGCGGTCGGATCATCATTTCGCCCATCACAATCTCATCGAGCCAATGAGCTAGATGTTTAAGAGTTGCCCGTTTCGGTATCATTTTATAAACCTTAATGCCCCAAGTATTGCGCATTCGAGGTGGGAGTTTACCGACAATGTGTTCTAAAGTCATTCCCGCCTCTAAATCTTGTTCGTATCCCCCGTTTCGTAATGCATACATCGCCCCGTGAAGCGTTCTTGAAAATTTGCCAAGTTCTGAATAGTCATCGTCTTTGATAGTCGGTAGGCTCATCAAAGACGTTAAATGGGCTCGGGCGACTACTTGTGGCTGTCCATAGCGCTTACGTAACTCTGTTAGGGCGTCATAATAGGTGGAAGCATTCTCAAGATATTCGGAAATATATGAGCGTACTTCAGATGACAATAACTGTTTCAAAACTGCGAGTCGTTGGCTATCGGAGGGTAGGACATCGTGAATCATGTCCTTAAATGAGGATAAAAAGGTGGGCCATTCACGGGGATCTCCATTGAAAGGTTCAATTTTTAATTGGGGTATGGCGTTCATCATCCACATTGGGTTAAATGAATGTGATTGATTCGTCGAGACGGAACGTCTGTGGTCAATCCAGTCCGTGACCGGCTTTTGCTCAGATGTTGGAGAGTAGCGGGGCCGTTTTGACGGATTGTAGTTTGAAACGTGTGAACATATAGACGACGAAGGCGAATTTGGCCTACTGCGATGGAATTGACTGCTGTAGGGATTTATAAACGAATTCATACTGGCAGAAGGTCTTATTTCAGATTGATTTCTAAAAGACGACGGTTCGGCGGGGGGAAAACCATTGTCCATACTGCCTATATCAAACGATTCGGAAATAGAATGAGACGTATCTAGATTTTGTAAATAGTGATCAATCCTTTCTATTACTTCTCGGACCATACATTCATTCTCGTTTATATAGATATAGGCTCCTTCAATTGACTGACCATCTTGCCGCAAGGCTTCCACGTAGTCCGAATGCGCCTTTCTAAGGTCCTCAATTGCAATCGAAATATGCTCACGATGAGCTATAATGGAATCTTTATTCTTTTCTTCCGATAAAACAAAGTCTAGGTTACTACAATGACGAACAAGACCCCGACGGATAGTGTCCCGAACGACCTTTAATGCCCCGATCCCATAAACCTCATCAATTTCCTCGGTAATTCTGTCGTCCCTTCCCTCCCGTGAAGGACTATTAACCGATTCATTGATAGACATTATCAATTATGTCCTTTGCCTGATGAATAAGACACTGATTCTATGCTAACAGTAGGACATAATAATCCGATAGTCAGATTTTTCAGAGGAACCGATTACAGTTAAATTTGTTGAAACATGCCAATTTAACGATTAATACAACGAAGACAGGTTAACTGCAACGACTTTCATAGCCAAACAGAACGAAATGATTGTCACAAATGACTTTCAAGATAGTCTAATCGAATAATGGCTATAAGCCACGCGAAACGAAACGATTGCCACAGATAACTATCAAAGATAGTCTAATCGAATAATGGCTAATAGCCAAACGAGACGAAACGATTGCCACAAATGACTACAAAATAGTCTATTCGAATAATGGCTAAGAGCCAAGCGAACGAAACGATTTGCCACAGATAGACTATCAAAGATAGTCTGTTCGAATAATGGCTAATAGCCAAGCGAACGAAACGATTTGCCACAGATAGACTATCAAAGATAGTCTATTCGAATAACATTTAAAATATTCAAACAAGACGAAGCGATTGCCACATGTATAAAAAAGTCGTCTGTAAGACAACATAAAGAAAAACAATACGATTGATCAAACAGTAGCCCAATCCCTACGTGCAAAATTATCTGTCGACGGCCGTGTTCGTGGCCCTGTGCCCCAACAGTTTAAGGCACGCGCCAGTGGGTCTTTTCCCAAAGACCCCTAAACGAACGACGCCTCCAACAACAGACAATTCGCACTAAGAGAAAGGTAACTTACAATCGAATGTTGAAACTCAAAGAAGGTGTAGGTGGTAGGCTAGTCGGTCGATTTCAAATGCGGCGGAATTTCCCGGTCGATGCACCAAAAAATGTCCCTGACTGAGGACTCAGTGTTTAAATAAAAACACTCTGTCGATTCAAAGGCTGAGTTTATTTCTTGGTCGAAACGAAAGCTTCATCGCAACGTCTCCTTCCGTCGAATCCTCCGAAAACACTGCCTTCCCCTTGCTCCGAGATTTCGCAAGAAGGCGACGGCAGGCCGTTTCCCACGGTCAAATTGGTCACACGGGTGTCGACATATCAATACAGAAAAAAGGGAAAGCGAGATAAATGGGCATTGGGGAAAGAGCTAGACGACAGCTTTATGAGAGGGAAAGAAACAAAACAACAATCTAGAAATCTAATGGGGGCGAGTCATTGTGAAAAACGGGGCGACTGAAACAGGACTGGGGTGGTGAATAAGGGAAGAAAGAAGAAACACAAAAAAAAACGAAATCTGAATTGGGATGATCGAGAGGCGGACAATATAACACAAAAAATAGTAATCTACCGATGCTCAATCGGTTACAACGTACGAGCAAGGATCGTTAAGACTAGTTCATTTTAGAATAGAACAGAGAGTATTCGCAGTCTTCTTAACCAATTTCCTGACTTTGGCAGCAAAATTACTCACCGAGTGATTTAATACTTCAGGCAGCAAACATATTATATGCTATCGCCCGATAAGGGACTTGAACCCTTGACCTCAGGATTAAAAGTCCCGCGCTCTACCGACTGAGCTAACCGGGCTACGGTTGAGATAAATTACACGCTACGTACCAGCAACGGCCGTTATCATATTGGACTAGTTCATATTAGAATAGAACGGAATAGTATTCGCAGTATTCTTAACCAATTTCTTTATTTGGAGCTTAAGAATATTTTCTGACAAAAGAATAGTTTCCGTTGCGGGGACCTATCAATCAGCCAAAAAAGGAAAAACTGCTACGACGAGTTGAATGAGAATTACTGTTGTATTTGTATGAATAAGACTATAAGTGATATTGTGAGAACCATGTATAGGAAATCTACGTAGTATAGGCAAGTAGATTTACTACATAGTTTTCGTGCAACCGTTGACTAAGTGACTCAAGAAATTTGAACCCAACCCAAAACTGATCGCAGATGGTAGGATTCAAACCAACGCTCCCAAATGGAAACTGATTCCGAGTCAGTCGCCTTAACCACTCGCCTATGCACATCTGCGTGTTTACAAAGTATGCAATATATTACTTTTGGATCTTATCATTTCTTTTATACTTCCCATCCAGCACCCTCCAGCAAATATAAGAAATATTACATTTAGGATTCTGTTTCCACCCAGGATCGAACTGAGGACTCAGCGTGTTAGGCCGACGTGATAACCACTACACTATGGAAACTTGTAACACGTGCGCTCAAAAGTAAAACACGCTAAAGAGAGTCAAGACCAACCTCAATCTCATTTCATGGAGGGAGGTATGCTATCATGTTACATTTTGTATAATTCTCTCAATTTTCATTCAATAGGCTATACTATCAACCACAAGAGTAAATAGCGCAGTGGATTATGCGAGACAAAAACATATTACATAGTACATACATAGAAGCGAAGAAGAAATATGACTCGTCGCACTTTCAATCGTGTAGGCCTTCACTGTATAGGACCGTACCTACCTTACAAACTCTATGCTGATTTCAATGCTCCCATTAGAATTCCAAAGTTCCCATTTATGTAAAAAAAAGAAATCAGTGGTTATCACGGTTGTCTCACACACAACAAGTCCTCAGTTCAATCCTGGGCAGATGCACGATCGCCTTCTTTCAGGTGGCGATGCAAATCTTCCGGATCTCCAATGAACATCTAAATACAACATCACTAACATCTGCATCATGTCTGAAAATATCCGAGTGAGACATTTTTGGAAAAGAGGCTAACAAGTATAAAACTCAAGTGACAGACCAGCAAAAAGCCATTCAATATGACAAATTCAATTAAAGTGAAGTAATTCAAAGCTTATATCATTTTCTTCATAATCAATCCTTACTCAATTCAATGAAATGAATCTAGGTCCTACCGAGATTTGAACTCGGATTGCCAGATTCAGAGTCTGAAGTGATAACCATTACACCATAGGACCTATATTTTAAATCTTCTTGTCCATAAAAACAACTATTCATTAACAATAAACATATTAAGTCACTACACACTCAGTTGCCAATACAGCAATACGACTTGTGTCGATTTATAAGAAGTTCAAGCATATTTCAACCATAAAAACCTAATATAAAGAACTATATGTTTCAATCATTTTTAAGTGCTCTATACTACCGACTATAAACGAAACTCTCCAATTGTGGAGAGTCTAGTCGCAAGCTGACTTCGACAGCTCTGGATACAGTTCTCTGCAGGGCACGGAAAACGGAGTTCAAACGTGTCGGTAAACAAGCATCGGTTCTCTATATAGGCACATACACAGTTATGCTGAAAAATTAAATAATTGAAAGATTTTATGAATAACAATTAGTTTGATAAGCTATCAAAAGTGATTGAAACCTAGTTCAGTAATGGAACTTGATAATTTTATGAAAATACGGTTCGAAAAATAAAAATTCCCGAAGGGCTAGTTTTGCCAGTAACTAGATGATGAACTTGCGGTATAAACAGAGCTTCAGTTCAATCCTGGGCAGATGCACGATCGCCTTCTTTCAGGTGGCGATGCAAATCTTCCGGATCTCCAATGAACATCTAAATACAACATCACTAACATCTGCATCATGTCTGAAAATATCCGAGTGAGACATTTTTGGAAAAGAGGCTAACAAGTATAAAACTCAAGTGACAGACCAGCAAAAGCCATTCAATATGACAAATTCAATTAAAGTGAAGTAATTCAAAGCTTATATCATTTTCTTCATAATCAATCCTTACTCAATTCAATGAAATGAATCTAGGTCCTACCGAGATTTGAACTCGGATTGCCAGATTCAGAGTCTGAAGTGATAACCATTACACCATAGGACCTATATTTTAAATCTTCTTGTCCATAAAAACAACTATTCATTAACAATAAACATATTAAGTCACTACACACTCAGTTGCCAATACAGCAATACGACTTGTGTCGATTTATAAGAAGTTCAAGCATATTTCAACCATAAAAACCTAATATAAAGAACTATATGTTTCAATCATTTTTAAGTGCTCTATACTACCGACTATAAACGAAACTCTCCAATTGTGGAGAGTCTAGTCGCAAGCTGACTTCGACAGCTCTGGATACAGTTCTCTGCAGGGCACGGAAAACGGAGTTCAAACGTGTCGGTAAACAAGCATCGGTTCTCTATATAGGCACATACCCTGTTGTGCTGATAAATTAAATAATTGAAAGATTTTATGAATAACAATTAGTTTGATAAGCTATCAAAAGTGATTGAAACCTAGTTCAGTAATGGAACTTGATAATTTTATGAAAATACGGTTCGAAAAATAAAAATTCCCGAAGGGCTAGTTTTGCCAGTAACTAGATGATGAACTTGCGGTATAAACAGAGCTTCAAACTAATACTCGCTACTAGAGCAGAAATAGTCTTGTGGTTGAGGTCATCTTTGCTCAGTATGAGGTTGTGGTCGAAATATGACTGAATATCCCTTGTAAATCGACACCGGTCGTATTGCGAGCGGCAATGGTTGGAGATGAGTTTGTAGTATAGACCGTCATGTGGAGCTCAGAGTCTTGCCTCTGATTGTCTATAGATGTTATTCACTCTTGTATGGGCGAAGCAAGGGAGAAAGCAAAACGACTGGGGTGCTTCATTGCAGGGGTGTCACCCTCACCACCCCAAGGGTTGCTTGTGCGTAGTGTACTCACTAATAATAATAATTAAGCAAATCAAGCCTAATATAACAAAATGTGGATTCCCATACCGGGAATTGAACCCGGGCCTCCTGGGTGAGAGCCAGGTATCCTAACCACTAGACAATATGGGATAAATTGTTGGTAGATCTAAACTAACTCAGTTGTTACTAATGTGCAAGATGAATTGAATAAAAAAAGTACATGAATAACTTCAAGACGAGGTATCTTGACAACGTGTTGTGATCTCGACGTGATCTAAGCATGCAACTCCTGATCTGGAGTCAGGCGCGCTACAATTGCGCCACGAGATCCCTATAGAGGTAATGAACACCGCAACCGATACTAAAATAGAGTATAAATGAACCAAAATTGATGTAAATCGGAAATTCAGGTGCAGCGGAAGCGTGCTGCGACCATAACCCAGAGGTCCGTAGATCGAAACTACGCTCTGCTATAAATAATGAATATTGTTCCCTGCTCAGGTATTTTTTTAAGATGGCCATGATAGTTTCATTGATTGTATGATATTGTCACGTATTGAGTTTAACCCTTCCCATCTTTCTTCCCTTTCCTTATCCCTGACGTATCTAAGACGTTGAAACCCTGTTATTCGCTAAGAGTAGTCTGGGAGAGACGAGTAGAGTTGGTTTTGGGACACCGCCGGGGTAGGTGTAGTGCGTAGTTGCCGGCGGTGAGGACGGACTCGGCGTCCGTACTTGCCTAAGAAAGAGAGTCGGCGTCGGGTTTGGCTTCTAAGCCGTGTAACCAAGGCCGCCGTGAGCGAGTAGACCAGAAATGCCCGTGACAATATTAATCATGATAAATCTTGCTTAGACGTTACCATGGTGTTTAGAGATCCTCGCGCAAGATACGTTGAGTTGAATAAGCATCGATGGTTCAGTGGTAGAATGCTCGCCTGCCACGCGGGCGGCCCGGGTTCGATTCCCGGTCGATGCATATCATATTTCTTAGAAGTTGAGAGAAACTTCGTGCAGATGTGGCCGAGTGGTTAAGGTGACTAAAAATCAGTTCGAATCCTACCATCTGCGTCGACCTAGTTTACCAAGTTCAACGAAATCAATATGTTTGCATGTTACTTTTTCTTTTAAAATATTATCTCTTCAAGACGCCATGGGCCGTTAGTTACGTGCCCATCCCTGAATTTTTGTTACCCTAGTATATTCTATGACTCGGTAGGAGTTTTTGTTGATGACATTTTCTATTTTTTTCTTTGATAAACATGCAATTCTGACTCTTTGATAGCTCAGTTGGTAGAGATGAGCAATTGAAATAAACTATGCGGAGTTTCAAAAAGTGAAACTATTTGTTTATGGCTCATTGGTCTAGTGGTACGATTCCTTCTTTAGGCTAAGATGAAAGTGCAGTCAAATCTAGGCTTTATTGCTAAGATGCAAGTCAGGTCGGTTCTCGGCCTTTTGGCTAGGATGGGAGTGCTTTGCAGCCAATCCATGGGACTCTTTCTCGATATTCTAGATTACTTATTAGCCTGTTTCCCACTGGCCCCTTTTCCTGCTCAGTTTTAATTTAAATTAGTCAATTCAGTCATTTATTGGCTCATTGGTCTAGTGGTATGATTCCTGCTTTGGGTGTAGGAGGCCCCGGGTTCAAATCCCGGATGAGCCCTAAGGTTCTACTTTTGAACAAAGTGCGATTAATCCTCTTGTTGGCAATAAGTATTATCTAGAAGAGTTACCAGCAAAACTTAATCAGTTTGATTGCCCCGAGTGAGGTTCGAACTCACGACCTCGAGATTATGAGACTCGCGCGCTGCCTACTGCGCTATCGAGGCTTATTTCACATTAGTTGTTAGGTCTTCTGCTTACTAGACAGGCGCTTTGCCTTGCTTGCATCATTGAATAACAATCGTTGCACGCATTATAAACATACAATAATAATGAGGGCTCATCCGGGAGTTGAACCCGGGACCACTTACACCCGAAGCAAGTATCATACTACTAGACCAATGAGCCGATATTTGCAATCAAATCAGTATGTTTCGAGATTTGACTGCCAGGCTGGTCCTTCGCGTACGTCGGCGAGAACACATGATACGGCACTTGAAGTACCTGAGATGGTTTCCAACTCCTCAAAGAATCGCCTTCAAGCTCGCGGGTCATGCCTATCTCTGGCTCTGTTGATGTGAAGATCGTCCGCTTCCCGTTTGCTGCTCGAATTCAAATAGAAGGTGAAAGTTTTTAACGAGACAGTAATGCCTTCAGCGTCACTTGATCTAATCTTACGATATGAAATACACGAGTCGATACGATAGCAATCGGAAGTATGCAAACAATGTACAATTATGAAGTAGAAAATATTTCAAAATAGCTCGCCCCTGGGTGGGCTCGAACCACCAGCCTTCCGGTAACAACGAAATTTTTAACAGCCGAACGCGCTAGCCAATTGCGCCACAGAGGCCGCGAGTTGCAAAGTCATATCCAACACTGGCATATCTAGAGTTTTAGTTGGGTATGGAAGTATTGAAAACACAATCATATTTAATGGAAATAGAAAATATTTTGTATTCTAGGCGACGAAATAATAACCATTGATACCCCTTGCATATTTTTAATAATAAAAATAGTAGAAAGAGATGTAGAACTTTCATTAGAAAAATACAACCTAAGTTACAGAGAGCTTACACTATAAGAATAAGGGGAACTTGACAAGTAAGTTCATGCTCCAGGCTCCAACTCAAAAACGGATAAATTGTTCGCCTTTTACTAAAGATTTCCGTGGGTGGAAGCATGAGTATATGACCCTTTTTTTGAACTGCCTAATGTCAAGCTAGCCCCATAACCCCAAAAATGCTTTGATTGAAAAAATATTTATTTGCAAATGCTAACGATGTATGTATAAGATCCCATATCGGTTATTGCATTCTACTCTTGATACTACCATCAAAAATCGGGTATGATTTTGTCACGATTTGAACAAAATGATGAAACGTTAAAGGAAGTGTAAAATTTTCAAACATTCTGTTTCTACAGTTTATGTTAATGTCTCAAAATAATTAGGCATTTAGTTCAACCGTCATTGTCTAAGCCTGGCTAGCTCAGTCGGTAGAGCATGAGACTCTTAATCTCAGGGTCGTGGGTTCGAGCCCCACGTTGGGCGAAGTTTTGGAATAAGAAGATCTGAAAAACAATATATAACTAAAAAATCTAGGCATCATTACGACACTACCCCTGCGTGCAATACAAAATGTATTGGCAGTCCATCACCTTAACCACTCGGTCACCTCGTCCCAGAACAAAACGACATCGGTGAGCAAAGTCCTGTCAGAGTGTACGATATTCTCGTGATTCAGCACTCGATTCACAGTAAGGCAATGCGGCCCCGTCGGAGACGAGAAAGTTACATTTCCCTAGGGATAGTTATCTTATGTTCCCCAATGTTATGTTCCAGCTAGCAGGTACGGCAAATAAGACGATAAGCCCCGCACTCCATCCACCGATGCAGTACACTTCTCTCGTAATTGTACGACTTTTGTTTGAAGACTCATCAGCTTAGGCATGAAAGAAGCTCGGGTCTAGTTAAAACCGAAAACGTTTATCTGGATTGCTCGATCTGGATTGTCACTTGATGATTTTTCGGTAGCGTGGCCGAGCGGTCTAAGGCGCTGGTTTAAGGCACCAGTCTCTTCGGGGGCGTGGGTTCGAATCCCACCGCTGCCATGTTTCAATATTTTTGATTTGCCTTTCGACGTCATCATGGTCATTGAATAGTTGGTTGCCCAGCTCCATGTTATAACTTGCCATAAGGCACCCTGTACCGCCAATGATCCTGGGTTACTAGTCTAGGCCTGCGCCCTGGTGGTGGAAGGGGGGAAGCTCTTACAGGAATTTTTAAAAATATCCTAAGTTCCAACATTGAACAAATCACGAATATAGATGTATTTTAAACGTTAATGTTATTACTACTCCGGGGAACAGATCTGGGCAACCAACTATTCTATGACCATGGACGTCATCATTGTTTCACGGAATATACTCTAGAAAATATCTGATGATTTCATTCAGCAGACGATATAAAAGTGGCGTTGTGCATTACACTTGACGGATACGGGCGGTTCAAATATCTTCCAAATACTTTACGAAACTACAAAAAAGGGATCCTGCCTAGTTGGTTTGAATTTCTTATTTTGCTTGACATAATCCAAGGCTTGAAATAGATTTCAGTTAAAAATATATAGAAATTGATGGCAAATATTACTTGCCGTGACCAGGATTCAAACCTGGGTTACTACAAAATTATAGCAAGCCCACAACCTAGGGTCCATCGAGTTACTAATTTCATCTTAAATAGCCTTCTTAGCTCAGTGCAGAGCTCTAGTCTTGCACTTTCGTAATCGTTAACTAGTGGTCATGAGTTCGATTCTCATAGGAGGCAGTATTTTAAGTAACTGTACGGATCTTATGTTTCGGTTCAATTCTTCAGCCAAGTACCCCAAATGTAGTTTGGCATTTACCATCTCTTACGTGATGCGATGGTGGTATAGTGGTTAGCATGGCTGCCTTCCAAGCAGTCGACCCGAGTTCGATTCTCGGCCATCGCAATTATTTTTACACCTTGGAAGAATAAATTGCACATGTATATACGATAGAAAATAACAAATCATTCCGTATAAAATGTCGGAAAATAATCCGACATTGAATTGAATAAAGGCTGAGACGAATGTTTTGTTGGGATGAGTCGAGAATTCTGTATTGTAGCGAAGAGCTGAAGACGAGATGAAGATGTGAACTGACCCTAGGTCAATGTATTAAAACATGCTTAAACTAGATTCAAGATGACCCGAGCGAGACACTTGTGGTGTGACTCGCTCGGGGTTTGAGCTAAGAACTGCAGGTGACTGAAAAGTGACTGAGTAATGAAAATGGCTGATGTTAACTGAGTGTAGAAGAAAAGTGTAGGCCTATATAAGGCGAAGTGGAACAATAGGTCATGGGCGTTGGGTTGGCTACAGTAGATATTGATTTTGATTGGGGGGAGGGGTAATAAGTAAGGTCAATGGTACTAATAAAAGGGGAGAATCGATGAACTGATAAGAATTGATGGCAAGATAAGATATGCAAGGACGATGACCTTGATAAGAAAGTGAGAAGAGTTCGGAAAACATGTTGTCGATGAATAGTGGTAAGAATAGATCGCTATGGTGAAAGTAGGTCGGAGATTTCCGACATAAAAAGTCTCTAACAGCATCCGATAAATTCAAACAGCAGTTAACGCATAAGATTGATCAGTGTACTACGTTCCATATTTACTTATCACAAGAACATAAAAAGCAAGGTCCTTTCTTTAAGTTGACTAAAATTGTGTCCGCAGAGAAATTTGACGGAGGAGTAATCCGATGATTCATTAGTTACGGATTAACGTTTCAAAACGATTCCAGTTGAATTAGATTCGAAATAGTACAAGCAATGTTGGAGCGCAGTTAAATAAGAGGGGTAAGCTACTTAAGTATATTTGAATAGCATTGAACATCGGATGACAGCTTTTGCGTACGAATAAGCCCACTACAGAACTCAATAAGAAGCCTGCAAATCCCCTACAAAGTTTAACCTCAGAAAACCTCACCCACCCAAGGTTACTGAATGAGTGACGCTATCTTTGTGAAGGAAAGTTGTAAGTGTAGATTAAAGGGTAGGATAGGAAGTCAGTAGATTATACGATAGTTATTGAGATTCTGGTTTGAAGTAATGTACAATTTCATTGATGATTGTTGAATAATAGATTATTTCTTATCGTTTAAACCAAATTTACTCTGAATTAGATTGGAAATAGAATAATTAACGATTTAAAACAGTTTAGTTGGAGAAAAAAAAATGGACATTTTTCGTAGAGAGAAGAAGTTCATAAATAACTTCAAGACGAGGTATCTTGTCAACGTATATAGTGACAACACGCAACCTCCTTATCTGGAGTCAGGCGCACTACCATTGCGCCACGAAATCCCTAGAATTAATAAACACCGCAATCTATAACTATAAAAGTCAATTTTTGGTGTCCGTCTACGTTTTTCTCCGAAACTATGAGAGGTAGTGGCATGAAACAAATTGAATTAGATGCAGAAAGTTGCGCACTAGGTATTAAAGCGAGATCGTTAATTTTTTTAAATTCTAATTTTTAAAAAATATAATGAAAAAAAATAATTTCCTTGTTAAAGGGTATACCCGGGGAATCCCCTTGCAAACAATCGATACAGGCCTTATGCATCGATAGTTATTGAGATTCCGGTTTGAAGTTACGTACAATTTCATTGATGATTGTTGAATAATAACTTATTTTAAAAATTGTTCAACCTATTTCACTCTGAAATAGATCGGAAATAAGATATTTAACGATGTAAAACAGTTTAATTAGAGAAAAAAGCTAATCTTATACTTTTTAATTGAAATAAATACCGTGAATCGGCACTTGCGTTTCGTTAGCCTACCATGAAATTCTATGAGAGCTAGTCCTCTCTTTTAAATATTAAGCCTTGAAAAAGTTAATCTTTTCAAATGCAAAACGACAATTTCATGGAAGTGGATGAAGCATCAATTGCTTCAACAATTTATCACGACAGACAGGTTGGTAATTTGTGCGCCCTTCACGCAATCAACTCCGTTTTACAGGAACGTGTGTTCGTCAAAGAAGACCTCATTGCAATTGCACAAAACCTGGACAATTTTTAGCAGTCTCTTACTCCCTCAACTGTTCAATGTTCCCAAAATATACACTGAAATGGGAACTTTTCGATTCAGGTTATCATTACTGCGCTTCTTCTCCGTCAACTGGAAGTTTTACCATATAAATGCTCATATCCTTGAGCCGTATCCACACGTAACAACTCTTTCAATCAGCAGGCGTTTATTTGCCACTGACAAAACCATTGGTTTACACTGCGAAAGATTGGCTAAATGGTACAACCTGAACTCCCTTTAGCCGTACCCGGTAGAAATCCATAATCATGGGACTCACCTCTCTAGCTTTTCTACGAATGAAATGCTTGATAGTTTCACTGGCATATTTATTGTGGTTGGAAATTTGCCTCATATAGCCAGCACTTTAAAAACGGAGAAAAGATATTGCAATGAAACATGCGACTTGCAAATGGAAGTTGATTATCCCATGGATCCGCAACCGAAGAAAGCAAAGAAAGGAAAGACCATGCACTCTTGGGCGGAAAACCACATTGGCTCAGAATAAATCAAAGTCTAGATTAAAAGAAACACCTCAACAAAATGAATCCCGTCTTCAGAACGACCGAACACAGAATCAACCTGTGAGGTTTTCAGAGACGGTCGAAAAGAAACAGAATCGCTTAAAGTGTCGCCGTTCGAAGTACGTTGGTTCTAGATCATCGAAGAATGCTGAACAGTCTTTTAATCGCCAACAAATTGATCGAACTAGTTATGTCATGTTGACTTCAAAAACCTTTAGAGGACTAGAAAATGCTGCATTCAATTATGACCCAGAAACAAAATATGATCAACATCCAGCTGTATCGGTTGGAAGAATGGACACAATTTGCCTCTTCTGTAGAGCCTTGAAATGGAAAGGTGAAACACCTGAAAAAAAAACACTTTTTATATGCTTTTTAATTGTCATCCACCATCGTTGTGAACGAACGGTCACGCAACTCATGACTAGGGGCCACTTCTTTTTTTTGTTGACTTCAAATGGGTCATTTGCAGAAAACTTGCACAAATGTCCGATATGCCTCAAAAGTTGAAGAAGTAGGACTAAGTCATGAGTCACGTGACCGTTCATTCACAACGATGGCGGTAGACAGTTAAAAAGCCTATTAAAATGGTATTTAGCCTATTTTTGAAATTCTTCCTTCGTACACCGAACTTGGCTTAAGATCCCTCTTAGGTCACTGTATGTTGCTTTGGAGAAAAATGGCAGTTGCACCGTGCAAAATTCCGTAAATTAACTTTGAAAACCTTATTCCTATCTCTTCCCGTGATAATAATAGGTATTCATCATGGCGGACAGACTGAAACACCTGACAAACGTATCCCGTAGTAAATAACTTCTGTTTATTAAAAACTTGGGTTATTCACATTTCACATTTTAAAACCGAGTGAAACCGGGCACTTAAGCTAGTTGATAATAAAAGAGAGTGGATAAATGAATCAAAATTGATGTAAATCTTGAATTCAGGAATACACTTGCATTCAATCAACAATAATGCCATGTTAATTTAAGCAGAGTGGCGCAGGGGAAGCGTGCTGAGCCCATAACCCAGAGGTCCGTAGATCGAAACTACGCTGTGCTATATAATGAATATTTGTTTCCTGCTCAGGTATTTTTTTAAGATGACCATGATAGTTTCATTGATTGTATGATATTCATCGTGCTAAATCTTGCTTAGACGTTTTGACCCGGAATTCTCTTAGAGACTTAGAGACCTCAAAGAAGTAGAGATGGTTTTGGGACACTGCTGGATTAGGTGTAGTGTTGTTGTCGTCGTTGAGGAAGGACTTCGACGGTCGGACTTGTCTTGGATAAAGAGAGTCGTCGGCGTTGGGTTTAACTTCTAATCCGTGTAACGAAAATCGTCGAGAGCGAGAGAAACGAAGTGTCCGTGACAATATTTCTTTTAACTGCGTCCTTAAAAGAGAAAACTCTCAATTGGAAGTGAATTATTCACAAATGCAGAGCAAAATGAATGCACCCGCCCAGGGCAGAACTAATGAGCTGTAGTGTTTAAGACGACCGTGGTAACAGATAAGTTACTACACTACGAATATAACGCGATAATTAATAAGGGATTTTATTTTTGAATGATATTTTTCTAATGCCAAGTCTAACTGCTGTTTCTAACTATTTTTTATTTTGTACACAATTTTGTTTTTCGTTCGTTTTACGTTACGATATTGTTATTGGTCATTAAACATTCTGAAAAAATCCAATACTTGCTGTTACTAAGACCTGGTGAGAGCATGCACGGTTTTCGTATTGATTTTCGAACTGAGGTTCTTAGCTCGGCTTTTAGTTAAATCCGGTGGCTTTGTAGGTTATCTCCCTCAACCATATGGCTCGCATCTAAATAATAAACATTATGCGATTACCACGATTAATGAATGAGCTCTTGCTGATTATTTTAACGGCAGATGTGGCCGAGTGGTTAAGGCGATAGACTTGAAATCTATTCCTCTCTGAGGGCGTAGGTTCGAACCCTACCATCTGCGCATTGCGCAATACTAATTCTACCAAATTACATTTTCTCCCCTTTAACCGTAGTACAGTGGAATCTTTCACTTCAGTCAGATATTTGTCGAAGTAATGTAACAGTCACGTCTTTGTAATTTTACGAAAATAAAGTTCGAAAAACAACATTACTGAAGGACTCGTTTTGCCAATCACTAGGAGATGAACTTGCCGTATAAATAGAGCTTCAAACTAATACTCGCTACTGGAGCAGAAATAGTCTTGTGGTTGAGGTCATCTTTGCTCAATATGAGGTTGTGGTCGAAATATGACTGAATCCCTTGTAAATCGATACCGGTCATATTGCGAGCGGTAATGGTTGGAGAGTTTGGAGTATAGACCGTCATGTGGAGATCAGAGTCTTGCCTCTGGTTGTCTATATACCATCCCTGACAAACTGAGTCGGAATATCCACGCCCGCTGTGCAAATAACTCTAAATGTTCTAATCAGATGATGGCCATTACTGTTAAACGAGTAAGCTGGCTGACCCAGTCTCTTTTTTGAAAAAAAAATAGTTGACACGGAATGGGACGTGTGGAAAACAAGTGGGCACGGGGATGTTGAACCCTTATATGCAGTTTGCGACATTGTTTGTGCTCCATTTTATAAAATATCGAATTAAAGTTTCAAAGAAATCTAAATTATTCTTCTGTCGCGAGTGAATTTATGGGATCATGTCTAGATTTATAATCGTGGCGGGAGTCGAACCCGCAATTTTCGGATGACTCAGTTGAATGGTAGAAGTCCGACGCCTTATCCATTAGGCCACACGACCGTTAGGCTTACCATTCTATGACATATAGAATCCTATCAATTACAATTTAGTTTTTAGATTTGCGATTTGATATTTTGATTTAAGAATTTTAGCTTTTTCCTCCAGCTAGCTAGGCAAAGGTCCTTATAATATTGTACTAGTTTAAATATAGTATTAAGTCTTATAAAGTAAAACACATCTTTCACAATGCCTCCTGAGAGGATTGAACTCTCGACCTCTGGTTGACTTCTGGTCAAATCAGTTAATATCTAAATGTACGAGACCAGCGCTCTACCACTGAGCTAAGAAGGCGATCCATTAAAGGGAAGCCATGAATTGAAAACCAATAAGTTAGTAACTGCAATATATATTGTCATCTGCTAGCCAAAGGATAATTAAGCCGTCACGCCAAGCAAGTTGGTAATAACTTCTACATAAACATTGTTGAAGTAACTCGCAAAAATAACTCGACGCCACCAATGAGCTTTCCCAATTATACTTTGCTCATTTTTAAGGGTTATGCAATCGAAGTAAAATTGTGTACAGCTCTTATTTAAATGCTAGAAATGTATTTATGTTTACGAGTTAATTCGGGCGTTCGTAAAACTAATAAACCGCTTGTGTAAATCAAGTGAAACCAAGATCATACTTCACAGGATCATTTCTGTAGTATATCTCGACGAGTTTCCCACCAGAAACTTGTCCCCTACACACCCACGATGACGAGTGACGACGTTGGCTTCTGAGCGTGAAATGGGTCGTGAGTGTAACTACTCCGGTGGTATATCTACTCACGGCCATTGAGGACCGTTTCTATTGATCGAATTTCGATCAATTGGAGGAAGTTTGCGTGTTCCGAGTGGTGGGATCCTTATTACGTAAATATCATTGAATAAAGAATAATATACAATCAGCCAAATGAGAAATAATTATAATAACCAATATGTGACTTCTTCAATGTGTCGTTGTGCGTTTTCTTCGATAATCATAGCGGTAAGTGAGTGGGGAGAGGGACAGTAATAGTAAGAGAGTGTCAAGGAGAGAACGTGCAGAAGTGGACAACTTGAGTTTGAGGTAATATGAGCATATACAGTTCAAAATGTAGCTGTTGTCAGGATGGCCGAGCGGTCTAAGGCGCCAGACTCAAGTGTAAAAACTTTCCGTGTCCAACGGATGGAAGAATTCTGGTCCTCAATAGAGGGCGTGGGTTCAAATCCCACTTCTGACAATAACATTTTAATCTGAATAGCATGAAGTGCAAGAACAAATTTGTATTTACGACTTATGACTTGATAAAATATTTTGTCTCTTATGGGAATTAATTAGAACCAAAGTCCCATGGAGCTGAGAGTCCTATGGTGTCGGCTTCAAATCATAGTACGTGGTTATATTTTAGTTCAGCCATCGTTCAGGGGCTCCTTCCAAACCAGAACCGAAAGCATTTGTGATGTACGCCTTGAACCAGTCATTAGAAAACATATAGTGACAAATATTTTCTGTTTAACGTTTTCGACTGTTTGATGTATTTCATGTCGATTCAGTTATTGAGCTATTTTACTGGTTTACTTACGTTTAGACAATGCGTATAGAATTATTTTGTACCGACAGTATTACGATGCCAAAATGGAGTGGCAGAGGATTGAACTCTGGACTTCTCGCATGCAAAGCGAGCACTCTACCACTGAGTTACCACCCCTTTGCAGACATCTTTACGTTATATGTTTAGGCACTTGTACAGCAGATAATTTTAGAAAATGTTTCGAGTAAATAATCTGTCACCACCAATCAATGCCATTAGAGTAAAGAAACGTGTAATTAGCTCTTGCTCAGGAAAAGAACCCGGTATAATGAGATAATAGAGCAGGCGCTTCACAGAGCGGACATTATAGGAAGTTACCATCATGTTGTCCCTTCCTTGATTTTGGGAGGCCACTTTCCGCGGAGGCTCCTTTGAAAAGCTTTAAAGCCGCATCCATCTTTCATATACCTTGATATCTCGACGCAGAAGGGTTGGAATTATGGATTCCCTTCATTAATAGTTCATTAGGCGAAATACCAATGGCTGCTTTATGACAGGTGACCGCTGACCCTTCATGGAGCCCAAGGAAACTGATAACATTGATCTATAAAAAATGGAGGGTAATGAAGGCTTTCATTTCTTCCTAACTTAGAACGGGATCATGGCCGAGTCTCATTAGTAAGAGTCTTTTATACGTACCTTTTCCTATAATAAGGAACTGAACGTACGAGCAAGGATCGTTAAGACTAGTTCATTTTAGAATAGAACAGAGAGTATTCGCAGTCTTCTTAACCAATTTCTTGACTTTGGCAGCAAAATTACTCACCGAGTGATTTAATACTTCAGGCAGCAAACATATTATATGCTATCGCCCGATAAGGGACTTGAACCCTTGACCTCAGGATTAAAAGTCCCGCGCTCTACCGACTGAGCTAACCGGGCTACGGTTGAGATAAATTACACGCTACGTACCAGCAACGGCCGTTATCATATTGGACTAGTTCATATTAGAATAGAACGGAATAGTATTCGCAGTATTCTTAACCAATTTCTTTATTTGGAGCTTAAGAATATTTTCTGACAAAAGAATAGTTTCCGTTGCGGAGACCTATCAATCAGCCAAAAAAGGAAAAACTGCTACGACGAGTTGAATGAGAATTACTGTTGTATTTGTATGAATAAGACTATAAGTGATATTGTGAGAACCATGTATAGGAAATCTACGTAGTATAGGCAAGTAGATTTACTACATAGTTTTCGTGCAACCGTTGACTAAGTGACTCAAGAAATTTGAACCCAACCCAAAACTGATCGCAGATGGTAGGATTCAAACCAACGCTCCCAAATGGAAACTGATTCCGAGTCAGTCGCCTTAACCACTCGCCTATGCACATCTGCGTGTTTACAAAGTATGCAATATATTACTTTTGGATCTTATCATTTCTTTTATACTTCCCATCCAGCACCCTCCAGCAAATATAAGAAATATTACATTTAGGATTCTGTTTCCACCCAGGATCGAACTGAGGACCTTCAGCGTGTTAGGCCGACGTGATAACCACTACACTATGGAAACTTGTAACACGTGCGCTCAAAAGTAAAACACGCTAAAGAGAGTCAAGACCAACCTCAATCTCATTTCATGGAGGGAGGTATGCTATCATGTTACATTTTGTATAATTCTCTCAATTTTCATTCAATAGGCTATACTATCAACCACAAGAGTAAATAGCGCAGTGGATTATGCGAGACAAAAACATATTACATAGTACATACATAGAAGCGAAGAAGAAATATGACTCGTCGCACTTTCAATCGTGTAGGCCTTCACTGTATAGGACCGTACCTACCTTACAAACTCTATGCTGATTTCAATGCTCCCATTAGAATTCCAAAGTTCCCATTTATGTAAAAAAAGAAATCAGTGGTTATCACGGTTGTCTCACACACAACAAGTCCTCAGTTCAATCCTGGGCAGATGCACGATCGCCTTCTTTCAGGTGGCGATGCAAATCTTCCGGATCTCCAATGAACATCTAAATACAACATCACTAACATCTGCATCATGTCTGAAAATATCCGAGTGAGACATTTTTGGAAAAGAGGCTAACAAGTATAAAACTCAAGTGACAGACCAGCAAAAAGCCATTCAATATGACAAATTCAATTAAAGTGAAGTAATTCAAAGCTTATATCATTTTCTTCATAATCAATCCTTACTCAATTCAATGAAATGAATCTAGGTCCTACCGAGATTTGAACTCGGATTGCCAGATTCAGAGTCTGAAGTGATAACCATTACACCATAGGACCTATATTTTAAATCTTCTTGTCCATAAAAACAACTATTCATTAACAATAAACATATTAAGTCACTACACACTCAGTTGCCAATACAGCAATACGACTTGTGTCGATTTATAAGAAGTTCAAGCATATTTCAACCATAAAAACCTAATATAAAGAACTATATGTTTCAATCATTTTTAAGTGCTCTATACTACCGACTATAAACGAAACTCTCCAATTGTGGAGAGTCTAGTCGCAAGCTGACTTCGACAGCTCTGGATACAGTTCTCTGCAGGGCACGGAAAACGGAGTTCAAACGTGTCGGTAAACAAGCATCGGTTCTCTATATAGGCACATACACAGTTATGCTGAAAAATTAAATAATTGAAAGATTTTATGAATAACAATTAGTTTGATAAGCTATCAAAAGTGATTGAAACCTAGTTCAGTAATGGAACTTGATAATTTTATGAAAATACGGTTCGAAAAATAAAAATTCCCGAAGGGCTAGTTTTGCCAGTAACTAGATGATGAACTTGCGGTATAAACAGAGCTTCAAACTAATACTCGCTACTAGAGCAGAAATAGTCTTGTGGTTGAGGTCATCTTTGCTCAGTATGAGGTTGTGGTCGAAATATGACTGAATATCCCTTGTAAATCGACACCGGTCGTATTGCGAGCGGCAATGGTTGGAGATGAGTTTGTAGTATAGACCGTCATGTGGAGCTCAGAGTCTTGCCTCTGATTGTCTATAGATGTTATTCACTCTTGTATGGGCGAAGCAAGGGAGAAAGCAAAACGACTGGGGTGCTTCATTGCAGGGGTGTCACCCTCACCACCCCAAGGGTTGCTTGTGCGTAGTGTACTCACTAATAATAATAATTAAGCAAATCAAGCCTAATATAACAAAATGTGGATTCCCATACCGGGAATTGAACCCGGGCCTCCTGGGTGAGAGCCAGGTATCCTAACCACTAGACAATATGGGATAAATTGTTGGTAGATCTAAACTAACTCAGTTGTTACTAATGTGCAAGATGAATTGAATAAAAAAAGTACATGAATAACTTCAAGACGAGGTATCTTGACAACGTGTTGTGATCTCGACGTGATCTAAGCATGCAACTCCTGATCTGGAGTCAGGCGCGCTACAATTGCGCCACGAGATCCCTATAGAGGTAATGAACACCGCAACCGATACTAAAATAGAGTATAAATGAACCAAAATTGATGTAAATCGGAAATTCAGGTGCAGCGGAAGCGTGCTGCGACCATAACCCAGAGGTCCGTAGATCGAAACTACGCTCTGCTATAAATAATGAATATTGTTCCCTGCTCAGGTATTTTTTTAAGATGGCCATGATAGTTTCATTGATTGTATGATATTGTCACGTATTGAGTTTAACCCTTCCCATCTTTCTTCCTTTCCTTATCCCTGACGTATCTAAGACGTTGAAACCCTGTTATTCGCTAAGAGTAGTCTGGGAGAGACGAGTAGAGTTGGTTTTGGGACACCGCCGGGGTAGGTGTAGTGCGTAGTTGCCGGCGGTGAGGACGGACTCGGCGTCCGTACTTGCCTAAGAAAGAGAGTCGGCGTCGGGTTTGGCTTCTAAGCCGTGTAACCAAGGCCGCCGTGAGCGAGTAGACCAGAAATGCCCGTGACAATATTAATCATGATAAATCTTGCTTAGACGTTACCATGGTGTTTAGAGATCCTCGCAAGATACGTTGAGTTGAATAAGCATCGATGGTTCAGTGGTAGAATGCTCGCCTGCCACGCGGGCGGCCCGGGTTCGATTCCCGGTCGATGCATATCATATTTCTTAGAAGTTGAGAGAAACTTCGTGCAGATGTGGCCGAGTGGTTAAGGTGACTAAAAATCAGTTCGAATCCTACCATCTGCGTCGACCTAGTTTACCAAGTTCAACGAAATCAATATGTTTGCATGTTACTTTTTCTTTTAAAATATTATCTCTTCAAGACGCCATGGGCCGTTAGTTACGTGCCCATCCCTGAATTTTTGTTACCCTAGTATATTCTATGACTCGGTAGGAGTTTTTGTTGATGACATTTTCTATTTTTTTTCTTTGATAAACATGCAATTCTGACTCTTTGATAGCTCAGTTGGTAGAGATGAGCAATTGAAATAAACTATGCGGAGTTTCAAAAAGTGAAACTATTTGTTTATGGCTCATTGGTCTAGTGGTACGATTCCTTCTTTAGGCTAAGATGAAAGTGCAGTCAAATCTAGGCTTTATTGCTAAGATGCAAGTCAGGTCGGTTCTCGGCCTTTTGGCTAGGATGGGAGTGCTTTGCAGCCAATCCATGGGACTCTTTCTCGATATTCTAGATTACTTATTAGCCTGTTTCCCACTGGCCCCTTTTCCTGCTCAGTTTTAATTTAAATTAGTCAATTCAGTCATTTATTGGCTCATTGGTCTAGTGGTATGATTCCTGCTTTGGGTGTAGGAGGCCCCGGGTTCAAATCCCGGATGAGCCCTAAGGTTCTACTTTTGAACAAAGTGCGATTAATCCTCTTGTTGGCAGTAAGTATTATCTAGAAGAGTTACCAGCAAAACTTAATCAGTTTGATTGCCCCGAGTGAGGTTCGAACTCACGACCTCGAGATTATGAGACTCGCGCGCTGCCTACTGCGCTATCGAGGCTTATTTCACATTAGTTGTTAGGTCTTCTGCTTACTAGACAGGCGCTTTGCCTTGCTTGCATCATTGAATAACAATCGTTGCACGCATTATAAACATACAATAATAATGAGGGCTCATCCGGGAGTTGAACCCGGGACCACTTACACCCGAAGCAAGTATCATACTACTAGACCAATGAGCCGATATTTGCAATCAAATCAGTATGTTTCGAGATTTGACTGCCAGGCTGGTCCTTCGCGTACGTCGGCGAGAACACATGATACGGCACTTGAAGTACCTGAGATGGTTTCCAACTCCTCAAAGAATCGCCTTCAAGCTCGCGGGTCATGCCTATCTCTGGCTCTGTTGATGTGAAGATCGTCCGCTTCCCGTTTGCTGCTCGAATTCAAATAGAAGGTGAAAGTTTTTAACGAGACAGTAATGCCTTCAGCGTCACTTGATCTAATCTTACGATATGAAATACACGAGTCGATACGATAGCAATCGGAAGTATGCAAACAATGTACAATTATGAAGTAGAAAATATTTCAAAATAGCTCGCCCCTGGGTGGGCTCGAACCACCAGCCTTCCGGTAACAACGAAATTTTTAACAGCCGAACGCGCTAGCCAATTGCGCCACAGAGGCCGCGAGTTGCAAAGTCATATCCAACACTGGCATATCTAGAGTTTTAGTTGGGTATGGAAGTATTGAAAACACAATCATATTTAATGGAAATAGAAAATATTTTGTATTCTAGGCGACGAAATAATAACCATTGATACCCCTTGCATATTTTTAATAATAAAAATAGTAGAAAGAGATGTAGAACTTTCATTAGAAAAATACAACCTAAGTTACAGAGAGCTTACACTATAAGAATAAGGGGAACTTGACAAGTAAGTTCATGCTCCAGGCTCCAACTCAAAAACGGATAAATTGTTCGCCTTTTACTAAAGATTTCCGTGGGTGGAAGCATGAGTATATGACCCTTTTTTTGAACTGCCTAATGTCAAGCTAGCCCCATAACCCCAAAAATGCTTTGATTGAAAAAAATATTTATTTGCAAATGCTAACGATGTATGTATAAGATCCCATATCGGTTATTGCATTCTACTCTTGATACTACCATCAAAAATCGGGTATGATTTTGTCACGATTTGAACAAAATGATGAAACGTTAAAGGAAGTGTAAAATTTTCAAACATTCTGTTTCTACAGTTTATGTTAATGTCTCAAAATAATTAGGCATTTAGTTCAACCGTCATTGTCTAAGCCTGGCTAGCTCAGTCGGTAGAGCATGAGACTCTTAATCTCAGGGTCGTGGGTTCGAGCCCCACGTTGGGCGAAGTTTTGGAATAAGAAGATCTGAAAAACAATATATAACTAAAAAATCTAGGCATCATTACGACACTACCCCTGCGTGCAATACAAAATGTATTGGCAGTCCATCACCTTAACCACTCGGTCACCTCGTCCCAGAACAAAACGACATCGGTGAGCAAAGTCCTGTCAGAGTGTACGATATTCTCGTGATTCAGCACTCGATTCACAGTAAGGCAATGCGGCCCCGTCGGAGACGAGAAAGTTACATTTCCCTAGGGATAGTTATCTTATGTTCCCCAATGTTATGTTCCAGCTAGCAGGTACGGCAAATAAGACGATAAGCCCCGCACTCCATCCACCGATGCAGTACACTTCTCTCGTAATTGTACGACTTTTGTTTGAAGACTCATCAGCTTAGGCATGAAAGAAGCTCGGGTCTAGTTAAAACCGAAAACGTTTATCTGGATTGCTCGATCTGGATTGTCACTTGATGATTTTTCGGTAGCGTGGCCGAGCGGTCTAAGGCGCTGGTTTAAGGCACCAGTCTCTTCGGGGGCGTGGGTTCGAATCCCACCGCTGCCATGTTTCAATATTTTTGATTTGCCTTTCGACGTCATCATGGTCATTGAATAGTTGGTTGCCCAGCTCCATGTTATAACTTGCCATAAGGCACCCTGTACCGCCAATGATCCTGGGTTACTAGTCTAGGCCTGCGCCCTGGTGGTGGAAGGGGGGAAGCTCTTACAGGAATTTTTAAAAATATCCTAAGTTCCAACATTGAACAAATCACGAATATAGATGTATTTTAAACGTTAATGTTATTACTACTCCGGGGAACAGATCTGGGCAACCAACTATTCTATGACCATGGACGTCATCATTGTTTCCCGGAATATACTCTAGAAAATATCTGATGATTTCATTCAGCAGACGATATAAAAGTGGCGTTGTGCATTACACTTGACGGATACGGGCGGTTCAAATATCTTCCAAATACTTTACGAAACTACAAAAAAGGGATCCTGCCTAGTTGGTTTGAATTTCTTATTTTGCTTGACATAATCCAAGGCTTGAAATAGATTTCAGTTAAAAATATATAGAAATTGATGGCAAATATTACTTGCCGTGACCAGGATTCAAACCTGGGTTACTACAAAATTATAGCAAGCCCACAACCTAGGGTCCATCGAGTTACTAATTTCATCTTAAATAGCCTTCTTAGCTCAGTGCAGAGCTCTAGTCTTGCACTTTCGTAATCGTTAACTAGTGGTCATGAGTTCGATTCTCATAGGAGGCAGTATTTTAAGTAACTGTACGGATCTTATGTTTCGGTTCAATTCTTCAGCCAAGTACCCCAAATGTAGTTTGGCATTTACCATCTCTTACGTGATGCGATGGTGGTATAGTGGTTTAATGTGTTTTTATTTTCCAATATGGTGGAGAAAGACAATAAAACAATGGCCAAACGCATGGAAAAAAGGAAAACAATAGCAGACGGCAGAAGGAACACTAAACTGAAAGAAACAAATGACATACGAAACTACCCAACAGAGTCTCCGTAGATTCTCTTCCGACGCTCCGAGACACATTTCGGTTGTTTTTGATGCATAATTATTAAAAATTTCATGGTTAAAGATATATATAAATTGAATGGTTTATACCAACCGCACCTTTTTGTTGTACCTTCCGTGACCCGAAAGCTTTTAAGTGCTTATTGTATCATAGTGAAGCACTTTTCAAAGTAAACGTACTGCCGGTTAGGGTCCATCAAGATTTTTCATCATAAATATTATCTTTGTATGCCTATAATTTCATAAGAAATATCCGTAGTTCAATTTTGTCAGGCCAGACTAAAAATGTCCGTATTTATTTCACAATGTTGATGTTTTAATTTTAATATATGAAAATTTTTAAGGTTCATAAAGTATTAATTATTAAAATTTGTTGTTAAATGCACGTTTATGAAATAGAATTTGAGACTTTTCGTTACATATATATTGTTAGTTTTGCATTCCAAACAAAAGCATGCTTTTATTTTTACCAATAAAGAAGATATATCAAGAAACAGCTTATTGTTATTTGTTTAAAAACAAATGGAAAAAGGTTGAAATAATGGGAACCAATTTGAATAAAAAACCAGAGAAAATGCGCACAAAAAACAATTCGATCCTCGAAACGACAAAGCAACACAATAACTCGGATTAAAGAAGCCCAACCGGTTGAAAAACAATAGCAACAAAGGAACACTAAACAAACTGAAAGAAACAAATGACATACGCAGAGCTACATACATAGAATCAAAACATAGGTACTCACTTAAAACGCGATAGATGATAAAACAAAAGACATACGCAGAGCCACACTTGGTAATAACAACACGATGAATACAAATGAATTGAAAAGACAGATTTCATAAAGAAAGAAATAGAAAGAGAAAGATACTTGAAAATTGATAGCAAGAATAACTAAAAAAAAAATAGAAAATAGGAAATACATTTTAATTGAAGAAAGAAAGTTAAATATAAATATACTTACACTACATGGCTGGTGCTGGGTTCCTCGGTGGTGTTTTCTTCGGTTAGGGGTTTGGTCTTCAGGTGCTCCCGGATGATTGACATTGATCCTTGGATCGCTGCCAATCTTGCCTTCCTCCTGAATGTCGCCCAACTGCGCCCGTTGATGCCCAGAAGAGACCGGATGTCGTCATTTGATGGAGGCCAAGATCCTAGTGAACCCACCACAAGTGGAAGGACTCTACCAAGATGTTGGTACTTGGCGACTTTCCGGCTGTATGCTGCTTCAAGGTTGCCCAGGTTGTCGTAGGAAACAGCGACGTCGGCTTGGGATGGCTTTGTTGATTGTTGCAGCATACCCTCCTCTGGTCAGCAGGTTGTCAAGAAGCTCGAGAACGGAATCATGTCTCTTGGTGGCTAGAGTAAGATGAGAATTGCAGTGGTTAAGGACATGAAATCCGTTTTCGTCTTCTCGTCTGCAGCGGCGACAGGACCTAACTGGGGCATCCAGATAGGGATATCCACAGAGTGGCAAGATGTCCAGCCTAGCAATGTGGATGAATTCCCAGTCAGCATGCCGAAGTTCAGTCCTACAGGAGGTGAGACGGGCAATGTCTTTGGATGTTGTATCCATTGCCAAGGCTTGAGCAACTCTTCCTTGATGTTTTCTCAGAGTAAACTCGGCAGTGTGTTTTTTACGAACCACGTGGCGAAGGCCTCTGACTGCCTTAGCTGGAATCACGGAGACGTCATCGACGATGATTCTAAGAGTTTGATCGTCGGAAATATCAATCCGTGCTCCCAGATTTTTGGCAGCTCTGCGGGCCAACGTCCAGAGGTTCGTACCAGCTTCACCGAAGCGAAGTCGGTAAAGACCTGCCTCGTTTGATGCCGAGAGATACTCTGCAATTGGAAGAGTTGCTGGCGGATGATTTGGGAATGCTCGCAAAATTGTCGATTTGAGCTGTTCATTGAAGATCCCTCTCACCAGTTTGTCATTACTAGTGAGGAGTTGAACAGCTCTTGCGAGAGTCCAAATATCCGCATCGTCAGTCAAACTAAATGTGCCGAGTCCTCCTACTCTTCTATCTGCATAGAAAAATGATGTTGTTGCAGTAGGTGGCACCTTGGCAATGTGACCAAGAAACTTTCGGCATTCAATGTCAAGAGTAGCCAGAGCTCCTTTTAACACCCGTCCTGAGGCGAGGTGGTGGGATAAGGACGGGAGGAGGTGGCTTCGGAATACCTCAAGTTTCTGCCAAGGTGCTAGTAGGGACTCGGCAATTTTATCTAGATGACTGACGATCTCATCTGGGGGCCGAAATCGGAGTTTAGCACCGATTGGCGTGCCAAGATAGATCTCCTGGTCTTCAGGTCCCAGGCATCTAATTGGTCTCCCATCTATCATAAGTTCGGTCAAAAAAGACTTCCCTTGATAGAAGTTGAGACAGGCACACTTTTCGGCGTTAAATTTCAGCCCCAAGATGGAAGCCACCCGAGACAAATGGCTGAATGTCTCTTGCAGTGCAACTGCCGATGGAGACAATACAGCTATGTCATCGGCGTAGGCTGTAGCCTTGACAATATGACCAAAGAGGCAAATTCCAGGGTTGCTCTCGGACTTTGCTGCTCGTAACAAGGGCTCCGAGGCGAGGTTGAAAACTGTGGTGCTTAAAGCATCACCTTGACGAACACCCGCCAGGGGAGCAATGGAGATCGTTTCGTTACCTACAACGAAATCCATTATGTTACCAGCATAAATGTCAGAGAGCATGCGCTTCAGGTCGTCCGGGATTGGGAGAGAATGAAAGAGCTCAAGAAGAACAGAATGTGGAACCGATCCAAACGCGTTGCACAAGTCTAGCCAGGCTATTGACATGTCACGGCGTTTGGAAGTGGTTTCCTCCACAGCTGTCTGCAAGAGCCCCGTGTGTTCTTGAATCCCATGGACGCCTGGTAAGAAACCCTTCTGTTCCGGGGATAGCCAACGTAACTCTACGGCAACTTTTGACAGTCGTTGACTTAGAATGCCAGAATAGATTTTGTAGAGAGTAGACAGCAAGGAAATTGGTCTGAAGTTGGATAAATCACTTGTGTCACCCTTTTTGTAAATGGTGACAGTTCGTGATCTTCTCCACGCATCAGGAATCCCAAGCTGCCATACTTTTTCGTAAATAATTTCGAGTAGGTGGCCTTGTGGGTCGAGTGCACGAATGTGGCGGTACTCGATCCCATCCATTCCCGGAGCAGTGTTGGTAGCGCGTCGAAGTTTAAGTTCGATTTCTTCCCTGGAAGGTGGCAGGTTCAGATAGCTGGACTGGTTCTCTGATGGAGCAGCCCAGCTGCAGGCGTCGAATAATTTCCTCGCCCTTGAGCACTGGCTTGGAGATGGCGGAGGAAGAACGTACGTTCTTCTGAGGTGTGTTTGGGCCGCTGTTGTGGAGCCAGTGTAAGGGGGAGATTTCTCTCCGAGCACCTGTCTGACTGCTCGACGAGGATAAGTATTGAACATCCTCTGAATCCTGCTTGCCTCTTTGGAATTGAATTTTTCTCTCTGACGAATGCGTTGGAGTTGTCGAGATTGTGTTCGACGTCTCGGAGCAGATGGAGATCTCTCTGGTCTTGGGCGTTTAGCTTGAGTTGCTTCATGGGAAGTGGCAGCTTTCGCCAGCCAGTCGGCAGTACAGCGTCCCAAGACATCATTGAGATCTGCCATCCTATCACACTCCCTAAACGCATTTTCCCAGAGTCGAAAGAAGTTTTGGTCTCTCTGAGAACTACGTTGAGGGCTGTGATCCGAGACGTCTTCTGATTCGTCAGAGGAAGAGGAATTTGACATTGCCGGGGATGAGGGGGAGGTATTTGAGTTTATTGGAAATAAAGGAAGGGAGGAGGGTTGATGGAAAGAGGGTTCAGCAATGGTTTGTTCTGGTGTTTGTGCTATGGTAGTTTGAGAGGGTGATGTATGTGCCGGCGATTGTGGTGGATTTTCGTGTGGGTTGGGTGACTGTGGTGGGTGATGTGGTGAGCCTGAGGTCAGAGGGGGAATCAGTGGTGACAATGTGAATGGTGAGGCGACCGGTGGTTGTAAATGGATTGATTGTGGCAAATGAGAGGCTGACGGCGAGTGATGAGAAGAAATGAGATTGTCAGAGATTTCTGCACTCTCATTTACTTCAGTAGATTGCCGGTTTATGGAATGGAGCCAGCTCTCATTTGGATCCAGTGGGAGAATTGACGCCTCACCATTTCCTTGGGCTAATGGGCTGACCTGGGATTGGGCGCAATGCATGGAAGTGGAGATGTTACCAACACTCATCTGGCCACTCTGGGCTGAGCTTGAGGCCATGGAACTCAGACACTTTTTATAGTGGATATTTAACTGGGTTCCAGTACCTTCAAACCCGCAGATGGAACAGGCCCAGAGCTTCTCCAGACGAATGCCGTGCTCCATTTCCATATGACGATGCATTGATTGCATCGTTCTGCAAACGACGTCGTCACCCATTCACAGAGGGAGCACCGAGATGGCTTCCCAGGGTAGATAAGAATCAATTTGCTTCCAGATATTCGAGTAATTTCGAATTTAGGAGCCATTGATTCTCTACCAGATGTGCTGAGTAACGACGTTCTACCTCCCTCTGAAGCAATCGTGAGTTCCAGAGAGGTTAGAAGATGCTGATTGACAATGTCACTGCAGTTTTTTGCATGGCGCCCAGCAGAAGCGAAGGAAGAGAATTCTCTGTTACATTTTTCACAGAAGAATATGGCTGGTGGGTTCTCTCCTCTCGCCCTGTGCCTGTCATTTATATGGCTGAAAAGTCTATTGTGCTTTCCTTCACCAGACCAAGGCCCATTGCCGGTTTCCCCTTCACATGATTTATGACCACACTTGATAGAATGGGGGAGGGGAATAGAGAATCTAACTACTTGGTTCCTTCCTCTTTTGATAAGAAGTGGTGGAGCCGAGGCCATTAAGAATAAAAGGGACAAGAGATCAAAAGAGTGGCTGAAGAGAGAGAAACATGAGTGTATGCGTATTGCTTATGAAAAATCAAGAAAAATTAGGGAGCACACTAAAAACACGTCCGACTCAGACGAATGCTTGCCTGCCACGTATAGTGGTTAGCATGGCTGCCTTCCAAGCAGTCGACCCGAGTTCGATTCTCGGCCATCGCAATTATTTTTACACCTTGGAAGAATAAATTGCACATGTATATACGATAGAAAATAACAAATCATTCCGTATAAAATGTCGGAAAATAATCCGACATTGAATTGAATAAAGGCTGAGACGAATGTTTTGTTGGGATGAGTCGAGAATTCTGTATTGTAGCGAAGAGCTGAAGACGAGATGAAGATGTGAACTGACCCTAGGTCAATGTATTAAAACAAGATCCCTTCGGTGACGATCCTTCGGGTAACGGTTCACATGATAGCAAAACAAGGAATTAGACTTTAAGAGAGCGTATGAATATTAGCAATAAAAAGAAATGATAAATAAATAATTGTTCCAAGCCGTAAATAAATACGGAATTGGATCCTTTTTTCATAAAATGCTATGCATTTTAGTGGAACAATAGTGTGTCGTCCGGGCGTTCCGGTTCCGGCTACCCCAGATATTCCCATTTGATGTAAAATATTACTGGTTCGATAAGAAAATAGTTTATCAAATTAATAAGTTCCATTCAATTTGTAAAATAAAACAAAACCTAATTTGCTATTCCTATAAAAATCTCCAGTCAAATCGATTAAAAAAAAATAATAGCTCTCTCGTGACAGCAGCCGACGCATTTAAAAACGGCGATTCTTGAATTCTTCCAACACACATACAGTTCAAAAGAAAATTTAAAAGACAATGAGTTTTACATTTAACTAGCCTATGCATTAGAAAAATGTTAAAGTAATAAAGTTTACCGTATAACCGTTTACGTTTGTCAAATTCTATTTATCATTTAATATAAATAAGAACTTAGTAATGAGCCGAAATTGTGTAACTGAAACTAAGCAATGATTTGTAACTTATTATTTCAATGATTGAAAGTTACTTTTAAAAGATTTAGAAAACGCATAATAAAAATAAGCGGCAATGAAATTGCAATAAGAAGCTCACGAGCCCCCCGTCGAAACCATAGAGGAATGGAATAGAAATTTAACAACCTTCGGTAAATTACTAAAGTAATTAACCCTCAGGGACATGCTTAAACTAGATTCAAGATGACGAATTTTTTGTGATTCTGGGTTTGAAAGAACTTTCATTGGTGAAAAAGTTGAAATGAAAATGGCTGATGTTAACTGAGTGTAGAAGAAAAGTGTAGGCCTATATAAGGCGAAGTGGAACAATAGGTCATGGGCGTTGGGTTGGCTACAGTAGATATTGATTTTGATTGGGGGGAGGGGTAATAAGTAAGGTCATAAATAACTTCAAGACGAGGTATCTTGTCAACGTATATAGTGACAACACGCAACCTCCTTATCTGGAGTCAGGCGCACTACCATTGCGCCACGAAATCCCTAGAATTAATAAACACCGCAATCTATAACTATAAAAGTCAATTTTTGGTGTCCGTCTACGTTTTTCTCCGAAACTATGAGAGGTAGTGGCATGAAACAAATTGAATTAGATGCAGAAAGTTGCGCACTAGGTATTAAAGCGAGATCGTTAATTTTTTTAAATTCTAATTTTTAAAAAATATAATGAAAAA
Source organism: Ceriodaphnia dubia (assembly GCA_022539655.2). Classification (NCBI taxonomy): domain Eukaryota; kingdom Metazoa; phylum Arthropoda; class Branchiopoda; order Diplostraca; family Daphniidae; genus Ceriodaphnia; species Ceriodaphnia dubia. Next base: position 402,781 of record JAKUCG020000116.1, on the reverse strand, counting down.
AAATAATTTCCTTGTTAAAGGGTATACCCGGGGAATCCCCTTGCAAACAATCGATACAGGCCTTATGCATCGATAGTTATTGAGATTCCGGTTTGAAGTTACGTACAATTTCATTGATGATTGTTGAATAATAACTTATTTTAAAAATTGTTCAACCTATTTCACTCTGAAATAGATCGGAAATAAGATATTTAACGATGTAAAACAGTTTAATTAGAGAAAAAAGCTAATCTTATACTTTTTAATTGAAATAAATACCGTGAATCGGCACTTGCGTTTCGTTAGCCTACCATGAAATTCTATGAGAGCTAGTCCTCTCTTTTAAATATTAAGCCTTGAAAAAGTTAATCTTTTCAAATGCAAAACGACAATTTCATGGAAGTGGATGAAGCATCAATTGCTTCAACAATTTATCACGACAGACAGGTTGGTAATTTGTGCGCCCTTCACGCAATCAACTCCGTTTTACAGGAACGTGTGTTCGTCAAAGAAGACCTCATTGCAATTGCACAAAACCTGGACAATTTTTAGCAGTCTCTTACTCCCTCAACTGTTCAATGTTCCCAAAATATACACTGAAATGGGAACTTTTCGATTCAGGTTATCATTACTGCGCTTCTTCTCCGTCAACTGGAAGTTTTACCATATAAATGCTCATATCCTTGAGCCGTATCCACACGTAACAACTCTTTCAATCAGCAGGCGTTTATTTGCCACTGACAAAACCATTGGTTTACACTGCGAAAGATTGGCTAAATGGTACAACCTGAACTCCCTTTAGCCGTACCCGGTAGAAATCCATAATCATGGGACTCACCTCTCTAGCTTTTCTACGAATGAAATGCTTGATAGTTTCACTGGCATATTTATTGTGGTTGGAAATTTGCCTCATATAGCCAGCACTTTAAAAACGGAGAAAAGATATTGCAATGAAACATGCGACTTGCATTTGCAAGTTGATTATCCCATGGATCCGCAACCGAAGAAAGCAAAGAAAGGAAAGACCATGCACTCTTGAGCGGAAAACCACATTGGCTCAGAATAAATCAAAGTCTAGATTAAAAGAAACACCTCAACAAAATGAATCCCGTCTTCAGAACGACCGAACACAGAATCAACCTGTGAGGTTTTCAGAGACGGTCGAAAAGAAACAGAATCGCTTAAAGTGTCGCCGTTCGAAGTACGTTGGTTCTAGATCATCGAAGAATGCTGAACAGTCTTTTAATCGCCAACAAATTGATCGAACTAGTTATGTCATGTTGACTTCAAAAACCTTTAGAGGACTAGAAAATGCTGCATTCAATTATGACCCAGAAACAAAATATGATCAACATCCAGCTGTATCGGTTGGAAGAATAGACACAATTTGCCTCTTCTGTAGAGCCTTGAAATGGAAAGGTGAAACACCTGAAAAAAAAACACTTTTATATGCTTTTTAATTGTCATCCACCATCGTTGTGAACGAACGGTCACGCAACTCATGACTAGGGGCCACTTCTTTTTTAGGTGACTTCAAATGGGTCATTTGCAGAAAACTTGCACAAATGTCCGATATGCCTCAAAAGTTGAAGAAGTAGGACTAAGTCATGAGTCACGTGACCGTTCATTCACAACGATGGCGGTAGACAGTTAAAAAGCCTATTAAAATGGTATTTAGCCTATTTTTGAAATTCTTCCTTCGTACACCGAACTTGGCTTAAGATCCCTCTTAGGTCACTGTATGTTGCTTTGGAGAAAAATGGCAGTTGCACCGTGCAAAATTCCGTAAATTAACTTTGAAAACCTTATTCCTATCTCTTCCCGTGATAATAATAGGTATTCATCATGGCGGACAGACTGAAACACCTGACAAACGTATCCCGTAGTAAATAACTTCTGTTTATTAAAAACTTGGGTTATTCACATTTCACATTTTAAAACCGAGTGAAACCGGGCACTTAAGCTAGTTGATAATAAAAGAGAGTGGATAAATGAATCAAAATTGATGTAAATCTTGAATTCAGGAATACACTTGCATTCAATCAACAATAATGCCATGTTAATTTAAGCAGAGTGGCGCAGGGGAAGCGTGCTGAGCCCATAACCCAGAGGTCCGTAGATCGAAACTACGCTGTGCTATATAATGAATATTTGTTTCCTGCTCAGGTATTTTTTTAAGATGACCATGATAGTTTCATTGATTGTATGATATTCATCGTGCTAAATCTTGCTTAGACGTTTTGACCCGGAATTCTCTTAGAGACTTAGAGACCTCAAAGAAGTAGAGATGGTTTTGGGACACTGCTGGATTAGGTGTAGTGTTGTTGTCGTCGTTGAGGAAGGACTTCGACGGTCGGACTTGTCTTGGATAAAGAGAGTCGTCGGCGTTGGGTTTAACTTCTAATCCGTGTAACGAAAATCGTCGAGAGCGAGAGAAACGAAGTGTCCGTGTACAATATTTCTTTTAACTGCGTCCTTAAAAGAGAAAACTCTCAATTGGAAGTGAATTATTCACAAATGCAGAGCAAAATGAATGCACCCGCCCAGGGCAGAACTAATGAGCTGTAGTGTTTAAGACGACCGTGGTAACAGATAAGTTACTACACTACGAATATAACGCGATAATTAATACGGGATTTTATTTTTGAATGATATTTTTCTAATGCCAAGTCTAACTGCTGTTTCTAACTATTTTTTATTTTGTACACAATTTTATTTTTCGTTCGTTTTACGTTACGATATCGTTATTGGTCATTAAACATTCTGAAAAAATCCAATACTTGCTGTTAATAAGACCTGGTGAGAGCATGCACGGTTTTCGTATTGATTTTCGAACTGAGGTTCTTAGCTCGGCTTTTAGTTAAATCCGGTGGCTTTGTAGGTTATCTCCCTCAACCATATGGCTCGCATCTAAATAATAAACATTATGCGATTACCACGATTAATGAATGAGCTCTTGCTGATTATTTTAACGGCAGATGTGGCCGAGTGGTTAAGGCGATAGACTTGAAATCTATTCCTCTCTGAGGGCGTAGGTTCGAACCCTACCATCTGCGCATTGCGCAATACTAATTCTACCAAATTACATTTTCTCCCCTTTAACCGTAGTACAGTGGAATCTTTCACTTCAGTCAGATATTTGTCGAAGTAATGTAACAGTCACGTCTTTGTAATTTTACGAAAATAAAGTTCGAAAAACAACATTACTGAAGGACTCGTTTTGCCAATCACTAGGAGATGAACTTGCCGTATAAATAGAGCTTCAAACTAATACTCGCTACTGGAGCAGAAATAGTCTTGTGGTTGAGGTCATCTTTGCTCAATATGAGGTTGTGGTCGAAATATGACTGAATCCCTTGTAAATCGATACCGGTCATATTGCGAGCGGTAATGGTTGGAGAGTTTGGAGTATAGACCGTCATGTGGAGATCAGAGTCTTGCCTCTGGTTGTCTATATACCATCCCTGACAAACTGAGTCGGAATATCCACGCCCGCTGTGCAAATAACTCTAAATGTTCTAATCAGATGATGGCCATTACTGTTAAACGAGTAAGCTGGCTGACCCAGTCTCTTTTGTAAAAAAAATAGTTGACACGGAATGGGACGTGTGGAAAACAAGTGGGCACGGGGATGTTGAACCCTTATATGCAGTTTGCGACATTGTTTGTGCTCCATTTTATAAAATATCGAATTAAAGTTTCAAAGAAATCTAAATTATTCTTCTGTCGCGAGTGAATTTATGGGATCATGTCTAGATTTATAATCGTGGCGGGAGTCGAACCCGCAATTTTCGGATGACTCAGTTGAATGGTAGAAGTCCGACGCCTTATCCATTAGGCCACACGACCGTTAGGCTTACCATTCTATGACATATAGAATCCTATCAATTACAATTTAGTTTTTAGATTTGCGATTTGATATTTTGATTTAAGAATTTTAGCTTTTTCCTCCAGCTAGCTAGGCAAAGGTCCTTATAATATTGTACTAGTTTAAATATAGTATTAAGTCTTATAAAGTAAAACACATCTTTCACAATGCCTCCTGAGAGGATTGAACTCTCGACCTCTGGTTGACTTCTGGTCAAATCAGTTAATATCTAAATGTACGAGACCAGCGCTCTACCACTGAGCTAAGAAGGCGATCCATTAAAGGGAAGCCATGAATTGAAAACCAATAAGTTAGTAACTGCAATATATATTGTCATCTGCTAGCCAAAGGATAATTAAGCCGTCACGCCAAGCAAGTTGGTAATAACTTCTACATAAACATTGTTGAAGTAACTCGCAAAAATAACTCGACGCCACCAATGAGCTTTCCCAATTATACTTTGCTCATTTTTAAGGGTTATGCAATCGAAGTAAAATTGTGTACAGCTCTTATTTAAATGCTAGAAATGTATTTATGTTTACGAGTTAATTCGGGCGTTCGTAAAACTAATAAACCGCTTGTGTAAATCAAGTGAAACCAAGATCATACTTCACAGGATCATTTCTGTAGTATATCTCGACGAGTTTCCCACCAGAAACTTGTCCCCTACACACCCACGATGACGAGTGACGACGTTGGCTTCTGAGCGTGAAATGGGTCGTGAGTGTAACTACTCCGGTGGTATATCTACTCACGGCCATTGAGGACCGTTTCTATTGATCGAATTTCGATCAATTGGAGGAAGTTTGCGTGTTCCGAGTGGTGGGATCCTTATTACGTAAATATCATTGAATAAAGAATAATATACAATCAGCCAAATGAGAAATAATTATAATAACCAATATGTGACTTCTTCAATGTGTCGTTGTGCGTTTTCTTCGATAATCATAGCGGTAAGTGAGTGGGGAGAGGGACAGTAATAGTAAGAGAGTGTCAAGGAGAGAACGTGCAGAAGTGGACAACTTGAGTTTGAGGTAATATGAGCATATACAGTTCAAAATGTAGCTGTTGTCAGGATGGCCGAGCGGTCTAAGGCGCCAGACTCAAGTGTAAAAACTTTCCGTGTCCAACGGATGGAAGAATTCTGGTCCTCAATAGAGGGCGTGGGTTCAAATCCCACTTCTGACAATAACATTTTAATCTGAATAGCATGAAGTGCAAGAACAAATTTGTATTTACGACTTATGACTTGATAAAATATTTTGTCTCTTATGGGAATTAATTAGAACCAAAGTCCCATGGAGCTGAGAGTCCTATGGTGTCGGCTTCAAATCATAGTACGTGGTTATATTTTAGTTCAGCCATCGTTCAGGGGCTCCTTCCAAACCAGAACCGAAAGCATTTGTGATGTACGCCTTGAACCAGTCATTAGAAAACATATAGTGACAAATATTTTCTGTTTAACGTTTTCGACTGTTTGATGTATTTCATGTCGATTCAGTTATTGAGCTATTTTACTGGTTTACTTACGTTTAGACAATGCGTATAGAATTATTTTGTACCGACAGTATTACGATGCCAAAATGGGAGGCAGAGGATTGAACTCTGGACTTCTCGCATGCAAAGCGAGCACTCTACCACTGAGTTACCACCCCTTTGCAGACATCTTTACGTTATATGTTTAGGCACTTGTACAGCAGATAATTTTAGAAAATGTTTCGAGTAAATAATCTGTCACCACCAATCAATGCCATTAGAGTAAAGAAACGTGTAATTAGCTCTTGCTCAGGAAAAGAACCCGGTATAATGAGATAATAGAGCAGGCGCTTCACAGAGCGGACATTATAGGAAGTTACCATCATGTTGTCCCTTCCTTGATTTTGGGAGGCCACTTTCCGCGGAGGCTCCTTTGAAAAGCTTTAAAGCCGCATCCATCTTTCATATACCTTGATATCTCGACGCAGAAGGGTTGGAATTATGGATTCCCTTCATTAATAGTTCATTAGGCGAAATACCAATGGCTGCTTTATGACAGGTGACCGCTGACCCTTCATGGAGCCCAAGGAAACTGATAACATTGATCTATAAAAAATGGAGGGTAATGAAGGCTTTCATTTCTTCCTAACTTAGAACGGGATCATGGCCGAGTCTCATTAGTAAGAGTCTTTTATACGTACCTTTTCCTATAATAAGGAACTGAACGTACGAGCAAGGATCGTTAAGACTTAAGACTAGTTCATTTTAGAATAGAACAGAGAGTATTCGCAGTCTTCTTAACCAATTTCTTGACTTTGGCAGCAAAATTACTCACCGAGTGATTTAATACTTCAGGCAGCAAACATATTATATGCTATCGCCCGATAAGGGACTTGAACCCTTGACCTCAGGATTAAAAGTCCCGCGCTCTACCGACTGAGCTAACCGGGCTACGGTTGAGATAAATTACACGCTACGTACCAGCAACGGCCGTTATCATATTGGACTAGTTCATATTAGAATAGAACGGAATAGTATTCGCAGTATTCTTAACCAATTTCTTTATTTGGAGCTTAAGAATATTTTCTGACAAAAGAATAGTTTCCGTTGCGGAGACCTATCAATCAGCCAAAAAAGGAAAAACTGCTACGACGAGTTGAATGAGAATTACTGTTGTATTTGTATGAATAAGACTATAAGTGATATTGTGAGAACCATGTATAGGAAATCTACGTAGTATAGGCAAGTAGATTTACTACATAGTTTTCGTGCAACCGTTGACTAAGTGACTCAAGAAATTTGAACCCAACCCAAAACTGATCGCAGATGGTAGGATTCAAACCAACGCTCCCAAATGGAAACTGATTCCGAGTCAGTCGCCTTAACCACTCGCCTATGCACATCTGCGTGTTTACAAAGTATGCAATATATTACTTTTGGATCTTATCATTTCTTTTATACTTCCCATCCAGCACCCTCCAGCAAATATAAGAAATATTACATTTAGATTCTGTTTCCACCCAGGATCGAACTGAGGACCTTCAGCGTGTTAGGCCGACGTGATAACCACTACACTATGGAAACTTGTAACACGTGCGCTCAAAAGTAAAACACGCTAAAGAGAGTCAAGACCAACCTCAATCTCATTTCATGGAGGGAGGTATGCTATCATGTTACATTTTGTATAATTCTCTCAATTTTCATTCAATAGGCTATACTATCAACCACAAGAGTAAATAGCGCAGTGGATTATGCGAGACAAAAACATATTACATAGTACATACATAGAAGCGAAGAAGAAATATGACTCGTCGCACTTTCAATCGTGTAGGCCTTCACTGTATAGGACCGTACCTACCTTACAAACTCTATGCTGATTTCAATGCTCCCATTAGAATTCCAAAGTTCCCATTTATGTAAAAAAAAGAAATCAGTGGTTATCACGGTTGTCTCACACACAACAAGTCCTCAGTTCAATCCTGGGCAGATGCACGATCGCCTTCTTTCAGGTGGCGATGCAAATCTTCCGGATCTCCAATGAACATCTAAATACAACATCACTAACATCTGCATCATGTCTGAAAATATCCGAGTGAGACATTTTTGGAAAAGAGGCTAACAAGTATAAAACTCAAGTGACAGACCAGCAAAAAGCCATTCAATATGACAAATTCAATTAAAGTGAAGTAATTCAAAGCTTATATCATTTTCTTCATAATCAATCCTTACTCAATTCAATGAAATGAATCTAGGTCCTACCGAGATTTGAACTCGGATTGCCAGATTCAGAGTCTGAAGTGATAACCATTACACCATAGGACCTATATTTTAAATCTTCTTGTCCATAAAAACAACTATTCATTAACAATAAACATATTAAGTCACTACACACTCAGTTGCCAATACAGCAATACGACTTGTGTCGATTTATAAGAAGTTCAAGCATATTTCAACCATAAAAACCTAATATAAAGAACTATATGTTTCAATCATTTTTAAGTGCTCTATACTACCGACTATAAACGAAACTCTCCAATTGTGGAGAGTCTAGTCGCAAGCTGACTTCGACAGCTCTGGATACAGTTCTCTGCAGGGCACGGAAAACGGAGTTCAAACGTGTCGGTAAACAAGCATCGGTTCTCTATATAGGCACATACACAGTTATGCTGAAAAATTAAATAATTGAAAGATTTTATGAATAACAATTAGTTTGATAAGCTATCAAAAGTGATTGAAACCTAGTTCAGTAATGGAACTTGATAATTTTATGAAAATACGGTTCGAAAAATAAAAATTCCCGAAGGGCTAGTTTTGCCAGTAACTAGATGATGAACTTGCGGTATAAACAGAGCTTCAAACTAATACTCGCTACTAGAGCAGAAATAGTCTTGTGGTTGAGGTCATCTTTGCTCAGTATGAGGTTGTGGTCGAAATATGACTGAATATCCCTTGTAAATCGACACCGGTCGTATTGCGAGCGGCAATGGTTGGAGATGAGTTTGTAGTATAGACCGTCATGTGGAGCTCAGAGTCTTGCCTCTGATTGTCTATAGATGTTATTCACTCTTGTATGGGCGAAGCAAGGGAGAAAGCAAAACGACTGGGGTGCTTCATTGCAGGGGTGTCACCCTCACCACCCCAAGGGTTGCTTGTGCGTAGTGTACTCACTAATAATAATAATTAAGCAAATCAAGCCTAATATAACAAAATGTGGATTCCCATACCGGGAATTGAACCCGGGCCTCCTGGGTGAGAGCCAGGTATCCTAACCACTAGACAATATGGGATAAATTGTTGGTAGATCTAAACTAACTCAGTTGTTACTAATGTGCAAGATGAATTGAATAAAAAAAGTACATGAATAACTTCAAGACGAGGTATCTTGACAACGTGTTGTGATCTCGACGTGATCTAAGCATGCAACTCCTGATCTGGAGTCAGGCGCGCTACAATTGCGCCACGAGATCCCTATAGAGGTAATGAACACCGCAACCGATACTAAAATAAGTATAAATGAACCAAAATTGATGTAAATCGGAAATTCAGGTGCAGCGGAAGCGTGCTGCGACCATAACCCAGAGGTCCGTAGATCGAAACTACGCTCTGCTATAAATAATGAATATTGTTCCCTGCTCAGGTATTTTTTTAAGATGGCCATGATAGTTTCATTGATTGTATGATATTGTCACGTATTGAGTTTAACCCTTCCCATCTTTCTTCCCTTTCCTTATCCCTGACGTATCTAAGACGTTGAAACCCTGTTATTCGCTAAGAGTAGTCTGGGAGAGACGAGTAGAGTTGGTTTTGGGACACCGCCGGGGTAGGTGTAGTGCGTAGTTGCCGGCGGTGAGGACGGACTCGGCGTCCGTACTTGCCTAAGAAAGAGAGTCGGCGTCGGGTTTGGCTTCTAAGCCGTGTAACCAAGGCCGCCGTGAGCGAGTAGACCAGAAATGCCCGTGACAATATTAATCATGATAAATCTTGCTTAGACGTTACCATGGTGTTTAGAGATCCTCGCGCAAGATACGTTGAGTTGAATAAGCATCGATGGTTCAGTGGTAGAATGCTCGCCTGCCACGCGGGCGGCCCGGGTTCGATTCCCGGTCGATGCATATCATATTTCTTAGAAGTTGAGAGAAACTTCGTGCAGATGTGGCCGAGTGGTTAAGGTGACTAAAAATCAGTTCGAATCCTACCATCTGCGTCGACCTAGTTTACCAAGTTCAACGAAATCAATATGTTTGCATGTTACTTTTTCTTTTAAAATATTATCTCTTCAAGACGCCATGGGCCGTTAGTTACGTGCCCATCCCTGAATTTTTGTTACCCTAGTATATTCTATGACTCGGTAGGAGTTTTTGTTGATGACATTTTCTATTTTTTTTCTTTGATAAACATGCAATTCTGACTCTTTGATAGCTCAGTTGGTAGAGATGAGCAATTGAAATAAACTATGCGGAGTTTCAAAAAGTGAAACTATTTGTTTATGGCTCATTGGTCTAGGTACGATTCCTTCTTTAGGCTAAGATGAAAGTGCAGTCAAATCTAGGCTTTATTGCTAAGATGCAAGTCAGGTCGGTTCTCGGCCTTTTGGCTAGGATGGGAGTGCTTTGCAGCCAATCCATGGGACTCTTTCTCGATATTCTAGATTACTTATTAGCCTGTTTCCCACTGGCCCCTTTTCCTGCTCAGTTTTAATTTAAATTAGTCAATTCAGTCATTTATTGGCTCATTGGTCTAGTGGTATGATTCCTGCTTTGGGTGTAGGAGGCCCCGGGTTCAAATCCCGGATGAGCCCTAAGGTTCTACTTTTGAACAAAGTGCGATTAATCCTCTTGTTGGCAGTAAGTATTATCTAGAAGAGTTACCAGCAAAACTTAATCAGTTTGATTGCCCCGAGTGAGGTTCGAACTCACGACCTCGAGATTATGAGACTCGCGCGCTGCCTACTGCGCTATCGAGGCTTATTTCACATTAGTTGTTAGGTCTTCTGCTTACTAGACAGGCGCTTTGCCTTGCTTGCATCATTGAATAACAATCGTTGCACGCATTATAAACATACAATAATAATGAGGGCTCATCCGGGAGTTGAACCCGGGACCACTTACACCCGAAGCAAGTATCATACTACTAGACCAATGAGCCGATATTTGCAATCAAATCAGTATGTTTCGAGATTTGACTGCCAGGCTGGTCCTTCGCGTACGTCGGCGAGAACACATGATACGGCACTTGAAGTACCTGAGATGGTTTCCAACTCCTCAAAGAATCGCCTTCAAGCTCGCGGGTCATGCCTATCTCTGGCTCTGTTGATGTGAAGATCGTCCGCTTCCCGTTTGCTGCTCGAATTCAAATAGAAGGTGAAAGTTTTTAACGAGACAGTAATGCCTTCAGCGTCACTTGATCTAATCTTACGATATGAAATACACGAGTCGATACGATAGCAATCGGAAGTATGCAAACAATGTACAATTATGAAGTAGAAAATATTTCAAAATAGCTCGCCCCTGGGTGGGCTCGAACCACCAGCCTTCCGGTAACAACGAAATTTTTAACAGCCGAACGCGCTAGCCAATTGCGCCACAGAGGCCGCGAGTTGCAAAGTCATATCCAACACTGGCATATCTAGAGTTTTAGTTGGGTATGGAAGTATTGAAAACACAATCATATTTAATGGAAATAGAAAATATTTTGTATTCTAGGCGACGAAATAATAACCATTGATACCCCTTGCATATTTTTAATAATAAAAATAGTAGAAAGAGATGTAGAACTTTCATTAGAAAAATACAACCTAAGTTACAGAGAGCTTACACTATAAGAATAAGGGGAACTTGACAAGTAAGTTCATGCTCCAGGCTCCAACTCAAAAACGGATAAATTGTTCGCCTTTTACTAAAGATTTCCGTGGGTGGAAGCATGAGTATATGACCCTTTTTTTGAACTGCCTAATGTCAAGCTAGCCCCATAACCCCAAAAATGCTTTGATTGAAAAAATATTTATTTGCAAATGCTAACGATGTATGTATAAGATCCCATATCGGTTATTGCATTCTACTCTTGATACTACCATCAAAAATCGGGTATGATTTTGTCACGATTTGAACAAAATGATGAAACGTTAAAGGAAGTGTAAAATTTTCAAACATTCTGTTTCTACAGTTTATGTTAATGTCTCAAAATAATTAGGCATTTAGTTCAACCGTCATTGTCTAAGCCTGGCTAGCTCAGTCGGTAGAGCATGAGACTCTTAATCTCAGGGTCGTGGGTTCGAGCCCCACGTTGGGCGAAGTTTTGGAATAAGAAGATCTGAAAAACAATATATAACTAAAAAATCTAGGCATCATTACGACACTACCCCTGCGTGCAATACAAAATGTATTGGCAGTCCATCACCTTAACCACTCGGTCACCTCGTCCCAGAACAAAACGACATCGGTGAGCAAAGTCCTGTCAGAGTGTACGATATTCTCGTGATTCAGCACTCGATTCACAGTAAGGCAATGCGGCCCCGTCGGAGACGAGAAAGTTACATTTCCCTAGGGATAGTTATCTTATGTTCCCCAATGTTATGTTCCAGCTAGCAGGTACGGCAAATAAGACGATAAGCCCCGCACTCCATCCACCGATGCAGTACACTTCTCTCGTAATTGTACGACTTTTGTTTGAAGACTCATCAGCTTAGGCATGAAAGAAGCTCGGGTCTAGTTAAAACCGAAAACGTTTATCTGGATTGCTCGATCTGGATTGTCACTTGATGATTTTTCGGTAGCGTGGCCGAGCGGTCTAAGGCGCTGGTTTAAGGCACCAGTCTCTTCGGGGGCGTGGGTTCGAATCCCACCGCTGCCATGTTTCAATATTTTTGATTTGCCTTTCGACGTCATCATGGTCATTGAATAGTTGGTTGCCCAGCTCCATGTTATAACTTGCCATAAGGCACCCTGTACCGCCAATGATCCTGGGTTACTAGTCTAGGCCTGCGCCCTGGTGGTGGAAGGGGGGAAGATCTTACAGGAATTTCTAAAAATATCCTAAGTTCCAACATTGAACAAATCACGAATATAGATGTATTTTAAACGTTAATGTTATTACTACTCCGGGGAACAGATCTGGGCAACCAACTATTCTATGACCATGGACGTCATCATTGTTTCCCGGAATATACTCTAGAAAATATCTGATGATTTCATTCAGCAGACGATATAAAAGTGGCGTTGTGCATTACACTTGACGGATACGGGCGGTTCAAATATCTTCCAAATACTTTACGAAACTACAAAAAAGGGATCCTGCCTAGTTGGTTTGAATTTCTTATTTTGCTTGACATAATCCAAGGCTTGAAATAGATTTCAGTTAAAAATATATAGAAATTGATGGCAAATATTACTTGCCGTGACCAGGATTCAAACCTGGGTTACTACAAAATTATAGCAAGCCCACAACCTAGGGTCCATCGAGTTACTAATTTCATCTTAAATAGCCTTCTTAGCTCAGTGCAGAGCTCTAGTCTTGCACTTTCGTAATCGTTAACTAGTGGTCATGAGTTCGATTCTCATAGGAGGCAGTATTTTAAGTAACTGTACGGATCTTATGTTTCGGTTCAATTCTTCAGCCAAGTACCCCAAATGTAGTTTGGCATTTACCATCTCTTACGTGATGCGATGGTGGTATAGTGGTTAGCATGGCTGCCTTCCAAGCAGTCGACCCGAGTTCGATTCTCGGCCATCGCAATTATTTTTACACCTTGGAAGAATAAATTGCACATGTATATACGATAGAAAATAACAAATCATTCCGTATAAAATGTCGGAAAATAATCCGACATTGAATTGAATAAAGGCTGAGACGAATGTTTTGTTGGGAAAAGTCGAGAATTCTGTATTGTAGCGAAGAGCTGAAGACGAGATGAAGATGTGAACTGACCCTAGGTCAATGTATTAAAACATGCTTAAACTAGATTCAAGATGACCCGAGCGAGACACTTGTGGTGTGACTCGCTCGGGGTTGAGAGCTAAGAACTGCAGGTGACTGAAAAGTGACTGAGTAATGAAAATGGCTGATGTTAACTGAGTGTAGAAGAAAAGTGTAGGCCTATATAAGGCGAAGTGGAACAATAGGTCATGGGCGTTGGGTTGGCTACAGTAGATATTGATTTTGATTGGGGGGAGGGGTAATAAGTAAGGTCAATGGTACTAATAAAAGGGGAGAATCGATGAACTGATAAGAATTGATGGCAAGATAAGATATGCAAGGACGATGACCTTGATAAGAAAGTGAGAAGAGTTCGGAAAACATGTTGTCGATGAATAGTGGTAAGAATAGATCGCTATGGTGAAAGTAGGTCGGAGATTTCCGACATAAAAAGTCTCTAACAGCATCCGATAAATACAAACAGCAGTTAACGCATAAGATTGATCAGTGTACTACGTTCCATATTTACTTATCACAAGAACATAAAAAGCAAGGTCCTTTCTTTAAGTTGACTAAAATTGTGTCCGCAGAGAAATTTGACGGAGGAGTAATCCGATGATTCATTAGTTACGGATTAACGTTTCAAAACGATTCCAGTTGAATTAGATTCGAAATAGTACAAGCAATGTTGGAGCGCAGTTAAATAAGAGGGGTAAGCTACTTAAGTATATTTGAATAGCATTGAACATCGGATGACAGCTTTTGCGTACGAATAAGCCCACTACAGAACTCAATAAGAAGCCTGCAAATCCCCTACAAAGTTTAACCTCAGAAAACCTCACCCACCCAAGGTTACTGAATGAGTGACGCTATCTTTGTGAAGGAAAGTTGTAAGTGTAGATTAAAGGGTAGGATAGGAAGTCAGTAGATTATACGATAGTTATTGAGATTCTGGTTTGAAGTAATGTACAATTTCATTGATGATTGTTGAATAATAGATTATTTCTTATCGTTTAAACCAAATTTACTCTGAATTAGATTGGAAATAGAATAATTAACGATTTAAAACAGTTTAGTTGGAGAAAAAAAATGGACATTTTTCGTAGAGAGAAGAAGTTCATAAATAACTTCAAGACGAGGTATCTTGTCAACGTATATAGTGACAACACGCAACCTCCTTATCTGGAGTCAGGCGCACTACCATTGCGCCACGAAATCCCTAGAATTAATAAACACCGCAATCTATAACTATAAAAGTCAATTTTTGGTGTCCGTCTACGTTTTTCTCCGAAACTATGAGAGGTAGTGGCATGAAACAAATTGAATTAGATGCAGAAAGTTGCGCACTAGGTATTAAAGCGAGATCGTTAATTTTTTTAAATTCTAATTTTTAAAAAATATAATGAAAAAAAATAATTTCCTTGTTAAAGGGTATACCCGGGGAATCCCCTTGCAAACAATCGATACAGGCCTTATGCATCGATAGTTATTGAGATTCCGGTTTGAAGTTACGTACAATTTCATTGATGATTGTTGAATAATAACTTATTTTAAAAATTGTTCAACCTATTTCACTCTGAAATAGATCGGAAATAAGATATTTAACGATGTAAAACAGTTTAATTAGAGAAAAAAGCTAATCTTATACTTTTTAATTGAAATAAATACCGTGAATCGGCACTTGCGTTTCGTTAGCCTACCATGAAATTCTATGAGAGCTAGTCCTCTCTTTTAAATATTAAGCCTTGAAAAAGTTAATCTTTTCAAATGCAAAACGACAATTTCATGGAAGTGGATGAAGCATCAATTGCTTCAACAATTTATCACGACAGACAGGTTGGTAATTTGTGCGCCCTTCACGCAATCAACTCCGTTTTACAGGAACGTGTGTTCGTCAAAGAAGACCTCATTGCAATTGCACAAAACCTGGACAATTTTTAGCAGTCTCTTACTCCCTCAACTGTTCAATGTTCCCAAAATATACACTGAAATGGGAACTTTTCGATTCAGGTTATCATTACTGCGCTTCTTCTCCGTCAACTGGAAGTTTTACCATATAAATGCTCATATCCTTGAGCCGTATCCACACGTAACAACTCTTTCAATCAGCAGGCGTTTATTTGCCACTGACAAAACCATTGGTTTACACTGCGAAAGATTGGCTAAATGGTACAACCTGAACTCCCTTTAGCCGTACCCGGTAGAAATCCATAATCATGGGACTCACCTCTCTAGCTTTTCTACGAATGAAATGCTTGATAGTTTCACTGGCATATTTATTGTGGTTGGAAATTTGCCTCATATAGCCAGCACTTTAAAAACGGAGAAAAGATATTGCAATGAAACATGCGACTTGCAAATGGAAGTTGATGATCCCATGGATCCGCAACCGAAGAAAGCAAAGAAAGGAAAGGCCATGCACTCTTGGGCGGAAAACCACATTGGCTCAGAATAAATCAAAGTCTAGATTAAAAGAAACACCTCAACAAAATGAATCCCGTCTTCAGAACGACCGAACACAGAATCAACCTGTGAGGTTTTCAGAGACGGTCGAAAAGAAACAGAATCGCTTAAAGTGTCGCCGTTCGAAGTACGTTGGTTCTAGATCATCGAAGAATGCTGAACAGTCTTTTAATCGCCAACAAATTGATCGAACTAGTTATGTCATGTTGACTTCAAAAACCTTTGGAGGACTAGAAAATGCTGCATTCAATTATGACCCAGAAACAAAATATGATCAACATCCAGCTGTATCGGTTGGAAGAATGGACACAATTTGCCTCTTCTGTAGAGCCTTGAAATGGAAAGGTGAAACACCTGAAAAAAAAACACTTTTTATATGCTTTTTAATTGTCATCCGCCATCGTTGTGAACGAACGGTCACGCAACTCATGACTAGGGGCCACTTCTTTTTTTTGTTGACTTCAAATGGGTCATTTGCAGAAAACTTGCACAAATGTCCGATATGCCTCAAAAGTTGAAGAAGTAGGACTAAGTCATGAGTCACGTGACCGTTCATTCACAACGATGGCGGTAGACAGTTAAAAAGCCTATTAAAATGGTATTTAGCCTATTTTCGAAATTCGTCCTTCGTACACCGAACTTGGCTTAAGATCCCTCTTAGGTCACTGTATGTTGCTTTGGAGAAAAATGGCAGTTGCACCGTGCAAAATTCCGTAAATTAACTTTGAAAACCTTATTCCTATCTCTTCCCGTGATAATAATAGGTATTCATCATGGCGGACAGACTGAAACACCTGACAAACGTATCCCGTAGTAAATAACTTCTGTTTATTAAAAACTTGGGTTATTCACATTTCACATTTTAAAACCGAGTGAAACCGGGCACTTAAGCTAGTTGATAATAAAAGAGAGTGGATAAATGAATCAAAATTGATGTAAATCTTGAATTCAGGAATACACTTGCATTCAATCAACAATAATGCCATGTTAATTTAAGCAGAGTGGCGCAGGGGAAGCGTGCTGAGCCCATAACCCAGAGGTCCGTAGATCGAAACTACGCTGTGCTATATAATGAATATTTGTTTCCTGCTCAGGTATTTTTTTAAGATGACCATGATAGTTTCATTGATTGTATGATATTCATCGTGCTAAATCTTGCTTAGACGTTTTGACCCGGAATTCTCTTAGAGACTTAGAGACCTCAAAGAAGTAGAGATGGTTTTGGGACACTGCTGGATTAGGTGTAGTGTTGTTGTCGTCGTTGAGGAAGGACTTCGACGGTCGGACTTGTCTTGGATAAAGAGAGTCGTCGGCGTTGGGTTTAACTTCTAATCCGTGTAACGAAAATCGTCGAGAGCGAGAGAAACGAAGTGTCCGTGACAATATTTCTTTTAACTGCGTCCTTAAAAGAGAAAACTCTCAATTGGAAGTGAATTATTCACAAATGCAGAGCAAAATGAATGCACCCGCCCAGGGCAGAACTAATGAGCTGTAGTGTTTAAGACGACCGTGGTAACAGATAAGTTACTACACTACGAATATAACGCGATAATTAATACGGGATTTTATTTTTGAATGATATTTTTCTAATGCCAAGTCTAACTGCTGTTTCTAACTATTTTTTATTTTGTACACAATTTTATTTTTCGTTCGTTTTACGTTACGATATCGTTATTGGTCATTAAACATTCTGAAAAAATCCAATACTTGCTGTTAATAAGACCTGGTGAGAGCATGCACGGTTTTCGTATTGATTTTCGAACTGAGGTTCTTAGCTCGGCTTTTAGTTAAATCCGGTGGCTTTGTAGGTTATCTCCCTCAACCATATGGCTCGCATCTAAATAATAAACATTATGCGATTACCACGATTAATGAATGAGCTCTTGCTGATTATTTTAACGGCAGATGTGGCCGAGTGGTTAAGGCGATAGACTTGAAATCTATTCCTCTCTGAGGGCGTAGGTTCGAACCCTACCATCTGCGCATTGCGCAATACTAATTCTACCAAATTACATTTTCTCCCCTTTAACCGTAGTACAGTGGAATCTTTCACTTCAGTCAGATATTTGTCGAAGTAATGTAACAGTCACGTCTTTGTAATTTTACGAAAATAAAGTTCGAAAAACAACATTACTGAAGGACTCGTTTTGCCAATCACTAGGAGATGAACTTGCCGTATAAATAGAGCTTCAAACTAATACTCGCTACTGGAGCAGAAATAGTCTTGTGGTTGAGGTCATCTTTGCTCAATATGAGGTTGTGGTCGAAATATGACTGAATCCCTTGTAAATCGATACCGGTCATATTGCGAGCGGTAATGGTTGGAGAGTTTGGAGTATAGACCGTCATGTGGAGATCAGAGTCTTGCCTCTGGTTGTCTATATACCATCCCTGACAAACTGAGTCGGAATATCCACGCCCGCTGTGCAAATAACTCTAAATGTTCTAATCAGATGATGGCCATTACTGTTAAACGAGTAAGCTGGCTGACCCAGTCTCTTTTGTAAAAAAAATAGTTGACACGGAATGGGACGTGTGGAAAACAAGTGGGCACGGGGATGTTGAACCCTTATATGCAGTTTGCGACATTGTTTGTGCTCCATTTTATAAAATATCGAATTAAAGTTTCAAAGAAATCTAAATTATTCTTCTGTCGCGAGTGAATTTATGGGATCATGTCTAGATTTATAATCGTGGCGGGAGTCGAACCCGCAATTTTCGGATGACTCAGTTGAATGGTAGAAGTCCGACGCCTTATCCATTAGGCCACACGACCGTTAGGCTTACCATTCTATGACATATAGAATCCTATCAATTACAATTTAGTTTTTAGATTTGCGATTTGATATTTTGATTTAAGAATTTTAGCTTTTTCCTCCAGCTAGCTAGGCAAAGGTCCTTATAATATTGTACTAGTTTAAATATAGTATTAAGTCTTATAAAGTAAAACACATCTTTCACAATGCCTCCTGAGAGGATTGAACTCTCGACCTCTGGTTGACTTCTGGTCAAATCAGTTAATATCTAAATGTACGAGACCAGCGCTCTACCACTGAGCTAAGAAGGCGATCCATTAAAGGGAAGCCATGAATTGAAGACCAATAAGTTAGTAACTGCAATATATATTGTCATCTGCTAGCCAAAGGATAATTAAGCCGTCACGCCAAGCAAGTTGGTAATAACTTCTACATAAACATTGTTGAAGTAACTCGCAAAAATAACTCGACGCCACCAATGAGCTTTCCCAATTATACTTTGCTCATTTTTAAGGGTTATGCAATCGAAGTAAAATTGTGTACAGCTCTTATTTAAATGCTAGAAATGTATTTATGTTTACGAGTTAATTCGGGCGTTCGTAAAACTAATAAATCGCTTGTGTAAATCAAGTGAAACCAAGATCATACTTCACAGGATCATTTCTGTAGTATATCTCGACGAGTTTCCCACCAGAAACTTGTCCCCTACACACCCACGATGACGAGTGACGACGTTGGCTTCTGAGCGTGAAATGGGTCGTGAGTGTAACTACTCCGGTGGTATATCTACTCACGGCCATTGAGGACCGTTTCTATTGATCGAATTTCGATCAATTGGAGGAAGTTTGCGTGTTCCGAGTGGTGGGATCCTTATTACGTAAATATCATTGAATAAAGAATAATATACAATCAGCCAAATGAGAAATAATTATAATAACCAATATGTGACTTCTTCAATGTGTCGTTGTGCGTTTTCTTCGATAATCATAGCGGTAAGTGAGTGGGGAGAGGGACAGTAATAGTAAGAGAGTGTCAAGGAGAGAACGTGCAGAAGTGGACAACTTGAGTTTGAGGTAATATGAGCATATACAGTTCAAAATGTAGCTGTTGTCAGGATGGCCGAGCGGTCTAAGGCGCCAGACTCAAGTGTAAAAACTTTCCGTGTCCAACGGATGGAAGAATTCTGGTCCTCAATAGAGGGCGTGGGTTCAAATCCCACTTCTGACAATAACATTTTAATCTGAATAGCATGAAGTGCAAGAACAAATTTGTATTTACGACTTATGACTTGATAAAATATTTTGTCTCTTATGGGAATTAATTAGAACCAAAGTCCCATGGAGCTGAGAGTCCTATGGTGTCGGCTTCAAATCATAGTACGTGGTTATATTTTAGTTCAGCCATCGTTCAGGGGCTCCTTCCAAACCAGAACCGAAAGCATTTGTGATGTACGCCTTGAACCAGTCATTAGAAAACATATAGTGACAAATATTTTCTGTTTAACGTTTTCGACTGTTTGATGTATTTCATGTCGATTCAGTTATTGAGCTATTTTACTGGTTTACTTACGTTTAGACAATGCGTATAGAATTATTTTGTACCGACAGTATTACGATGCCAAAATGGAGTGGCAGAGGATTGAACTCTGGACTTCTCGCATGCAAAGCGAGCACTCTACCACTGAGTTACCACCCCTTTGCAGACATCTTTACGTTATATGTTTAGGCACTTGTACAGCAGATATTTTAGAAAATGTTTCGAGTAAATAATCTGTCACCACCAATCAATGCCATTAGAGTAAAGAAACGTGTAATTAGCTCTTGCTCAGGAAAAGAACCCGGTATAATGAGATAATAGAGCAGGCGCTTCACAGAGCGGACATTATAGGAAGTTACCATCATGTTGTCCCTTCCTTGATTTTGGGAGGCCACTTTCCGCGGAGGCTCCTTTGAAAAGCTTTAAAGCCGCATCCATCTTTCATATACCTTGATATCTCGACGCAGAAGGGTTGGAATTATGGATTCCCTTCATTAATAGTTCATTAGGCGAAATACCAATGGCTGCTTTATGACAGGTGACCGCTGACCCTTCATGGAGCCCAAGGAAACTGATAACATTGATCTATAAAAAATGGAGGGTAATGAAGGCTTTCATTTCTTCCTAACTTAGAACGGGATCATGGCCGAGTCTCATTAGTAAGAGTCTTTTATACGTACCTTTTCCTATAATAAGGAACTGAACGTACGAGCAAGGATCGTTAAGACTAGTTCATTTTAGAATAGAACAGAGAGTATTCGCAGTCTTCTTAACCAATTTCCTGACTTTGGCAGCAAAATTACTCACCGAGTGATTTAATACTTCAGGCAGCAAACATATTATATGCTATCGCCCGATAAGGGACTTGAACCCTTGACCTCAGGATTAAAAGTCCCGCGCTCTACCGACTGAGCTAACCGGGCTACGGTTGAGATAAATTACACGCTACGTACCAGCAACGGCCGTTATCATATTGGACTAGTTCATATTAGAATAGAACGGAATAGTATTCGCAGTATTCTTAACCAATTTCTTTATTTGGAGCTTAAGAATATTTTCTGACAAAAGAATAGTTTCCGTTGCGGAGACCTATCAATCAGCCAAAAAAGGAAAAACTGCTACGACGAGTTGAATGAGAATTACTGTTGTATTTGTATGAATAAGACTATAAGTGATATTGTGAGAACCATGTATAGGAAATCTACGTAGTATAGGCAAGTAGATTTACTACATAGTTTTCGTGCAACCGTTGACTAAGTGACTCAAGAAATTTGAACCCAACCCAAAACTGATCGCAGATGGTAGGATTCAAACCAACGCTCCCAAATGGAAACTGATTCCGAGTCAGTCGCCTTAACCACTCGCCTATGCACATCTGCGTGTTTACAAAGTATGCAATATATTACTTTTGGATCTTATCATTTCTTTTATACTTCCCATCCAGCACCCTCCAGCAAATATAAGAAATATTACATTTAGGATTCTGTTTCCACCCAGGATCGAACTGAGGACCTTCAGCGTGTTAGG
Organism: Ceriodaphnia dubia; assembly: GCA_022539655.2. Taxonomy (NCBI): domain Eukaryota; kingdom Metazoa; phylum Arthropoda; class Branchiopoda; order Diplostraca; family Daphniidae; genus Ceriodaphnia; species Ceriodaphnia dubia. The sequence goes on along the minus strand of JAKUCG020000116.1, from coordinate 381,265 downwards.
CCGACGTGATAACCACTACACTATGGAAACTTGTAACACGTGCGCTCAAAAGTAAAACACGCTAAAGAGAGTCAAGACCAACCTCAATCTCATTTCATGGAGGGAGGTATGCTATCATGTTACATTTTGTATAATTCTCTCAATTTTCATTCAATAGGCTATACTATCAACCACAAGAGTAAATAGCGCAGTGGATTATGCGAGACAAAAACATATTACATAGTACATACATAGAAGCGAAGAAGAAATATGACTCGTCGCACTTTCAATCGTGTAGGCCTTCACTGTATAGGACCGTACCTACCTTACAAACTCTATGCTGATTTCAATGCTCCCATTAGAATTCCAAAGTTCCCATTTATGTAAAAAAAAGAAATCAGTGGTTATCACGGTTGTCTCACACACAACAAGTCCTCAGTTCAATCCTGGGCAGATGCACGATCGCCTTCTTTCAGGTGGCGATGCAAATCTTCCGGATCTCCAATGAACATCTAAATACAACATCACTAACATCTGCATCATGTCTGAAAATATCCGAGTGAGACATTTTTGGAAAAGAGGCTAACAAGTATAAAACTCAAGTGACAGACCAGCAAAAAGCCATTCAATATGACAAATTCAATTAAAGTGAAGTAATTCAAAGCTTATATCATTTTCTTCATAATCAATCCTTACTCAATTCAATGAAATGAATCTAGGTCCTACCGAGATTTGAACTCGGATTGCCAGATTCAGAGTCTGAAGTGATAACCATTACACCATAGGACCTATATTTTAAATCTTCTTGTCCATAAAAACAACTATTCATTAACAATAAACATATTAAGTCACTACACACTCAGTTGCCAATACAGCAATACGACTTGTGTCGATTTATAAGAAGTTCAAGCATATTTCAACCATAAAAACCTAATATAAAGAACTATATGTTTCAATCATTTTTAAGTGCTCTATACTACCGACTATAAACGAAACTCTCCAATTGTGGAGAGTCTAGTCGCAAGCTGACTTCGACAGCTCTGGATACAGTTCTCTGCAGGGCACGGAAAACGGAGTTCAAACGTGTCGGTAAACAAGCATCGGTTCTCTATATAGGCACATACACAGTTATGCTGAAAAATTAAATAATTGAAAGATTTTATGAATAACAATTAGTTTGATAAGCTATCAAAAGTGATTGAAACCTAGTTCAGTAATGGAACTTGATAATTTTATGAAAATACGGTTCGAAAAATAAAAATTCCCGAAGGGCTAGTTTTGCCAGTAACTAGATGATGAACTTGCGGTATAAACAGAGCTTCAAACTAATACTCGCTACTAGAGCAGAAATAGTCTTGTGGTTGAGGTCATCTTTGCTCAGTATGAGGTTGTGGTCGAAATATGACTGAATATCCCTTGTAAATCGACACCGGTCGTATTGCGAGCGGCAATGGTTGGAGATGAGTTTGTAGTATAGACCGTCATGTGGAGCTCAGAGTCTTGCCTCTGATTGTCTATAGATGTTATTCACTCTTGTATGGGCGAAGCAAGGGAGAAAGCAAAACGACTGGGGTGCTTCATTGCAGGGGTGTCACCCTCACCACCCCAAGGGTTGCTTGTGCGTAGTGTACTCACTAATAATAATAATTAAGCAAATCAAGCCTAATATAACAAAATGTGGATTCCCATACCGGGAATTGAACCCGGGCCTCCTGGGTGAGAGCCAGGTATCCTAACCACTAGACAATATGGGATAAATTGTTGGTAGATCTAAACTAACTCAGTTGTTACTAATGTGCAAGATGAATTGAATAAAAAAAGTACATGAATAACTTCAAGACGAGGTATCTTGACAACGTGTTGTGATCTCGACGTGATCTAAGCATGCAACTCCTGATCTGGAGTCAGGCGCGCTACAATTGCGCCACGAGATCCCTATAGAGGTAATGAACACCGCAACCGATACTAAAATAGAGTATAAATGAACCAAAATTGATGTAAATCGGAAATTCAGGTGCAGCGGAAGCGTGCTGCGACCATAACCCAGAGGTCCGTAGATCGAAACTACGCTCTGCTATAAATAATGAATATTGTTCCCTGCTCAGGTATTTTTTTAAGATGGCCATGATAGTTTCATTGATTGTATGATATTGTCACGTATTGAGTTTAACCCTTCCCATCTTTCTTCCCTTTCCTTATCCCTGACGTATCTAAGACGTTGAAACCCTGTTATTCGCTAAGAGTAGTCTGGGAGAGACGAGTAGAGTTGGTTTTGGGACACCGCCGGGGTAGGTGTAGTGCGTAGTTGCCGGCGGTGAGGACGGACTCGGCGTCCGTACTTGCCTAAGAAAGAGAGTCGGCGTCGGGTTTGGCTTCTAAGCCGTGTAACCAAGGCCGCCGTGAGCGAGTAGACCAGAAATGCCCGTGACAATATTAATCATGATAAATCTTGCTTAGACGTTACCATGGTGTTTAGAGATCCTCGCGCAAGATACGTTGAGTTGAATAAGCATCGATGGTTCAGTGGTAGAATGCTCGCCTGCCACGCGGGCGGCCCGGGTTCGATTCCCGGTCGATGCATATCATATTTCTTAGAAGTTGAGAGAAACTTCGTGCAGATGTGGCCGAGTGGTTAAGGTGACTAAAAATCAGTTCGAATCCTACCATCTGCGTCGACCTAGTTTACCAAGTTCAACGAAATCAATATGTTTGCATGTTACTTTTTCTTTTAAAATATTATCTCTTCAAGACGCCATGGGCCGTTAGTTACGTGCCCATCCCTGAATTTTTGTTACCCTAGTATATTCTATGACTCGGTAGGAGTTTTTGTTGATGACATTTTCTATTTTTTTCTTTGATAAACATGCAATTCTGACTCTTTGATAGCTCAGTTGGTAGAGATGAGCAATTGAAATAAACTATGCGGAGTTTCAAAAAGTGAAACTATTTGTTTATGGCTCATTGGTCTAGTGGTACGATTCCTTCTTTAGGCTAAGATGAAAGTGCAGTCAAATCTAGGCTTTATTGCTAAGATGCAAGTCAGGTCGGTTCTCGGCCTTTTGGCTAGGATGGGAGTGCTTTGCAGCCAATCCATGGGACTCTTTCTCGATATTCTAGATTACTTATTAGCCTGTTTCCCACTGGCCCCTTTTCCTGCTCAGTTTTAATTTAAATTAGTCAATTCAGTCATTTATTGGCTCATTGGTCTAGTGGTATGATTCCTGCTTTGGGTGTAGGAGGCCCCGGGTTCAAATCCCGGATGAGCCCTAAGGTTCTACTTTTGAACAAAGTGCGATTAATCCTCTTGTTGGCAGTAAGTATTATCTAGAAGAGTTACCAGCAAAACTTAATCAGTTTGATTGCCCCGAGTGAGGTTCGAACTCACGACCTCGAGATTATGAGACTCGCGCGCTGCCTACTGCGCTATCGAGGCTTATTTCACATTAGTTGTTAGGTCTTCTGCTTACTAGACAGGCGCTTTGCCTTGCTTGCATCATTGAATAACAATCGTTGCACGCATTATAAACATACAATAATAATGAGGGCTCATCCGGGAGTTGAACCCGGGACCACTTACACCCGAAGCAAGTATCATACTACTAGACCAATGAGCCGATATTTGCAATCAAATCAGTATGTTTCGAGATTTGACTGCCAGGCTGGTCCTTCGCGTACGTCGGCGAGAACACATGATACGGCACTTGAAGTACCTGAGATGGTTTCCAACTCCTCAAAGAATCGCCTTCAAGCTCGCGGGTCATGCCTATCTCTGGCTCTGTTGATGTGAAGATCGTCCGCTTCCCGTTTGCTGCTCGAATTCAAATAGAAGGTGAAAGTTTTTAACGAGACAGTAATGCCTTCAGCGTCACTTGATCTAATCTTACGATATGAAATACACGAGTCGATACGATAGCAATCGGAAGTATGCAAACAATGTACAATTATGAAGTAGAAAATATTTCAAAATAGCTCGCCCCTGGGTGGGCTCGAACCACCAGCCTTCCGGTAACAACGAAATTTTTAACAGCCGAACGCGCTAGCCAATTGCGCCACAGAGGCCGCGAGTTGCAAAGTCATATCCAACACTGGCATATCTAGAGTTTTAGTTGGGTATGGAAGTATTGAAAACACAATCATATTTAATGGAAATAGAAAATATTTTGTATTCTAGGCGACGAAATAATAACCATTGATACCCCTTGCATATTTTTAATAATAAAAATAGTAGAAAGAGATGTAGAACTTTCATTAGAAAAATACAACCTAAGTTACAGAGAGCTTACACTATAAGAATAAGGGGAACTTGACAAGTAAGTTCATGCTCCAGGCTCCAACTCAAAAACGGATAAATTGTTCGCCTTTTACTAAAGATTTCCGTGGGTGGAAGCATGAGTATATGACCCTTTTTTTGAACTGCCTAATGTCAAGCTAGCCCCATAACCCCAAAAATGCTTTGATTGAAAAAATATTTATTTGCAAATGCTAACGATGTATGTATAAGATCCCATATCGGTTATTGCATTCTACTCTTGATACTACCATCAAAAATCGGGTATGATTTTGTCACGATTTGAACAAAATGATGAAACGTTAAAGGAAGTGTAAAATTTTCAAACATTCTGTTTCTACAGTTTATGTTAATGTCTCAAAATAATTAGGCATTTAGTTCAACCGTCATTGTCTAAGCCTGGCTAGCTCAGTCGGTAGAGCATGAGACTCTTAATCTCAGGGTCGTGGGTTCGAGCCCCACGTTGGGCGAAGTTTTGGAATAAGAAGATCTGAAAAACAATATATAACTAAAAAATCTAGGCATCATTACGACACTACCCCTGCGTGCAATACAAAATGTATTGGCAGTCCATCACCTTAACCACTCGGTCACCTCGTCCCAGAACAAAACGACATCGGTGAGCAAAGTCCTGTCAGAGTGTACGATATTCTCGTGATTCAGCACTCGATTCACAGTAAGGCAATGCGGCCCCGTCGGAGACGAGAAAGTTACATTTCCCTAGGGATAGTTATCTTATGTTCCCCAATGTTATGTTCCAGCTAGCAGGTACGGCAAATAAGACGATAAGCCCCGCACTCCATCCACCGATGCAGTACACTTCTCTCGTAATTGTACGACTTTTGTTTGAAGACTCATCAGCTTAGGCATGAAAGAAGCTCGGGTCTAGTTAAAAACGAAAACGTTTATCTGGATTGCTCGATCTGGATTGTCACTTGATGATTTTTCGGTAGCGTGGCCGAGCGGTCTAAGGCGCTGGTTTAAGGCACCAGTCTCTTCGGGGGCGTGGGTTCGAATCCCACCGCTGCCATGTTTCAATATTTTTGATTTGCCTTTCGACGTCATCATGGTCATTGAATAGTTGGTTGCCCAGCTCCATGTTATAACTTGCCATAAGGCACCCTGTACCGCCAATGATCCTGGGTTACTAGTCTAGGCCTGCGCCCTGGTGGTGGAAGGGGGGAAGCTCTTACAGGAATTTTTAAAAATATCCTAAGTTCCAACATTGAACAAATCACGAATATAGATGTATTTTAAACGTTAATGTTATTACTACTCCGGGGAACAGATCTGGGCAACCAACTATTCTATGACCATGGACGTCATCATTGTTTCCCGGAATATAATCTAGAAAATATCTGATGATTTCATTCAGCAGACGATATAAAAGTGGCGTTGTGCATTACACTTGACGGATACGGGCGGTTCAAATATCTTCCAAATACTTTACGAAACTACTGAAAAGGAATCCTGCCTAGTTTGTTTGAGTTTCTTATTTTGCTTGACATAATACACGGCTTGAAATAAATTTCAGTAAAACATATTTATAAATTGATGGCAAATATTAATTGCCGTGATCAGAATTCGAAGCTGGGTTACTACAAAATTATAGCAAGCCCACAACCTAGGGTCCATCGAGTTACTAATTTCATCTTAAATAGCCTTCTTAGCTCAGTGCAGAGCTCTAGTCAATTCTTCAGCCAAGTACCCCAAATGTAGTTTGGCATTTACCATCTCTTACGTGATGCGATGGTGGTATAGTGGTTAGCATGGCTGCCTTCCAAGCAGTCGACCCGAGTTCGATTCTCGGCCATCGCAATTATTTTTACACCTTGGAAGAATAAATTGCACATGTATATACGATAGAAAATAACAAATCATTCCGTATAAAATGTCGGAAAATAATCCGACATTGAATTGAATAAAGGCTGAGACGAATGTTTTGTTGGGATGAGTCGAGAATTCTGTATTGTAGCGAAGAGCTGAAGACGAGATGAAGATGTGAACTGACCCTAGGTCAATGTATTAAAACATGCTTAAACTAGATTCAAGATGACCCGAGCGAGACACTTGTGGTGTGACTCGCTCGGGGTTTGAGCTAAGAACTGCAGGTGACTGAAAAGTGACTGAGTAATGAAAATGGCTGATGTTAACTGAGTGTAGAAGAAAAGTGTAGGCCTATATAAGGCGAAGTGGAACAATAGGTCATGGGCGTTGGGTTGGCTACAGTAGATATTGATTTTGATTGGGGGGAGGGGTAATAAGTAAGGTCAATGGTACTAATAAAAGGGGAGAATCGATGAACTGATAAGAATTGATGGCAAGATAAGATATGCAAGGACGATGACCTTGATAAGAAAGTGAGAAGAGTTCGGAAAACATGTTGTCGATGAATAGTGGTAAGAATAGATCGCTATGGTGAAAGTAGGTCGGAGATTTCCGACATAAAAAGTCTCTAACAGCATCCGATAAATTCAAACAGCAGTTAACGCATAAGATTGATCAGTGTACTACGTTCCATATTTACTTATCACAAGAACATAAAAAGCAAGGTCCTTTCTTTAAGTTGACTAAAATTGTGTCCGCAGAGAAATTTGACGGAGGAGTAATCCGATGATTCATTAGTTACGGATTAACGTTTCAAAACGATTCCAGTTGAATTAGATTCGAAATAGTACAAGCAATGTTGGAGCGCAGTTAAATAAGAGGGGTAAGCTACTTAAGTATATTTGAATAGCATTGAACATCGGATGACAGCTTTTGCGTACGAATAAGCCCACTACAGAACTCAATAAGAAGCCTGCAAATCCCCTACAAAGTTTAACCTCAGAAAACCTCACCCACCCAAGGTTACTGAATGAGTGACGCTATCTTTGTGAAGGAAAGTTGTAAGTGTAGATTAAAGGGTAGGATAGGAAGTCAGTAGATTATACGATAGTTATTGAGATTCTGGTTTGAAGTAATGTACAATTTCATTGATGATTGTTGAATAATAGATTATTTCTTATCGTTTAAACCAAATTTACTCTGAATTAGATTGGAAATAGAATAATTAACGATTTAAAACAGTTTAGTTGGAGAAAAAAAACTGGACATTTTTCGTAGAGAGAAGAAGTTCATAAATAACTTCAAGACGAGGTATCTTGTCAACGTATATAGTGACAACACGCAACCTCCTTATCTGGAGTCAGGCGCACTACCATTGCGCCACGAAATCCCTAGAATTAATAAACACCGCAATCTATAACTATAAAAGTCAATTTTTGGTGTCCGTCTACGTTTTTCTCCGAAACTATGAGAGGTAGTGGCATGAAACAAATTGAATTAGATGCAGAAAGTTGCGCACTAGGTATTAAAGCGAGATCGTTAATTTTTTTAAATTCTAATTTTTAAAAAATATAATGAAAAAAAAATAATTTCCTTGTTAAAGGGTATACCCGGGGAATCCCCTTGCAAACAATCAATACAGGCCTTATGCATCGATAGTTATTGAGATTCCGGTTTGAAGTTACGTACAATTTCATTGATGATTGTTGAATAATAACTTATTTTAAAAATTGTTCAACCTATTTCACTCTGAAATAGATCGGAAATAAGATATTTAACGATGTAAAACAGTTTAATTAGAGAAAAAAGCTAATCTTATACTTTTTAATTGAAATAAATACCGTGAATCGGCACTTGCGTTTCGTTAGCCTACCATGAAATTCTATGAGAGCTAGTCCTCTCTTTTAAATATTAAGCCTTGAAAAAGTTAATCTTTTCAAATGCAAAACGACAATTTCATGGAAGTGGATGAAGCATCAATTGCTTCAACAATTTATCACGACAGACAGGTTGGTAATTTGTGCGCCCTTCACGCAATCAACTCCGTTTTACAGGAACGTGTGTTCGTCAAAGAAGACCTCATTGCAATTGCACAAAACCTGGACAATTTTTAGCAGTCTCTTACTCCCTCAACTGTTCAATGTTCCCAAAATATACACTGAAATGGGAACTTTTCGATTCAGGTTATCATTACTGCGCTTCTTCTCCGTCAACTGGAAGTTTTACCATATAAATGCTCATATCCTTGAGCCGTATCCACACGTAACAACTCTTTCAATCAGCAGGCGTTTATTTGCCACTGACAAAACCATTGGTTTACACTGCGAAAGATTGGCTAAATGGTACAACCTGAACTCCCTTTAGCCGTACCCGGTAGAAATCCATAATCATGGGACTCACCTCTCTAGCTTTTCTACGAATGAAATGCTTGATAGTTTCACTGGCATATTTATTGTGGTTGGAAATTTGCCTCATATAGCCAGCACTTTAAAAACGGAGAAAAGATATTGCAATGAAACATGCGACTTGCAAATGGAAGTTGATTATCCCATGGATCCGCAACCGAAGAAAGCAAAGAAAGGAAAGACCATGCACTCTTGGGCGGAAAACCACATTGGCTCAGAATAAATCAAAGTCTAGATTAAAAGAAACACCTCAACAAAATGAATCCCGTCTTCAGAACGACCGAACACAGAATCAACCTGTGAGGTTTTCAGAGACGGTCGAAAAGAAACAGAATCGCTTAAAGTGTCGCCGTTCGAAGTACGTTGGTTCTAGATCATCGAAGAATGCTGAACAGTCTTTTAATCGCCAACAAATTGATCGAACTAGTTATGTCATGTTGACTTCAAAAACCTTTAGAGGACTAGAAAATGCTGCATTCAATTATGACCCAGAAACAAAATATGATCAACATCCAGCTGTATCGGTTGGAAGAATAGACACAATTTGCCTCTTCTGTAGAGCCTTGAAATGGAAAGGTGAAACACCTGAAAAAAAAAACACTTTTATATGCTTTTTAATTGTCATCCACCATCGTTGTGAACGAACGGTCACGCAACTCATGACTAGGGGCCACTTCTTTTTTAGGTGACTTCAAATGGGTCATTTGCAGAAAACTTGCACAAATGTCCGATATGCCTCAAAAGTTGAAGAAGTAGGACTAAGTCATGAGTCACGTGACCGTTCATTCACAACGATGGCGGTAGACAGTTAAAAAGCCTATTAAAATGGTATTTAGCCTATTTTTGAAATTCTTCCTTCGTACACCGAACTTGGCTTAAGATCCCTCTTAGGTCACTGTATGTTGCTTTGGAGAAAAATGGCAGTTGCACCGTGCAAAATTCCGTAAATTAACTTTGAAAACCTTATTCCTATCTCTTCCCGTGATAATAATAGGTATTCATCATGGCGGACAGACTGAAACACCTGACAAACGTATCCCGTAGTAAATAACTTCTGTTTATTAAAAACTTGGGTTATTCACATTTCACATTTTAAAACCGAGTGAAACCGGGCACTTAAGCTAGTTGATAATAAAAGAGAGTGGATAAATGAATCAAAATTGATGTAAATCTTGAATTCAGGAATACACTTGCATTCAATCAACAATAATGCCATGTTAATTTAAGCAGAGTGGCGCAGGGGAAGCGTGCTGAGCCCATAACCCAGAGGTCCGTAGATCGAAACTACGCTGTGCTATATAATGAATATTTGTTTCCTGCTCAGGTATTTTTTTAAGATGACCATGATAGTTTCATTGATTGTATGATATTCATCGTGCTAAATCTTGCTTAGACGTTTTGACCCGGAATTCTCTTAGAGACTTAGAGACCTCAAAGAAGTAGAGATGGTTTTGGGACACTGCTGGATTAGGTGTAGTGTTGTTGTCGTCGTTGAGGAAGGACTTCGACGGTCGGACTTGTCTTGGATAAAGAGAGTCGTCGGCGTTGGGTTTAACTTCTAATCCGTGTAACGAAAATCGTCGAGAGCGAGAGAAACGAAGTGTCCGTGACAATATTTCTTTTAACTGCGTCCTTAAAAGAGAAAACTCTCAATTGGAAGTGAATTATTCACAAATGCAGAGCAAAATGAATGCACCCGCCCAGGGCAGAACTAATGAGCTGTAGTGTTTAAGACGACCGTGGTAACAGATAAGTTACTACACTACGAATATAACGCGATAATTAATACGGGATTTTATTTTTGAATGATATTTTTCTAATGCCAAGTCTAACTGCTGTTTCTAACTATTTTTTATTTTGTACACAATTTTATTTTTCGTTCGTTTTACGTTACGATATCGTTATTGGTCATTAAACATTCTGAAAAAATCCAATACTTGCTGTTAATAAGACCTGGTGAGAGCATGCACGGTTTTCGTATTGATTTTCGAACTGAGGTTCTTAGCTCGGCTTTTAGTTAAATCCGGTGGCTTTGTAGGTTATCTCCCTCAACCATATGGCTCGCATCTAAATAATAAACATTATGCGATTACCACGATTAATGAATGAGCTCTTGCTGATTATTTTAACGGCAGATGTGGCCGAGTGGTTAAGGCGATAGACTTGAAATCTATTCCTCTCTGAGGGCGTAGGTTCGAACCCTACCATCTGCGCATTGCGCAATACTAATTCTACCAAATTACATTTTCTCCCCTTTAACCGTAGTACAGTGGAATCTTTCACTTCAGTCAGATATTTGTCGAAGTAATGTAACAGTCACGTCTTTGTAATTTTACGAAAATAAAGTTCGAAAAACAACATTACTGAAGGACTCGTTTTGCCAATCACTAGGAGATGAACTTGCCGTATAAATAGAGCTTCAAACTAATACTCGCTACTGGAGCAGAAATAGTCTTGTGGTTGAGGTCATCTTTGCTCAATATGAGGTTGTGGTCGAAATATGACTGAATCCCTTGTAAATCGATACCGGTCATATTGCGAGCGGTAATGGTTGGAGAGTTTGGAGTATAGACCGTCATGTGGAGATCAGAGTCTTGCCTCTGGTTGTCTATATACCATCCCTGACAAACTGAGTCGGAATATCCACGCCCGCTGTGCAAATAACTCTAAATGTTCTAATCAGATGATGGCCATTACTGTTAAACGAGTAAGCTGGCTGACCCAGTCTCTTTTGTAAAAAAAATAGTTGACACGGAATGGGACGTGTGGAAAACAAGTGGACACGGGGATGTTGAACCCTTATATGCAGTTTGCGACATTGTTTGTGCTCCATTTTATAAAATATCGAATTAAAGTTTCAAAGAAATCTAAATTATTCTTCTGTCGCGAGTGAATTTATGGGATCATGTCTAGATTTATAATCGTGGCGGGAGTCGAACCCGCAATTTTCGGATGACTCAGTTGAATGGTAGAAGTCCGACGCCTTATCCATTAGGCCACACGACCGTTAGGCTTACCATTCTATGACATATAGAATCCTATCAATTACAATTTAGTTTTTAGATTTGCGATTTGATATTTTGATTTAAGAATTTTAGCTTTTTCCTCCAGCTAGCTAGGCAAAGGTCCTTATAATATTGTACTAGTTTAAATATAGTATTAAGTCTTATAAAGTAAAACACATCTTTCACAATGCCTCCTGAGAGGATTGAACTCTCGACCTCTGGTTGACTTCTGGTCAAATCAGTTAATATCTAAATGTACGAGACCAGCGCTCTACCACTGAGCTAAGAAGGCGATCCATTAAAGGGAAGCCATGAATTGAAAACCAATAAGTTAGTAACTGCAATATATATTGTCATCTGCTAGCCAAAGGATAATTAAGCCGTCACGCCAAGCAAGTTGGTAATAACTTCTACATAAACATTGTTGAAGTAACTCGCAAAAATAACTCGACGCCACCAATGAGCTTTCCCAATTATACTTTGCTCATTTTTAAGGGTTATGCAATCGAAGTAAAATTGTGTACAGCTCTTATTTAAATGCTAGAAATGTATTTATGTTTACGAGTTAATTCGGGCGTTCGTAAAACTAATAAACCGCTTGTGTAAATCAAGTGAAACCAAGATCATACTTCACAGGATCATTTCTGTAGTATATCTCGACGAGTTTCCCACCAGAAACTTGTCCCCTACACACCCACGATGACGAGTGACGACGTTGGCTTCTGAGCGTGAAATGGGTCGTGAGTGTAACTACTCCGGTGGTATATCTACTCACGGCCATTGAGGACCGTTTCTATTGATCGAATTTCGATCAATTGGAGGAAGTTTGCGTGTTCCGAGTGGTGGGATCCTTATTACGTAAATATCATTGAATAAAGAATAATATACAATCAGCCAAATGAGAAATAATTATAATAACCAATATGTGACTTCTTCAATGTGTCGTTGTGCGTTTTCTTCGATAATCATAGCGGTAAGTGAGTGGGGAGAGGGACAGTAATAGTAAGAGAGTGTCAAGGAGAGAACGTGCAGAAGTGGACAACTTGAGTTTGAGGTAATATGAGCATATACAGTTCAAAATGTAGCTGTTGTCAGGATGGCCGAGCGGTCTAAGGCGCCAGACTCAAGTGTAAAAACTTTCCGTGTCCAACGGATGGAAGAATTCTGGTCCTCAATAGAGGGCGTGGGTTCAAATCCCACTTCTGACAATAACATTTTAATCTGAATAGCATGAAGTGCAAGAACAAATTTGTATTTACGACTTATGACTTGATAAAATATTTTGTCTCTTATGGGAATTAATTAGAACCAAAGTCCCATGGAGCTGAGAGTCCTATGGTGTCGGCTTCAAATCATAGTACGTGGTTATATTTTAGTTCAGCCATCGTTCAGGGGCTCCTTCCAAACCAGAACCGAAAGCATTTGTGATGTACGCCTTGAACCAGTCATTAGAAAACATATAGTGACAAATATTTTCTGTTTAACGTTTTCGACTGTTTGATGTATTTCATGTCGATTCAGTTATTGAGCTATTTTACTGGTTTACTTACGTTTAGACAATGCGTATAGAATTATTTTGTACCGACAGTATTACGATGCCAAAATGGAGTGGCAGAGGATTGAACTCTGGACTTCTCGCATGCAAAGCGAGCACTCTACCACTGAGTTACCACCCCTTTGCAGACATCTTTACGTTATATGTTTAGGCACTTGTACAGCAGATATTTTTAGAAAATGTTTCGAGTAAATAATCTGTCACCACCAATCAATGCCATTAGAGTAAAGAAACGTGTAATTAGCTCTTGCTCAGGAAAAGAACCCGGTATAATGAGATAATAGAGCAGGCGCTTCACAGAGCGGACATTATAGGAAGTTACCATCATGTTGTCCCTTCCTTGATTTTGGGAGGCCACTTTCCGCGGAGGCTCCTTTGAAAAGCTTTAAAGCCGCATCCATCTTTCATATACCTTGATATCTCGACGCAGAAGGGTTGGAATTATGGATTCCCTTCATTAATAGTTCATTAGGCGAAATACCAATGGCTGCTTTATGACAGGTGACCGCTGACCCTTCATGGAGCCCAAGGAAACTGATAACATTGATCTATAAAAAATGGAGGGTAATGAAGGCTTTCATTTCTTCCTAACTTAGAACGGGATCATGGCCGAGTCTCATTAGTAAGAGTCTTTTATACGTACCTTTTCCTATAATAAGGAACTGAACGTACGAGCAAGGATCGTTAAGACTAGTTCATTTTAGAATAGAACAGAGAGTATTCGCAGTCTTCTTAACCAATTTCTTGACTTTGGCAGCAAAATTACTCACCGAGTCATTTAGTACTTCAGGCAGCAAACATATTATATGCTATCGCCCGATAAGGGACTTGAACCCTTGACCTCAGGATTAAAAGTCCCGCGCTCTACCGACTGAGCTAACCGGGCTACGGTTGAGATAAATTACACGCTACGTACCAGCAACGGCCGTTATCATATTGGACTAGTTCATATTAGAATAGAACGGAATAGTATTCGCAGTATTCTTAACCAATTTCTTTATTTGGAGCTTAAGAATATTTTCTGACAAAAGAATAGTTTCCGTTGCGGGGACCTATCAATCAGCCAAAAAAGGAAAAACTGCTACGACGAGTTGAATGAGAATTACTGTTGTATTTGTATGAATAAGACTATAAGTGATATTGTGAGAACCATGTATAGGAAATCTACGTAGTATAGGCAAGTAGATTTACTACATAGTTTTCGTGCAACCGTTGACTAAGTGACTCAAGAAATTTGAACCCAACCCAAAACTGATCGCAGATGGTAGGATTCAAACCAACGCTCCCAAATGGAAACTGATTCCGAGTCAGTCGCCTTAACCACTCGCCTATGCACATCTGCGTGTTTACAAAGTATACAATATATTACTTTTGGATCTTATCATTTCTTTTATACTTCCCATCCAGCACCCTCCAGCAAATATAAGAAATATTACATTTAGGATTCTGTTTCCACCCAGGATCGAACTGAGGACCTTCAGCGTGTTAGGCCGACGTGATAACCACTACACTATGGAAACTTGTAACACGTGCGCTCAAAAGTAAAACACGCTAAAGAGAGTCAAGACCAACCTCAATCTCATTTCATGGAGGGAGGTATGCTATCATGTTACATTTTGTATAATTCTCTCAATTTTCATTCAATAGGCTATACTATCAACCACAAGAGTAAATAGCGCAGTGGATTATGCGAGACAAAAACATATTACATAGTACATACATAGAAGCGAAGAAGAAATATGACTCGTCGCACTTTCAATCGTGTAGGCCTTCAATCGTGTAGGCCTTAGGACCGTACCTACCTTACAAACTCTATGCTGATTTCAATGCTCCCATTAGAATTCCAAAGTTCCCATTTATGTAAAAAAAAGAAATCAGTGGTTATCACGGTTGTCTCACACACAACAAGTCCTCAGTTCAATCCTGGGCAGATGCACGATCGCCTTCTTTCAGGTGGCGATGCAAATCTTCCGGATCTCCAATGAACATCTAAATACAACATCACTAACATCTGCATCATGTCTGAAAATATCCGAGTGAGACATTTTTGGAAAAGAGGCTAACAAGTATAAAACTCAAGTGACAGACCAGCAAAAAGCCATTCAATATGACAAATTCAATTAAAGTGAAGTAATTCAAAGCTTATATCATTTTCTTCATAATCAATCCTTACTCAATTCAATGAAATGAATCTAGGTCCTACCGAGATTTGAACTCGGATTGCCAGATTCAGAGTCTGAAGTGATAACCATTACACCATAGGACCTATATTTTAAATCTTCTTGTCCATAAAAACAACTATTCATTAACAATAAACATATTAAGTCACTACACACTCAGTTGCCAATACAGCAATACGACTTGTGTCGATTTATAAGAAGTTCAAGCATATTTCAACCATAAAAACCTAATATAAAGAACTATATGTTTCAATCATTTTTAAGTGCTCTATACTACCGACTATAAACGAAACTCTCCAATTGTGGAGAGTCTAGTCGCAAGCTGACTTCGACAGCTCTGGATACAGTTCTCTGCAGGGCACGGAAAACGGAGTTCAAACGTGTCGGTAAACAAGCATCGGTTCTCTATATAGGCACATACACAGTTATGCTGAAAAATTAAATAATTGAAAGATTTTATGAATAACAATTAGTTTGATAAGCTATCAAAAGTGATTGAAACCTAGTTCAGTAATGGAACTTGATAATTTTATGAAAATACGGTTCGAAAAATAAAAATTCCCGAAGGGCTAGTTTTGCCAGTAACTAGATGATGAACTTGCGGTATAACAGAGCTTCAAACTAATACTCGCTACTAGAGCAGAAATAGTCTTGTGGTTGAGGTCATCTTTGCTCAGTATGAGGTTGTGGTCGAAATATGACTGAATATCCCTTGTAAATCGACACCGGTCGTATTGCGAGCGGCAATGGTTGGAGATGAGTTTGTAGTATAGACCGTCATGTGGAGCTCAGAGTCTTGCCTCTGATTGTCTATAGATGTTATTCACTCTTGTATGGGCGAAGCAAGGGAGAAAGCAAAACGACTGGGGTGCTTCATTGCAGGGGTGTCACCCTCACCACCCCAAGGGTTGCTTGTGCGTAGTGTACTCACTAATAATAATAATTAAGCAAATCAAGCCTAATATAACAAAATGTGGATTCCCATACCGGGAATTGAACCCGGGCCTCCTGGGTGAGAGCCAGGTATCCTAACCACTAGACAATATGGGATAAATTGTTGGTAGATCTAAACTAACTCAGTTGTTACTAATGTGCAAGATGAATTGAATAAAAAAAGTACATGAATAACTTCAAGACGAGGTATCTTGACAACGTGTTGTGATCTCGACGTGATCTAAGCATGCAACTCCTGATCTGGAGTCAGGCGCGCTACAATTGCGCCACGAGATCCCTATAGAGGTAATGAACACCGCAACCGATACTAAAATAGAGTATAAATGAACCAAAATTGATGTAAATCGGAAATTCAGGTGCAGCGGAAGCGTGCTGCGACCATAACCCAGAGGTCCGTAGATCGAAACTACGCTCTGCTATAAATAATGAATATTGTTCCCTGCTCAGGTATTTTTTTAAGATGGCCATGATAGTTTCATTGATTGTATGATATTGTCACGTATTGAGTTTAACCCTTCCCATCTTTCTTCCCTTTCCTTATCCCTGACGTATCTAAGACGTTGAAACCCTGTTATTCGCTAAGAGTAGTCTGGGAGAGACGAGTAGAGTTGGTTTTGGGACACCGCCGGGGTAGGTGTAGTGCGTAGTTGCCGGCGGTGAGGACGGACTCGGCGTCCGTACTTGCCTAAGAAAGAGAGTCGGCGTCGGGTTTGGCTTCTAAGCCGTGTAACCAAGGCCGCCGTGAGCGAGTAGACCAGAAATGCCCGTGACAATATTAATCATGATAAATCTTGCTTAGACGTTACCATGGTGTTTAGAGATCCTCGCGCAAGATACGTTGAGTTGAATAAGCATCGATGGTTCAGTGGTAGAATGCTCGCCTGCCACGCGGGCGGCCCGGGTTCGATTCCCGGTCGATGCATATCATATTTCTTAGAAGTTGAGAGAAACTTCGTGCAGATGTGGCCGAGTGGTTAAGGTGACTAAAAATCAGTTCGAATCCTACCATCTGCGTCGACCTAGTTTACCAAGTTCAACGAAATCAATATGTTTGCATGTTACTTTTTCTTTTAAAATATTATCTCTTCAAGACGCCATGGGCCGTTAGTTACGTGCCCATCCCTGAATTTTTGTTACCCTAGTATATTCTATGACTCGGTAGGAGTTTTTGTTGATGACATTTTCTATTTTTTTCTTTGATAAACATGCAATTCTGACTCTTTGATAGCTCAGTTGGTAGAGATGAGCAATTGAAATAAACTATGCGGAGTTTCAAAAAGTGAAACTATTTGTTTATGGCTCATTGGTCTAGTGGTACGATTCCTTCTTTAGGCTAAGATGAAAGTGCAGTCAAATCTAGGCTTTATTGCTAAGATGCAAGTCAGGTCGGTTCTCGGCCTTTTGGCTAGGATGGGAGTGCTTTGCAGCCAATCCATGGGACTCTTTCTCGATATTCTAGATTACTTATTAGCCTGTTTCCCACTGGCCCCTTTTCCTGCTCAGTTTTAATTTAAATTAGTCAATTCAGTCATTTATTGGCTCATTGGTCTAGTGGTATGATTCCTGCTTTGGGTGTAGGGGGCCCCGGGTTCAAATCCCGGATGAGCCCTAAGGTTCTACTTTTGAACAAAGTGCGATTAATCCTCTTGTTGGCAGTAAGTATTATCTAGAAGAGTTACCAGCAAAACTTAATCAGTTTGATTGCCCCGAGTGAGGTTCGAACTCACGACCTCGAGATTATGAGACTCGCGCGCTGCCTACTGCGCTATCGAGGCTTATTTCACATTAGTTGTTAGGTCTTCTGCTTACTAGACAGGCGCTTTGCCTTGCTTGCATCATTGAATAACAATCGTTGCACGCATTATAAACATACAATAATAATGAGGGCTCATCCGGGAGTTGAACCCGGGACCACTTACACCCGAAGCAAGTATCATACTACTAGACCAATGAGCCGATATTTGCAATCAAATCAGTATGTTTCGAGATTTGACTGCCAGGCTGGTCCTTCGCGTACGTCGGCGAGAACACATGATACGGCACTTGAAGTACCTGAGATGGTTTCCAACTCCTCAAAGAATCGCCTTCAAGCTCGCGGGTCATGCCTATCTCTGGCTCTGTTGATGTGAAGATCGTCCGCTTCCCGTTTGCTGCGAATTCAAATAGAAGGTGAAAGTTTTTAACGAGACAGTAATGCCTTCAGCGTCACTTGATCTAATCTTACGATATGAAATACACGAGTCGATACGATAGCAATCGGAAGTATGCAAACAATGTACAATTATGAAGTAGAAAATATTTCAAAATAGCTCGCCCCTGGGTGGGCTCGAACCACCAGCCTTCCGGTAACAACGAAATTTTTTTTTTTTTTATATTTAAACGATGTATTGTCACAAATAAAAATTAAGTTTGTTTACAGATCATTTGAGACAATTTGACATGAGTGACATCGAGTGACTTGCTGTGGCCAAGGAGGGAAATAAATAGATACTTGTACATTTGAAAATAGAACAGAGTGGTAAAGCGAATGATTTTTATGAATACGTGATAATTTATAATGAGAAATAACAATATGACATCTTGGGAGGGATAGAGGAAGTAATATTGATCATGAGGTATCATATGTTTAGGAAGAGGAAAGGACATCTGTAGGTTGTTAAAGAAAGAAAGTTTATGAAATGTGGGGTGACATCTGGGGAGAGGTTTTTGAACGAAGGAGGTTTTCCCAGAGAGACTTCACTTCGTTAATGGCTGGGGTGTGGTTTTTGCTGCGGGCGGTCCATATTGTGGTAATGTATGACTGGATGAGAGCCAGGGCTTTCTTTTTGTTGGCGAAATTTCCAACGTCTCCATGGATCGCCGATTGTAGAGGTTTTAAGCATCCAAGTTTTGTTAGTTGGATACGGAGCCAAACGTTCAAGTTGAATTTTTCTGGACAAAGTAGCATCAAGTGATCGTCACTTTCTTGCCCTGCATTGCAGAGAGGACATTGATCCTTATCCGACAGCTTGAGACTCGTAAGGCGCATGTTAGTTGGAAGCTGGTTATGGTTGAAGTCCCATATTAATTCAGCATTCGTTCCTTTAAGCTTGGCCACCCACCGCCAGATGGAAGCCCAATCAAGGTCCGGTTTCGCAATCTCTGTTCTTCCTGGTTGCCCAATGTTGGCAATCAGGTGATGGTAGGTGGCGCGGTGACTGGATGCAGAAGTAGATGAAAATATGCCAGCTTTAAGTAGTTCGATGATGGTTGGAAGTGATGTAGTAAAGTATGGATGTGATGGATGGGTCGAATCAAATCTGGGCTGGATAATTTGTGGGAGAAAATTCTTCAGATGTGGCCCCAACCAATAAACTGATGAAGTTCTCTCAATCGCCTCGGGATGAATTAGGGATTTGAAAATTTGTCGGGTAAAGAGGGACAGAAAAAATTGAAAAAGTAACGTGGCACCGAGCCCACCTTGAAGCCGGGGGCGAATTAAAACATTGAGGGGTGGGTGTTCTCTACGTTGGGCCCAAAGAAATCTGTTGCATTTTTGTTGAAGTTGGAGGGCTTGGGTTTTGTTACAAGGGAGGACGTGTGCTATGTGTATGAGTTGTGATAATATATGTTGTTTGATGAATAAAACGCGACCATAAAATGTGAAATGACGATGTGTGTTTGTGATGAGGATGTTTTGTATAATGTTGAATTGTCTTTGCCAGTTAATTTGGATAGTTTTTTTTGTGTCTGGGGAAAAAATAATACCAAGGATTTTTAACTCATCTACTTGAGTAATCCAATCGTATGGCCATGTACGTTTAGAAATATCTGGGTGTAAAATGCTTCTACTGGGAATCGAACCTACGACTTTGGGAACCCCAGACGGTGCCTTAGACGACTGCGCCATCACAGTTGGTTTTCTGACATTTAAAGCCCAAGTCCCTAGGCCCAGCAATTTGGTTTTCCCCTTGTTTATTCTAGCATGAGTCCAGGCACAAAATTCTAGGATAATCTCGCACGCACGACGGATGTCTTTGACAGAGGAGACGAAAACTACCAAATCATCTACGTAGGCACGAACTTTTACACGTTTACCATAGTGTTCAATTCCGTCAATACCTTTAGCCAAGCAAACTAAAAGTGGTTCAATATAGAGGGCGAAAAGGTGGACAGACAGAGGGCACCCCTGCCGCACGGATTGTGCATTGTCCACGGTGCCGACTATATTATTACCGTTCAATGGGCAAAGTTCAGTGATGCTGTATAGCGTTTTCAACCAATTAACAAACAGAGGGGGATAGCCCATGGCAATCATCACTTCCCACAGTACGTCTCGATTTACAAGGTCATATGCTTTCTCCAAATCGTACGCAATAATGGCGGCCGGCTTGAGAGAAAAAACCTCTTTTGATTTACGGCCTGTATTATCAATGACATCTCGAATTAAACTCAAGCTGTCAAAGATATAGCGGCCGGGTACACCACCTTTTTGATGTGAGCCTAAAGAATTAGGAAGTGATTTTCTCAGACGAAAAGCCAATGCTGACGCGATTAACTTATAATCGGTATTTAGCAAAGAGATTGGTCGGTAATCAGTGATTTTACTCGGTGTCGGGATTTTTGGGACTAGTCTAATAGCTGCTCTTCCCTGCGATGGTTGTAACTTTCTTTGTCGAGAACAGAGTTCATCATGTCGAGAAAATGGATACCGATGACATCCCAGAATTTTAAATAAAACTCAAAAGGAATGCCATCCGTACCTGGGGCCTTGTTCTTTTTGGTAGCCCTAAGGGCACTGTTAATTTCTCCAACTGTAAAGGGTACTACTAGAAAGTTGTCAGTCAACGGGATCGAACCTAGTACTCCTCGATCAGACGCTTGAGCGTTAATCGACTGAGCTACCACTGATGCTCCCGGACCGTTTATATTAGTTTTTCTACGGTTAAGTGCACCCCTAATTCCTTCTAAAAATTTATCAGCTAATTGGGTATTTGGTGAAGGTTGATTCTGAAAGATTCTACGAAAATGTTCAATTATTACTTGGTTAATTTCCTCAGGCTGGTTAATTTTACGGTTGTCGTCAGTTTTGAGCTGAGTGATCAGAGATTTCTGGAAATTGCTCGTTGACTTATTCATGTGAAAGGTAGATGGCTCTTCTTCGGTTGAAGTCTGCACGCGTGAACGAATTGCAAATCCCCTCAATGCTTCTCGCTCCCAGGCTAGAAACTCACGTTTCAACTCCACGTAGCGTGCATGATTGAAATCTGCACTGTTCACGGTTTCTTTAAGTTGATCTTGGAGCAATTTCCGTTTGACTCTCTGATCACAGATTCTCTTTCTACAATAGTTGATTGATAACCGCCTGAGGCCAGGTTTGAAGGTTTCTCCCACCAGTGGTCTACGTTTTCAATACGGGAAGGGTGTTGGGACATTTCCTCGATAAAAACATGCACTAATTCAATATACTCTTCTTCCTCTAGAATAGCTGTATTAAGTTTCCATAAGTCCATTGACTTTTTTCTCACTACAGGACGAGGGGTGGTGCTGTTTATATACCCTACAATTGGTCTGTGATCCCCGAGTGGTAAGTCGTGCAAATGGATATTGGAAAATTTAACTTGATGCTGGCAATAAATTCGGTCCAATCTAGCCTGGCCAGTCGCACAATTGTACGACCAGCAAGGTTCATCTTTCCGAATGTCTCTCCAGACATCTGTTAAAGAGAGAGCTTTTACTAAATTACGGAGGGATTCTAGTAGTGCTTGTCTAATTTTAGGTGGTGTTGTCTTGCTACTTTTCCGGTCATCGATCTCGTCAACGGCATTAAAATCTCCCAATATAATTGCTGGCGCCTTATACTGGGCAACATAAGCCGGAATAGTTTGACGGAGGAAAGAATCTCTATAACTTTTATTTTGATCACCAGATGGGGCATAAATACACACGAAAGCAAAGCCCTTTACTTCCATGGCTATCAGCCTCCCCTCCGGCTCAAACAAAATGTTGGTGGCGCTTAGGCCGTGTCGTACTAGGATGGCTGTCCCATGTTTTCTAGGGCCGAGATTCGTATACATCTGGTAATGGTTACTAAATACGGTGCTAGAGTGGAATACTACTTCTTGCAAACATATAATATCGAGTTTCTGATGTAAAAAAAATTTTTGTATTATTTGAAGTTTTTCAGGAGATGAGATTCTATTGATATTATATGTTGCGATGTTAGTCATGATTAATTTTTAAATCTAGGTTTGGTATTCTGACTCATTTTAGGATTTTTATTTACGAGTTTTAAAGATCGAAGAGTTTTTTCCCTAATGCTGTCTGCTGGAGTGCCGAGGGGAATGCCCAAGGACTCCTGAGTCTCGCTCACATGACTAGCCTCCTGGCTATCAAGTGGGCGTTGGCCTGGCTGAATACTGCCACTGGAAAAAGAAATGTCTTCCTCGGGATTCGAAACCGAAGGCGGTTGTGTAATATCCATCTCTCCATCCTCTTCGATAACCACCTGATTTAATGATGGATCATTCGGGAAAATTCCACCAGGTGTCACATCATCTATCCCAGAGATACTGGCAAAAGAATTGTCTCCACCTGGAATCGAACCTTGGACCTCTCGAGTCGGAGACCCGAGTTCAACTAACTGAGCTACGTCAGTCATCAATTCCTCCGTTTCTTCGCTAAAAGAGTTGGAGGAGGCAGTACGACTCTTTTTTTGCAACTGTTTTTGTTGATCCCGAAATTCCCTCGACTCTTTCCTTTTCTCCTTCCTACCCGGTTTAGACGCTACAGACGGAGCCACTTCGGTGGTGTCTTCAGCGTCAGAATCGGTGTCAGAAAGAGTTTCGGGTCCATCGGGTTTCGAAACGGGAACCTCTGGAGCTTCATCAAGCACGACCGCAGTCGACGTCGTTGGCCTCTGGGCTAAACCGGGGAAGGACTCTGCGTCAACAGTTGGAGCAATTGGTCTTGGCCCCATACCAATTGGGTTTGTAGCCTCGGGTCTCTTAGAAGTTGTTGACCCAACTGGGGCACGATTGGTTAGTACACTACTGTAATTACGTGATCCAATGGAGGCTTTTGGGTTGGTGCTTGGGGTGGTTAGTCTACCGGGTTGCTTCGGGCAATCAGCTAAGACATGAGTAGGGGAGTCACACAAACGGCATGTGTACAATTGGCCTGCATAAGACACCATGAGTGGATCCTTGTAACTTCCAAAAGTGATATAAGACGGAATGTTCTTGTGGATTTCCATATCCACATTGACAACTCCAGTCTTAATGCCGTTCCACTTTGGAAGTGATCTATCCTGATACGTGTCCCAAAAAATCCGAGACACCAATCCATACTCACGCAATCTCTTGCTCAGCAGGCTTAAGTCATCATCGAATTTAAAATGTTGAATTCGAACGCGTACTAAATTGACAGATCTATCCCTGACTCTGATTCGGACTTCTTTGCCATTGATGACTACAGATTCTTTGGTGCTAAAGGTATCCAAAAATTCGATATGATTTTTGACGGTCTTGAAACCAACCCGGAAAACGCAAAAAGAACGGCCTGGTAGGCGAGAAACTGCCTCAAAGATACTGTCAGACTCACTATCATGGCGCTCGAAACATTCATAGAATTCATGCCTAGTCACTTCGGTGCTGCCAAAATTAATTTCGGCAGTACGAGGCCAGACGTCTGGGGTTTCCGTACCCATTTTACCCACACAAAAAGGGGGCAAAAGGACGGCAAAAAAAAAAGAACAATGCAAAATAACGGGGCAAACAACGAAAAGACACGTAACAAGGGGAAAAAAAAAAAAACAACGAAAAACAAACGAAGCAAATGCAACAATACAAAATAGAAAGGGAACAAATAGTTTTTGGACTCACAGCAAGATGTCACTCTTGGGAGATCAGTTAGACACGTCTATACACAGCCGAACGCGCTAGCCAATTGCGCCACAGAGGCCGCGAGTTGCAAAGTCATATCCAACACTGGCATATCTAGAGTTTTAGTTGGGTATGGAAGTATTGAAAACACAATCATATTTAATGGAAATAGAAAATATTTTGTATTCTAGGCGACGAAATAATAACCATTGATACCCCTTGCATATTTTTAATAATAAAAATAGTAGAAAGAGATGTAGAACTTTCATTAGAAAAATACAACCTAAGTTACAGAGAGCTTACACTATAAGAATAAGGGGAACTTGACAAGTAAGTTCATGCTCCAGGCTCCAACTCAAAAACGGATAAATTGTTCGCCTTTTACTAAAGATTTCCGTGGGTGGAAGCATGAGTATATGACCCTTTTTTTGAACTGCCTAATGTCAAGCTAGCCCCATAACCCCAAAAATGCTTTGATTGAAAAAATATTTATTTGCAAATGCTAACGATGTATGTATAAGATCCCATATCGGTTATTGCATTCTACTCTTGATACTACCATCAAAAATCGGGTATGATTTTGTCACGATTTGAACAAAATGATGAAACGTTAAAGGAAGTGTAAAATTTTCAAACATTCTCTTTCTACAGTTTATGTTAATGTCTCAAAATAATTAGGCATTTAGTTCAACCGTCATTGTCTAAGCCTGGCTAGCTCAGTCGGTAGAGCATGAGACTCTTAATCTCAGGGTCGTGGGTTCGAGCCCCACGTTGGGCGAAGTTTTGGAATAAGAAGATCTGAAAAACAATATATAACTAAAAAATCTAGGCATCATTACGACACTACCCCTGCGTGCAATACAAAATGTATTGGCAGTCCATCACCTTAACCACTCGGTCACCTCGTCCCAGAACAAAACGACATCGGTGAGCAAAGTCCTGTCAGAGTGTACGATATTCTCGTGATTCAGCACTCGATTCACAGTAAGGCAATGCGGCCCCGTCGGAGACGAGAAAGTTACATTTCCCTAGGGATAGTTATCTTATGTTCCCCAATGTTATGTTCCAGCTAGCAGGTACGGCAAATAAGACGATAAGCCCCGCACTCCATCCACCGATGCAGTACACTTCTCTCGTAATTGTACGACTTTTGTTTGAAGACTCATCAGCTTAGGCATGAAAGAAGCTCGGGTCTAGTTAAAACCGAAAACGTTTATCTGGATTGCTCGATCTGGATTGTCACTTGATGATTTTTCGGTAGCGTGGCCGAGCGGTCTAAGGCGCTGGTTTAAGGCACCAGTCTCTTCGGGGGCGTGGGTTCGAATCCCACCGCTGCCATGTTTCAATATTTTTGATTTGCCTTTCGACGTCATCATGGTCATTGAATAGTTGGTTGCCCAGCTCCATGTTATAACTTGCCATAAGGCACCCTGTACCGCCAATGATCCTGGGTTACTAGTCTAGGCCTGCGCCCTGGTGGTGGAAGGGGGGAAGCTCTTACAGGAATTTTTAAAAATATCCTAAGTTCCAACATTGAACAAATCACGAATATAGATGTATTTTAAACGTTAATGTTATTACTACTCCGGGGAACAGATCTGGGCAACCAACTATTCTATGACCATGGACGTCATCATTGTTTCCCGGAATATACTCTAGAAAATATCTGATGATTTCATTCAGCAGACGATATAAAAGTGGCGTTGTGCATTACACTTGACGGATACGGGCGGTTCAAATATCTTCCAAATACTTTACGAAACTACAAAAAAGGGATCCTGCCTAGTTGGTTTGAATTTCTTATTTTGCTTGACATAATCCAAGGCTTGAAATAGATTTCAGTTAAAAATATATAGAAATTGATGGCAAATATTACTTGCCGTGACCAGGATTCAAACCTGGGTTACTACAAAATTATAGCAAGCCCACAACCTAGGGTCCATCGAGTTACTAATTTCATCTTAAATAGCCTTCTTAGCTCAGTGCAGAGCTCTAGTCTTGCACTTTCGTAATCGTTAACTAGTGGTCATGAGTTCGATTCTCATAGGAGGCAGTATTTTAAGTAACTGTACGGATCTTATGTTTCGGTTCAATTCTTCAGCCAAGTACCCCAAATGTAGTTTGGCATTTACCATCTCTTACGTGATGCGATGGTGGTATAGTGGTTAGCATGGCTGCCTTCCAAGCAGTCGACCCGAGTTCGATTCTCGGCCATCGCAATTATTTTTACACCTTGGAAGAATAAATTGCACATGTATATACGATAGAAAATAACAAATCATTCCGTATAAAATGTCGGAAAATAATCCGACATTGAATTGAATAAAGGCTGAGACGAATGTTTTGTTGGGATGAGTCGAGAATTCTGTATTGTAGCGAAGAGCTGAAGACGAGATGAAGATGTGAACTGACCCTAGGTCAATGTATTAAAACATGCTTAAACTAGATTCAAGATGACCCGAGCGAGACACTTGTGGTGTGACTCGCTCGGGGTTTGAGCTAAGAACTGCAGGTGACTGAAAAGTGACTGAGTAATGAAAATGGCTGATGTTAACTGAGTGTAGAAGAAAAGTGTAGGCCTATATAAGGCGAAGTGGAACAATAGGTCATGGGCGTTGGGTTGGCTACAGTAGATATTGATTTTGATTGGGGGGAGGGGTAATAAGTAAGGTCAATGGTACTAATAAAAAGGGGAGAATCGATGAACTGATAAGAATTGATGGCAAGATAAGATATGCAAGGACGATGACCTTGATAAGAAAGTGAGAAGAGTTCGGAAAACATGTTGTCGATGAATAGTGGTAAGAATAGATCGCTATGGTGAAAGTAGGTCGGAGATTTCCGACATAAAAAGTCTCTAACAGCATCCGATAAATTCAAACAGCAGTTAACGCATAAGATTGATCAGTGTACTACGTTCCATATTTACTTATCACAAGAACATAAAAAGCAAGGTCCTTTCTTTAAGTTGACTAAAATTGTGTCCGCAGAGAAATTTGACGGAGGAGTAATCCGATGATTCATTAGTTACGGATTAACGTTTCAAAACGATTCCAGTTGAATTAGATTCGAAATAGTACAAGCAATGTTGGAGCGCAGTTAAATAAGAGGGGTAAGCTACTTAAGTATATTTGAATAGCATTGAACATCGGATGACAGCTTTTGCGTACGAATAAGCCCACTACAGAACTCAATAAGAAGCCTGCAAATCCCCTACAAAGTTTAACCTCAGAAAACCTCACCCACCCAAGGTTACTGAATGAGTGACGCTATCTTTGTGAAGGAAAGTTGTAAGTGTAGATTAAAGGGTAGGATAGGAAGTCAGTAGATTATACGATAGTTATTGAGATTCTGGTTTGAAGTAATGTACAATTTCATTGATGATTGTTGAATAATAGATTATTTCTTATC
Source organism: Ceriodaphnia dubia (assembly GCA_022539655.2). Taxonomy (NCBI): domain Eukaryota; kingdom Metazoa; phylum Arthropoda; class Branchiopoda; order Diplostraca; family Daphniidae; genus Ceriodaphnia; species Ceriodaphnia dubia. The sequence goes on along the minus strand of JAKUCG020000116.1, from coordinate 353,799 downwards.
GTTTAAACCAAATTTACTCTGAATTAGATTGGAAATAGAATAATTAACGATTTAAAACAGTTTAGTTGGAGAAAAAAAACTGGACATTTTTCGTAGAGAGAAGAAGTTCATAAATAACTTCAAGACGAGGTATCTTGTCAACGTATATAGTGCCAACACGCAACCTCCTTATCTGGAGTCAGGCGCACTACCATTGCGCCACGAAATCCCTAGAATTAATAAACACCGCAATCTATAACTATAAAAGTCAATTTTTGGTGTCCGTCTACGTTTTTCTCCGAAACTATGAGAGGTAGTGGCATGAAACAAATTGAATTAGATGCAGAAAGTTGCGCACTAGGTATTAAAGCGAGATCGTTAATTTTTTTAAATTCTATTTTTAAAAAAATATAATGAAAAAAAATAATTTCCTTGTTAAAGGGTATACCCGGGGAATCCCCTTGCAAACAATCGATACAGGCCTTATGCATCGATAGTTATTGAGATTCCGGTTTGAAGTTACGTACAATTTCATTGATGATTGTTGAATAATAACTTATTTTAAAAATTGTTCAACCTATTTCACTCTGAAATAGATCGGAAATAAGATATTTAACGATGTAAAACAGTTTAATTAGAGAAAAAAGCTAATCTTATACTTTTTAATTGAAATAAATACCGTGAATCGGCACTTGCGTTTCGTTAGCCTACCATGAAATTCTATGAGAGCTAGTCCTCTCTTTTAAATATTAAGCCTTGAAAAAGTTAATCTTTTCAAATGCAAAACGACAATTTCATGGAAGTGGATGAAGCATCAATTGCTTCAACAATTTATCACGACAGACAGGTTGGTAATTTGTGCGCCCTTCACGCAATCAACTCCGTCTTATAGGAACGTATGTTCGTCAAAGAAGACCTCATTGCAATTGCACAAAACCTGGACAATTTTTAGCAGTCTCTTACTCCCTCAACTGTTCAATGTTCCCAAAATATACACTGAAATGGGAACTTTTCGATTCAGGTTATCATTACTGCGCTTCTTCTCCGTCAACTGGAAGTTTTACCATATAAATGCTCATATCCTTGAGCCGTATCCACACGTAACAACTCTTTCAATCAGCAGGCGTTTATTTGCCACTGACAAAACCATTGGTTTACACTGCGAAAGATTGGCTAAATGGTACAACCTGAACTCCCTTTAGCCGTACCCGGTAGAAATCCATAATCATGGGACTCACCTCTCTAGCTTTTCTACGAATGAAATGCTTGATAGTTTCACTGGCATATTTATTGTGGTTGGAAATTTGCCTCATATAGCCAGCACTTTAAAAACGGAGAAAAGATATTGCAATGAAACATGCGACTTGCAAATGGAAGTTGATTATCCCATGGATCCGCAACCGAAGAAAGCAAAGAAAGGAAAGACCATGCACTCTTGGGCGGAAAACCACATTGGCTCAGAATAAATCAAAGTCTAGATTAAAAGAAACACCTCAACAAAATGAATCCCGTCTTCAGAACGACCGAACACAGAATCAACCTGTGAGGTTTTCAGAGACGGTCGAAAAGAAACAGAATCGCTTAAAGTGTCGCCGTTCGAAGTACGTTGGTTCTAGATCATCGAAGAATGCTGAACAGTCTTTTAATCGCCAACAAATTGATCGAACTAGTTATGTCATGTTGACTTCAAAAACCTTTAGAGGACTAGAAAATGCTGCATTCAATTATGACCCAGAAACAAAATATGATCAACATCCAGCTGTATCGGTTGGAAGAATGGACACAATTTGCCTCTTCTGTAGAGCCTTGAAATGGAAAGGTGAAACACCTGAAAAAAAAACACTTTTTATATGCTTTTTAATTGTCATCCACCATCGTTGTGAACGAACGGTCACGCAACTCATGACTAGGGGCCACTTCTTTTTTAGGTGACTTCAAATGGGTCATTTGCAGAAAACTTGCACAAATGTCCGATATGCCTCAAAAGTTGAAGAAGTAGGACTAAGTCATGAGTCACGTGACCGTTCATTCACAACGATGGCGGTAGACAGTTAAAAAGCCTATTAAAATGGTATTTAGCCTATTTTTGAAATTCTTCCTTCGTACACCGAACTTGGCTTAAGATCCCTCTTAGGTCACTGTATGTTGCTTTGGAGAAAAATGGCAGTTGCACCGTGCAAAATTCCGTAAATTAACTTTGAAAACCTTATTCCTATCTCTTCCCGTGATAATAATAGGTATTCATCATGGCGGACAGACTGAAACACCTGACAAACGTATCCCGTAGTAAATAACTTCTGTTTATTAAAAACTTGGGTTATTCACATTTCACATTTTAAAACCGAGTGAAACCGGGCACTTAAGCTAGTTGATAATAAAAGAGAGTGGATAAATGAATCAAAATTGATGTAAATCTTGAATTCAGGAATACACTTGCATTCAATCAACAATAATGCCATGTTAATTTAAGCAGAGTGGCGCAGGGGAAGCGTGCTGAGCCCATAACCCAGAGGTCCGTAGATCGAAACTACGCTGTGCTATATAATGAATATTTGTTTCCTGCTCAGGTATTTTTTTAAGATGACCATGATAGTTTCATTGATTGTATGATATTCATCGTGCTAAATCTTGCTTAGACGTTTTGACCCGGAATTCTCTTAGAGACTTAGAGACCTCAAAGAAGTAGAGATGGTTTTGGGACACTGCTGGATTAGGTGTAGTGTTGTTGTCGTCGTTGAGGAAGGACTTCGACGGTCGGACTTGTCTTGGATAAAGAGAGTCGTCGGCGTTGGGTTTAACTTCTAATCCGTGTAACGAAAATCGTCGAGAGCGAGAGAAACGAAGTGTCCGTGACAATATTTCTTTTAACTGCGTCCTTAAAAGAGAAAACTCTCAATTGGAAGTGAATTATTCACAAATGCAGAGCAAAATGAATGCACCCGCCCAGGGCAGAACTAATGAGCTGTAGTGTTTAAGACGACCGTGGTAACAGATAAGTTACTACACTACGAATATAACGCGATAATTAATACGGGATTTTATTTTTGAATGATATTTTTCTAATGCCAAGTCTAACTGCTGTTTCTAACTATTTTTTATTTTGTACACAATTTTATTTTTCGTTCGTTTTACGTTACGATATCGTTATTGGTCATTAAACATTCTGAAAAAATCCAATACTTGCTGTTAATAAGACCTGGTGAGAGCATGCACGGTTTTCGTATTGATTTTCGAACTGAGGTTCTTAGCTCGGCTTTTAGTTAAATCCGGTGGCTTTGTAGGTTATCTCCCTCAACCATATGGCTCGCATCTAAATAATAAACATTATGCGATTACCACGATTAATGAATGAGCTCTTGCTGATTATTTTAACGGCAGATGTGGCCGAGTGGTTAAGGCGATAGACTTGAAATCTATTCCTCTCTGAGGGCGTAGGTTCGAACCCTACCATCTGCGCATTGCGCAATACTAATTCTACCAAATTACATTTTCTCCCCTTTAACCGTAGTACAGTGGAATCTTTCACTTCAGTCAGATATTTGTCGAAGTAATGTAACAGTCACGTCTTTGTAATTTTACGAAAATAAAGTTCGAAAAACAACATTACTGAAGGACTCGTTTTGCCAATCACTAGGAGATGAACTTGCCGTATAAATAGAGCTTCAAACTAATACTCGCTACTGGAGCAGAAATAGTCTTGTGGTTGAGGTCATCTTTGCTCAATATGAGGTTGTGGTCGAAATATGACTGAATCCCTTGTAAATCGATACCGGTCATATTGCGAGCGGTAATGGTTGGAGAGTTTGGAGTATAGACCGTCATGTGGAGATCAGAGTCTTGCCTCTGGTTGTCTATATACCATCCCTGACAAACTGAGTCGGAATATCCACGCCCGCTGTGCAAATAACTCTAAATGTTCTAATCAGATGATGGCCATTACTGTTAAACGAGTAAGCTGGCTGACCCAGTCTCTTTTGTAAAAAAAATAGTTGACACGGAATGGGACGTGTGGAAAACAAGTGGGCACGGGGATGTTGAACCCTTATATGCAGTTTGCGACATTGTTTGTGCTCCATTTTATAAAATATCGAATTAAAGTTTCAAAGAAATCTAAATTATTCTTCTGTCGCGAGTGAATTTATGGGATCATGTCTAGATTTATAATCGTGGCGGGAGTCGAACCCGCAATTTTCGGATGACTCAGTTGAATGGTAGAAGTCCGACGCCTTATCCATTAGGCCACACGACCGTTAGGCTTACCATTCTATGACATATAGAATCCTATCAATTACAATTTAGTTTTTAGATTTGCGATTTGATATTTTGATTTAAGAATTTTAGCTTTTTCCTCCAGCTAGCTAGGCAAAGGTCCTTATAATATTGTACTAGTTTAAATATAGTATTAAGTCTTATAAAGTAAAACACATCTTTCACAATGCCTCCTGAGAGGATTGAACTCTCGACCTCTGGTTGACTTCTGGTCAAATCAGTTAATATCTAAATGTACGAGACCAGCGCTCTACCACTGAGCTAAGAAGGCGATCCATTAAAGGGAAGCCATGAATTGAAAACCAATAAGTTAGTAACTGCAATATATATTGTCATCTGCTAGCCAAAGGATAATTAAGCCGTCACGCCAAGCAAGTTGGTAATAACTTCTACATAAACATTGTTGAAGTAACTCGCAAAAATAACTCGACGCCACCAATGAGCTTTCCCAATTATACTTTGCTCATTTTTAAGGGTTATGCAATCGAAGTAAAATTGTGTACAGCTCTTATTTAAATGCTAGAAATGTATTTATGTTTACGAGTTAATTCGGGCGTTCGTAAAACTAATAAACCGCTTGTGTAAATCAAGTGAAACCAAGATCATACTTCACAGGATCATTTCTGTAGTATATCTCGACGAGTTTCCCACCAGAAACTTGTCCCCTACACACCCACGATGACGAGTGACGACGTTGGCTTCTGAGCGTGAAATGGGTCGTGAGTGTAACTACTCCGGTGGTATATCTACTCACGGCCATTGAGGACCGTTTCTATTGATCGAATTTCGATCAATTGGAGGAAGTTTGCGTGTTCCGAGTGGTGGGATCCTTATTACGTAAATATCATTGAATAAAGAATAATATACAATCAGCCAAATGAGAAATAATTATAATAACCAATATGTGACTTCTTCAATGTGTCGTTGTGCGTTTTCTTCGATAATCATAGCGGTAAGTGAGTGGGGAGAGGGACAGTAATAGTAAGAGAGTGTCAAGGAGAGAACGTGCAGAAGTGGACAACTTGAGTTTGAGGTAATATGAGCATATACAGTTCAAAATGTAGCTGTTGTCAGGATGGCCGAGCGGTCTAAGGCGCCAGACTCAAGTGTAAAAACTTTCCGTGTCCAACGGATGGAAGAATTCTGGTCCTCAATAGAGGGCGTGGGTTCAAATCCCACTTCTGACAATAACATTTTAATCTGAATAGCATGAAGTGCAAGAACAAATTTGTATTTACGACTTATGACTTGATAAAATATTTTGTCTCTTATGGGAATTAATTAGAACCAAAGTCCCATGGAGCTGAGAGTCCTATGGTGTCGGCTTCAAATCATAGTACGTGGTTATATTTTAGTTCAGCCATCGTTCAGGGGCTCCTTCCAAACCAGAACCGAAAGCATTTGTGATGTACGCCTTGATCAAGAAAACATATAGTGACAAATATTTTCTCTTTTCTTGCCGGATGTGGGATTCAGAATTAGAACCAAAGTAATCCATGGAGCTAATTAGAGTCCCTTGCTTCATTAGACACGCGTGCTGCGTAAGTGGCAATATGGATGACGAAATCTTTACTCGCCGAAGCGAAGTGGTTTGAAAACGTGGAGCTAGATAACTTTTAATATATCTTAGTAGTTAGTGTCGTCTTGTAAGACGTTTATGCCTTATAGGTAGCATTCGTGACTAGAATGCATGAGGTCCGAAGTTCAAGCCTCATCTAAATATAATTTTTTTATTTATCTAAAACGTTTAAGAATGACAATTTCTCTCTTATGTAAAAATTTTTCGTGGTTATATTTTTATCTCGCTCTAGTTCAGCCATCGTTCAGGTTTGAAGTTCGGGCTCCTTCCAAACCAGAACCGAAAGCATTTGTGATGTACGCCTTGAACCAGTCATTAGAAAACATATAGTGACAAATATTTTCTGTTTAACGTTTTCGACTGTTTGATGTATTTCATGTCGATTCAGTTATTGAGCTATTTTACTGGTTTACTTACGTTTAGACAATGCGTATAGAATTATTTTGTACCGACAGTATTACGATGCCAAAATGGAGTGGCAGAGGATTGAACTCTCTCGCTCAGGATTGGACTTCTCGCATGTAAAGCGAGCACTCTACCACTGAGTTACCACCCCTTTGCAGACATCTTTACGTTATATGTTTAGGCACTTGTACAGCAGATATTTTTAGAAAATGTTTCGAGTAAATAATCTGTCACCACCAATCAATGCCATTAGAGTAAAGAAACGTGTAATTAGCTCTTGCTCAGGAAAAGAACCCGGTATAATGAGATAATAGAGCAGGCGCTTCACAGAGCGGACATTATAGGAAGTTACCATCATGTTGTCCCTTCCTTGATTTTGGGAGGCCACTTTCCGCGGAGGCTCCTTTGAAAAGCTTTAAAGCCGCATCCATCTTTCATATACCTTGATATCTCGACGCAGAAGGGTTGGAATTATGGATTCCCTTCATTAATAGTTCATTAGGCGAAATACCAATGGCTGCTTTATGACAGGTGACCGCTGACCCTTCATGGAGCCCAAGGAAACTGATAACATTGATCTATACAAAATGGAGGGTAATGAAGGCTTTCATTTCTTCCTAACTTAGAACGGGATCATGGCCGAGTCTCATTAGTAAGAGTCTTTTATACGTACCTTTTCCTATAATAAGGAACTGAACGTACGAGCTATGCTGATTTCAATGCTCCCATTAGAATTCCAAAGTTCCCATTAATGTTAAAAAAGAAATCAGTGGTTATCACGGTTGTCTCACACACAACAAGTTCTCAGTTCAATCCTGGGCATATGCACGATCGCCTTCTTTCAGGTGACGATGCAAATCTTCCGGATCTCCAATGAACATCTAAATACAACATCACTAACATCTGCAGCATGTCTGAAAATATCCGAGTGAGACATTTTTGGAAAAGAGGCTAACAAGTATAAAACTCAAGTGACAGACCAGCAAAAAGCCATTCAATATGACAAATTCAATTAAAGTGAAGTAATTCAAAGCTTATATCATTTTCTTCATAATGAATCCTTACTCAATTCAATGAAATGAATCTAGGTCCCACCGAGACAGTGCTTCCTTTTTGCAAGTTTTAACTTGTTTTGCAAATTTTTTAATGCGTGGCAAGTTTTAATTTTTTTTTTTTGCAAGTTTGCATCTTTTCTGCCAGTTATTTAAAATCTTCAAGTTTTTTTCTTATTTCTCTTTGTTTTGCTTAGATTTCAGCGATTTGGCACTGTCGTACCACGCTTTGCGGCTTGACGACGCTTTGCCTCTTGCCTGACTCGGCTTTTGCAATTTTGTCGGGCTGCGCCGGGCGCCTAGTGATACTCAGCTCAGCTAAATTAGCTAGAGCCTTGCCTTGCCTAGAACTTTTAGACTTAGAAGATGTGAAGAGGCAAAAGCCTACTGGTACTGCTTAGGTCTTGGCTGTTGAATCTCAATCTCTTGAATCTCAAGTAAAAAATCAAAATTAAGATCTAAGTGGTCTCTACGACTGATACTGTTGACTGTCGTGTGCATTCAGAAGGAAACAGGATTTCTGTTTTCTAGGCAAAGTAGGTAGTAATATGGTAGTAATTGACTATTGTATTCATGTCTTGAATCTTAAGTTTAATTTGAAATTCCCATCAGGGTCAGTGCTCGGTCACTCAAACTTTCATCTCTCAAACTTATGTGGATGTACACTACTCGACCTCTTCCCAATTTTGTGCAACATCACCACAAGTAATTTTGCAGTAAGTTCAAGTTTTGTGAATTCAACCTATGACACTACCTTAACTTTTATTGATTTATCCCCGAGCGTCTTCCACCTTTAGGTGGGAACCGAGGGCTTCTACCGATTTATCGGACCGACAAGGAGGAAGTGACTTTCCCCCAAGTGCGACTTTGAAACATTTAATTTTTTAGTTCATTTTCCCACCAAAGATGGCTATGGCAAAATTCGAGGAAGCGGTAGAAAATCAGGAAAATAAAAAACTAATTGACAAAACAAACATCATACATAGGAAATATGGGCAATTGTCTATGGCCATTTAATAATTAGAAATACTCATATCATTAACATCAAAACAAAAACTTAAATGGAAAATGGTCCAATATTACGACACAGAACTACTAAGTAGTGTTAAAAACCGCCGCTAGAGGGCACTGGATATCAAAGCAAAAACTAAGCAAAAATGAGGTTTCTCTTTACGAAAATGCCGAAAGAAGTCAAAATGGAAAGAACGTTCTTAATATATTGAGGAGATAAGTGAGATAATAGTAAAAGAGTTTCGGAAAAATTTGGTTTTCCCCTGAAAATTTTGTAATAGTCATACGAGTTTTACAATATCTGTAGGCCATAACTATAAAGCTTACAAAACATATTTTGTTCCAAATGGCACGAAGGGCTGGCGCGTAAGCGCGATTTCATTTACAGGAGAGATGTCTAGAAGAAAAGGAGGATTTCTTGAGAGCGCGCGAGAGTGAAGAGCAAATTACTGCTTCTTCTGATTTAGACTGTGAACGAGCAGGAAACAACACACAGTCTGGCTCATCTACTGAATCTCAATCTGATTTGGATGATGGTGTTGCGAGTGGTTGTGAAGTAATTACAGCACCCCCTAATGCAGCTAAGAGCATGATCAAAAATAGAAGAGCCAAAGTACAAGTTGCAGAGCCAGTATCAAAACGTGTAGGTTGATAGAGTGGTAATATTGTGTGATTGTTACATAAACAATTGATTTCTTTTGCAGAAAAAAGTGAAATCCAAAATTGTTAAGAAAAAACGGTACCGTGCTGAATTCGTAGCCGACTGGCTTAAGGACGATTATCTGAAAGGTTGCCTTTCGGACCGATTCAAGCAATCGACTAAGATGGACACAGCTTATTGTTTAGCATGCGGGTCTTTTGAAACCAACGGAAAGGAGGACTTAAAACGTCACAAGAAAACGGAGAAGCACAGAACTGCAATGTTGGCTTATCAAGAGGCGAAAAAACAAAGCGACCTTATGGACAAGTTTCTTGAGAAGTCTAACGAATCCAAAGCCTTAACTTTCATCCTTCGAAATTCGAATATGTGCAGGCATTGCGAAAAAAATCTCGCTTTGTCCGTCGTCGACACCTTGATTCCAGTAATCAAAAATTCGTTTCCTTCCACCCCGTTATCTCTAAAGTTCGTCTTTCGAAACAAAAGTGCGGAAATTGGATTCGATATCGTAATTCTGCTGTGTTTATTGTAACTGACGACGGTTCATAAAATGATATTGTCACGTATTTTGTGGTGTACTCAGTAACTCAGTAGTTAGTTGGCTTTGCTATTGGCTATCGGTTGATATGCGCCACCCCTAGGTGGCGTATAGTGGGCTTGTCGCGAGTCTTTTGTTTTTGTTTTTCGAATCTCTCGGTCTCTCTTCTCTATACCTCATGGTGTGAGTCCTCTCCTCATCTTTAACTCAGTAGTCAGTTCTATAGTAACCCTGCTTGCCTCAACTACTCCCGTGTTGTTCTGTGTAGTTTAGTGTAGCACTGTTTGGTACTAACAATACAGCTTCGACACCAACAGTGAAACTCCATTGTTTGATGCTGGCTCTTGTGAAAAGGGAGTCAGCACAACAATCGACTTCTCTTCAGTGTCCTCGTCAACAAGTAGTTTTGGCTTAGACAAATTTACCCGTGACAATATTCTTTCTTTTAATGATTTAGGTTTTGGGGCTTACCTTTCCAGATAGGAATCCAAGTTGCTTTGTGGTCCAAAGTCCGTCATTGTAAGACGCCTAGGACAGGACATACAAAAAGCGACTAAATGAAGTCCTTATTTTTCACTTTTAACATTTTTCAATTTTAATTGGGACTAAAAGGCGTCCAAAACAAGTCCATAATTTCCTTTTCACATTATAATAAATAACAACCAATATTGTTTGATTGTTTTTTATAGAGAAGTCTTTGAAGTCATTCAAATTAAATGCATATTTTAAGTGTTAAGTATGCTTGTTAAGGAACATAGTGAACAGTGAAATTCCTTTGAAAAGTTGTTTAGCTGCCCGTGGGAATCGAACCCGGGTAATTCACGATGCCTAGCTAAGTGACTGCTCTAACCACTGCACTACCGTGGATTAAATGATTTAAGAAACTGGGCTCTTAATATTAGAAATGCTGTATCCTAGTTGACCAACGTTTTTGCTCCATTTTTTGCTCGGAAACCTATTATTTTATAATTTATACCATCGATCTGTTCCGTTGGGATCTATCTGAGGAATGAACTTGTAACTTCTTTTCATTCTTTGTAAATTGCAAACAATTACTTCCAGATTTAAAGTTATTATTTCTAAATAGTCGTGATTTCATCTGTCGCGTGATACCATCTTGGGTTTGATATAATTTCCATTACAAGAAAGATCGATATATTTTTCAGCAGTCCTTTGTATTTCATGGTTGTTCTTGGTTGAGCAACATAGAAAATTTTTGTATGTTGGCTTTTCTGGGTTTCCTGGAAAGGCTGTTGTAGATATGTGATGTAGGATGAGCATCTACATATCTAGGGATGGGGGAATCTGGAACTAAAAGTCTGAATGAATTTTTAAAAAATAAGTAAATTGAAATAATATAAAATACATGTTGTTAAATAGATACATTCACATGCCTACAGCGTCAAAATCCACCAAAAAAACATATTACAATTTATGTCTTATTCATGTCCTATTTTCCATTATGGGACGTCTTTTGTTTCAGTTTCGAGAACCCGTTAGGCCGGACATGGGCATCGCACTAAAGTCGTCCATAAGTTGTTATACGCAAAAAACGGGATGTATTTTCCAAGTCCCGGTTGTCCCAAAAAGTACAAAAAAAGACGTTTAAATCAAGTCACTGTGTTATCTATGATAGCTTGGGAAATATGACCATTACATCAACCCTTGAACTGTTGTACATTTACAGCAAATGACGTTAAACCTGATAAGTTTTATCTAAACTGAAGAGCCGTAATTACGTTATCTAATTATAAATTTTTAAAATGTCTGACAAAAGAAAGAAGTAATTGAATTTAACGTTGAAAATTACCGATTCGGCCACTTCCCGCCATAAAACCATGGAAAACTAGCCCTACTGTGGACAAGTGCTCTCACGCATCGGTGATTCCCAAAATGGTACCGATAGCATGTTCTCCTACCTCCAGTTTACTGTACCATGTTTTCAACGCTCATTATTCGTCTGGTTGAGTGGGTGGGGGCTTATTTAAGTAGAACTCTTGCCAGGATTCCTAATCAGTTCAAGTTTGTATTCAACATGAGAGCAAATTCTTCTCGGCTTTCGGTTTATATCAATATCAAAATCAACCCTGTTAATGGTGAGAAGCCACAGTCAGGACCTCCGCCGCCGCCAACACAATCAATTCCACCGTATGAAAATTTTTCTTCACAGAACCCTGAAGGGTAAGGGCCTTATTTGAATTTTTATAGCCTAATTTTCCGTTTTCAAATGTTATTTTTTGGTTGTTGTTTTCTTATGTTGTGTACGAAATCCATAACCGGAAGAACCTTTAGTTTACCAGAATAAAGGTGAAGATGTTTTTTTTTCCAAATCACCCATTCCTGGAAATCAACAATTTCATACATAATCTGCCCCAGGAAGTTTTGGACTTAATTCAAGAAAGTTTGTATTCAACATGAGAGCAAATTCTTCTCGGCTTTCGGTTTATATCAATATCAAAATCAACCCTGTTAATGGTGAGAAGCCACAGTCAGGACCTCCGCCGCCGCCAACACAATCAATTCCACCGTATGAAAATTTTTCTTCACAGAACCCTGAAGGGTAAGGGCCTTATTTGAATTTTTATAGCCTAATTTTCCGTTTTCAAATGTTATTTTTTGGTTGTTGTTTTCTTATGTTGTGTACGAAATCCATAACCGGAAGAACCTTTAGTTTACCAGAATAAAGGTGAAGATGTTTTTTTTTCCAAATCACCCATTCCTGGAAATCAACAATTTCATACATAATCTGCCCCAGGAAGTTTTGGACTTAATTCAAGAAAGTGTCAACTCAAACCAATCCAACACGAAATACCATCAAAGTAAGTCTTATATTTAATCTAATTTAGGACATTAAAAATAATCTAATTTGATTTTTGTAATTAGTAATTTTATTGCACAACATTTGTTGGCCCGCCCGCCGTCGCCTAAGATCGAGTTGTTGGAGCCGGTGGCACGAGAGCCGGATCAGCCTCGCCGTTTCTACATATCAAAGACCTTCGGACCGGGGTCGCACGGCCAGATGATCGAGGCCATATCCCAGTGAAGAAGAAGAAGACTGGGAAATCAATCAGAATATCGTGGCAGCCATTGGGGCTGGTAAACTATCCCAGCACATCAATTCCTTTCTTTGGTTTGTGCGAAACAACTATTGAAGACAATACCCTTAGAGAAGCACCAGAATCAGTGTAAGAGCATATACAGGCGTTAGGCACAAATGATCGTGAAACAACATCCTTGCCTTGTGGATAATAACTCATGAGTGGCCTAATAGTTGTTTGTCTTAGAATTGAAAACTAATGATTTGACTTCTGATTTTCTCTTTTTATCTTGCAGGTAACTGTTAAACAAAGAGTCTTAAGGGCCGTTGGCAATCATGTTGATTGCAGAAAAGATGGGCCAACTCGAAACCTGAAAAGGAACGAACAGAAGGCGAAGGCAAAGCAGGGTACTGCTGGGAATAGCGATGGCCTAACGCAGTATAATTCAATCAATCCTACATCCGCTAACTCATCTGTTGTCATGAGCGATGACGGGGATTTCGCTATTGATGAAAGCAGAGAGGTACTCAAACTTACTTTACTTAAGACTTAAGAACGAAGGGACTGAAGAAAAGCTGATTTCGACCCTATGCGTCATTTCTTTAAAAAGAAAGAGAAGCTATCTCACGCCACATTATTGGAGAAGATGCAGCACTAGCATGATTTTGAGAAGGTTATGCCAATTTTATATCAAACATTAAGGAATATTAATAATCGTTTTGTTCTCACACAGGCTTATGACGATTTCCTTATGATTTACCCTGTGTCTGGAATCAGTGAAACCAAGTTTCAGTAGTCTTTTGAAGAAAATTTGAATAGTTTTAGACGCTTTCTTGACAAAAATGGTGAAAACGTTGGACAGAAGTGGCCCTAGGGAGATAAGTGTGACTTTGAAGTACTCCTTGCTATAAACAATAAACGGCCTATATTCAACAAGTCGAGGTGTAAAAGGAGCTAAGCCGGCCTTTGGTATTCGCGAGGTAAACAATATTTTCTTTTCAGGCATATCTTTTAAATAAAACGAATTTTTTCAGGTTGAAAAAAACGTTGAACCAGACTATTCAGGAGTTAACTCCAGTTCAATTGTGTTATTTTATGAAAACTCTCTCCACTCGATGCTCATCATTGTCGGATCGTCAAGCAACGTTAACTACAAGAACATTAAAGTTCAAGTGTTTGGGCCGTGGTTTAGAACCTGTTGAGTTTGTACTATATTACCGATTGTCACTATCCAGGCATGTACGGTGTTCTTTCACTGATCGATCGTAATAAATGCCTTCATCAACAAGGATGTCCAAGAAAGAAACCCATTCAGAAAGACTCAACCTGTCTGGCTACTTTTTTAAAAAAGTATGAAAATTTTGTCAATGATGTCTCAGAAAATGCACAGGAATCGTTTTCCAGTGACTAATAGTGGCTGCTGATGAGGAACATATTTTTGCTAATTCAACCATTTTTAAACATTTGCAGTAACGGGTTTGACTAATCGTAAACTAGTAATCCAGCAAATGCAAATATTCTGTCTTCACTTAATTCGTGGCTTTAAATGTCATTGTCGTAACTAAGTGAACTAGTATAGTTCTGTGTGAGTACGACTCTCAAGTATAGTCCTAGTGCAGTGCGCGTACCCTGGCTTACGCTTGCCGTTTTACGAACGCACTTTTCACTCCGAAGCCCTTTCTCACCCCGAAGCCCCCTAGCGGGACTGTAATTCCCGTATGTTTTAACACGGAAAACAAGTTAAAACAAGTTTCTTATTTTTGTGTGACCCTGTAGGGATTAAACTACCCACCCACGCTGTGCGTCATATCAAAAGGTATGTTTTGGTAACAAATTTGTTTATGCTTCATCGTTTTAAGTGTGATAATTTTCAATTTGAAGTTCTGATTGTCACTTTTTGGGTCGCAAAAAATACTAATTTCGAACTAACCAAGCATTGGTTTTCTGTTTTAATTAGTATTATTTACATATTCAATGCATTTTATCAACAATTGGTACACTAAAAGTGCAATTATATATTTCGAAATTAGCATTACCTTCCACGTTTGAAGGCCAAAAGTGGAAACAGAATTGGAAATGAAATCTATCACACTTAAAAAGATCTAGCACAAACAAATTAGGTACCAAAACATACCTCTTTAAACGGCGGATAACGTGATAAGAAAATTTAACTTCGCCCAGGTCAAACAAAAATTACAAAGTTGTTTAAATGTGAAAACCGAGATGTTTTCCACGGAAAAGATACAAAATACACTGCCCCGCTAGGTGGCAGAGTGCGGGGTGCGTTCGTAAACCAGCAAGCGCGAGCCATGGTACGCGCACTGCACTAGGACTATAATCCATGCAGGTTTGGACTACCGCGGTTCAAAAAGGACCGCGGTAGCACAGCGATATCGCGGTACTACCGCGGGGGTTTACCGCGGTACTTGTTAAAAAAAGTACCGGTACCGTAAACTAAAAAATGCCCTTTACGGTAAGGGTACTTATAATTTGCAAAAGCGCCATCTAGCGCCATCTAGCGTTGGAACTTTTCTCTAAACCAATAGATGGCGCTATGTATTTTCCGAAAAAGACAACGTTTTCAAGTAAAGAGCTCCCGTTAAGTCAACATTGTGCCATGTGAAGTTCAAAGTGGAAAGATTTCAAGAAATTATCTTGCAGAATTAATATTTTTGTTATTTTTTTAAGTTACGAACATATTTTGGTTGTTAAGTGGTACCGCGGTAGTACCGCTACCTCTTTACTTTTGAAGCAAAAAGCATGGATTATGCATGCTATAATCATTGTAACCCAGTCACAATCATTTTACCGTTTATCTAACTCATTAGTAAACGACAGAATGTAAAATTGATTAATCTGCCCGCATTATATTTGTTGTCACAGGTATTGCTTTGCATCCTGCAAGTAGGATGCATTTGGTGCGGAATTTAAGTACCTATAGTAGCTAAGTAGGCATGTAGTGTAAGTAGCCGTGTGAAGGTAGCCAGTAGGGCGAATAATTAAGGATAGTATTTAAGGAGGTTATGCCTTTAAGTAGGTTTGTAGTTAAGGAGGAAAATCCTTTGAAGTAGGCTATCAAATAATTTCTGTGCCTACTTAACTACTTACACCATTACTTGAATAACATATGAACTTTAAGTAGGTAAATTTCATTTAAGTAGGACTACATAATAAGTACCCTAATCTATAAGTAGCGATAAGTAGTCCTGGTCCACCTAAAGTAGGAAAACATAAGTAGGTTACCACCGCTGCGTAGTATATCTCGACGATTTTCCCACCAGAAACTTGTCCCCTACACACCCACGATGAAGAGTGACGACTGACGACGTTGGCTTCTGAGCTTGAAATGGGTCGTGCAGCACTACTCCGGTGGTATCTACTCACGGCCATTGAGGACCGTTTCTATTGATCAAATTTCGATCAACGGTAGGAAGTTGGCGTGTTCCAAGTGTTGGATTTTTATTACATAATTGAATAAAAGAATTTGTACATGATCAGAAAAATGAGAAGTGATTAAAATAACCATGTGTGACTTCTTCAATCTGCTATTGTGCGTTTTCTTCGATAATTATAGTGGTAAGTGAGTTTGGTGTGTTCTCATCGCTCAAGTGTAGTCTTGTCATCGATATTGGGATAGTATAATAGTAAGACAGTGTCAAAGAGAGCATTCAGAAGTGGACAATTTGAGTTCGATATAATATGGCGATATACAGTTCAATATGGATCTGTAAGACGTTGAAATTAATGTGTCAGGATGGCCGAGCCATCACGCCAGACACAAGTGTAAAAACTCTCCGCGTGCCCAACGGATGAAAGAATTCTGGTCCTCAATAGAGGCCGTGGGTTCAAATCCCCTCTTCTGACAACAGCATTTTAATCTGGGTATAACATAAAGCGCAAGAATAAATCTGTATTTACGACGGTGGAGTCTATTGCAACGACATTTGTCGGTGCACCAACGGGGGTTTCGGCTATTACTCCACTGACACATGTCGGTGCAGTGCGACAGTGCAATAACAAAAAGAGTCCTTGGTGCACCGACATGCAAAAAAAATTTTAATGGTTAAAAGAATACCAGAAAGCTTGCTTAAAAGTATTATTTCTGTGCACGGCTTACATTCTGTCTGATTCTGTAAACGGGGCTTCTTTGAGCAAAAAAATAAACATTTACCCTTTTTAATTGTTCCCGGTTATTACTAAAGGCTCAATTTTTCCTCTTTAATGCGGAGATAAATCAGTAAACTTCATAAAAAGCGAACGATTTTTGCGTGCTTAATTGTAGGGGAGGTATGGGATAAATGTAACATTTGATGAATGTAACAAATGACTTTAAAAATAGTAAAAATAACTTAAAAATTATGGAATAATTACTCAATATGTACTTTTTAATGCCCTTTCATATTTGGCAACGTTCGTTGCTATGGCAACAAAACTTCGTCTGCTATTTCAGAAAAAGTGATTTTGAGCCCCAAAATTTTTTTCACGGTGTCCCGTGTTTTTCTTTATCCTGAATGTAATTGTAGTGTAACAAACCCAGCCTTTAACTTTTCTTAACCGTGAACATCTCATCTATCGACCTATTACGGTGAAAAGTGTCAAAATGCGATTTGTGAGTGCTTAAAAAGTAATTGTTCAGTGATACCCCCCTGGCGGGTCGGATGTAACAGGTCTTTTTTAAAGAGTAAAAACGAGTTTAATTAGCCTTTTATGTGTAAAAATCTGTTTCCTTACTCTTTTTTACCTTAAAGACCCCCCATGTTGTGTGATCGTTTCTTTAGTTTTCATGCTAAATGTCAAAAACCGTTTCCGCCGGGTTTTGGCGTCTCTTATGGAGAATACACGGTGTTACATTCATTCGACCTGGTTTGTTAAATGTAACAAAAAAAATGATTCTACTTTTGATTTTATTTATTATACTTAAAGACTTTGAATAATGTTCTAAAATTTATCGAAGCTAGCCAACATAATTGGCTTCCTAAAAATATTTTTCTCCTGTCATACGATTGAATAGCGGTGGCGCTGTAAATCAAAAACCTCGAAGTGTTACAATTATACCATACCTCCCCTACTCGACAAAATCTTCCAACCCCTAACACCCTAACAAGAGGTGTCTTCAAAATACCGGACATAATGTCCGGCGGCAACTGGGGCCTCTAGGATGTCAGATTTCCGTTTTGCTATTTTCTAATGAATGGCAATTTGAATTTTGGAAGGGGAAAAATGTGCATTTTACCGAAATGGAAGTTTAAAAACAGTTAACACACAAAATGGCAAAAACAAAAACAGACTTTATTGTCAAGGCCCCATTTGCCAGACGTTCTTGATGGGTTATTTGCGGACACCTCTTCTTAATAGGATGAAAGGGTAAGTTATAGATTTGCATCAAAATAGCAAAGGCTTTATAAATTTGGACAGTAAAGGGTGTTCAAAGTTCACTTGTTCAAAAGAGCCCCACCCCCACATTAATTTCATTTTTCGTGGCTGTTTTCTTAAATCCTTTGAATAGTCAGACGTAGTCAGAGGGAAAAAAAAATTTTCGATTATCTTAAACAGTGAAACTGGAAGAAATTATTTTTGGTGCGCAGGATTAATCTTTCGAAAGTGAATATTAGCCTTTTCCGTAATTGAGAAGGCTCTAGAAATCGTTTGTGAAAAAAGCTGTAAGCCATCAGCAGAGATTCCCTCGGATTCCCTTAGTTTTTTTTCCTACAAAAGAAGACAAGATCATTTTTAAAATATCCTAAGCAAAGATATACAAATTCCATCTCATTAGTTGCCTGCGACCTTTCAGTTAAGGAAACATTCATTCATAACGTACCCTAGCAGAAATTTACATAGGGTCTCCATTGGCCCAATAACTGTTTCATCGGCCAATATCGGTATATATTTTTGTTGAGAAACAAGCCGATACCTTTAGTTGCTCTACTGAGCAATGTATTCACAACATCTGGATTAACGTCAGATGAGTTAAAACAATACATAGAACATGGTACATTACCAGTATATGAGAATATAGGAAGGATGTCACGATGTACATCTGATTTGACACTCACGTACGAATTCCACCGCTATTACCTTCTACACACATATACAGAACACGAGGGGTGATACTCTACAGCCTCCCCTGATCCTATTTCAATAATCGATTCAATAACAACAAAATGGCTGTTTCTTCTTATTTCCACTAGATGGCATAAATGTCATCCTCAACACTTCTCCTCATTTAGGACATCGAATACATTTATTGTGATCGTTCCAAGTTTTAACACTTCTCCTCTTTTTGGATATTTTGAATTGTAAACTAAAAAAAATAATAATTGATTACTTTAGATTGAAAATTAAACTGTTGTACTTCTGTGGTTGAGATCCAATTCGTAATCGTGTTGACTTGTTCGCTCCGCTTCTCTACGTGGCTATAGTTGGAATTTTTACGATTCCGACTCCCTTCTTGAGTTTTTCTAGGCTCTCGATATCCACTGCTTTTGTCAACATATCGGCTAGTTCGTTCTTGGTGTTGACGTAAACGACTTCAATCGACTTGTCGTATATCTGCTCTCTCAGGTGGTGATATCGAACATCGATATGTTTGGATCTTTTGTGTGACTCCGGATTTTTAGCGATGGAAATTGCGCTTTCGTTGTCGCACCATAATTGAGTTGGATGTTTCTGCGGTGATCCAAGTTCCCCGAGGAGTAGTCTTAGCCAGATTGCTTCTCTACATGAATCGCTCGCAGCGATATATTCCGACTCCATTGTCGATAGTGCAACAATAGGTTGTCGACGACTGGACCACGTAATTGCCCCTTTATTTAACAGGAATACGAATCCGGAAGTTGATCGTCTCGAGTCTGGATCGCCTGCATAATCTGCATCCGTAAATCCGGTGACAACGTTTTGATTTGTTCCACTACCGTCGAAGCATATTCCATGGTCTTTGGTACCAGCGAGGTATCTTAATGCTCTTTTTGCTGCCTTCCAGTGTTTTAGTCCGGGGTTTTCGCAATGTTGTGCTAATTGCCCTGCAACGAACGAGATGTCGGGCCGGAAGGTAATTGCTGCATACATAATACTTCCCACCGCTTCGCGATAGGGGAACTTCTTCATAAACTCTCGTTCATCTTGATCAGTTGGCGACATAGTTTTTGAAAGTCTAGGTGTTCCTTTGTCGGCGGGCAGTGCAACCGGATGGCAAGTGGTCATGTTGAATTTGGCCAGAACTTTGTCAATGTATTGAGGGGCAGAAAGATAAATCTTGCGATTTTGACGATCGCGTTGGATGAGAAGCCCGACAAAGTGTTCTGCTAATCCACATTCCATATCAAATTTGGCACGCAAAAATTCTATTATTTCTCGTATGACAACATCGTTGCTTCCGGCAATGAGTCCATCATCGACCCATATTGCGACTATGATCATATCGTCTCTGTTGATGCGATAGTATATACATGGGTCGGCAGCACATTGTTTGAGCCCGAATGACACCAGTGCCGAGTGTAATGTAAGGTTCCATATACGGGACGCTTGTTTTATCCCATATATAGCTTTGTTGAGGCGACAAACTTCGTCTTCCCGTCCAGCAATGATGTACCCTTGTGGTTGAGCAATGTAGATTTCCTCCTCTACTTCTCCATTCAAAAATGCCGTTTTAACATCTAGCTGGAAAAGATCTAGATTCCGGGACGCTGCAATGGATAGGACAACACGTAGTGAGTCGTATCGTACTACCGGCGCAAAAGATTCTTGAAAATCTATGCCTTTTGTCTGTCTATACCCTTTTGCGAAGAATCGGGCTTTTCTTCTCTTAGGCTGGCCATCTTTTCCGGTCTTGATCTTAAAGTTCCATCCGCTGGGGATACAGGTGCGACCGGAGGGGAGCGGTACAACTGTCCAGGTATTGTTTTTGTAGTGGGATTGGATTTCTTCATCAGTCGCCACTTTCCATAGGTGTCCTTCTGCCGAATCCATTGCTTCCTTAAAACATTTTGGTTCGTAGTAAACGAATGCTTGAGCTTGTAGTGCCATCGAAACATTATCGTTACTGTCGGCATCAGAGGACATTCCTTCATATATCTCCATCGGATGTAATTTCTTTGGAATACGCCCTCTTTTTGATAGACGAACGGGTTCTGTGAATGTCGCTTTCTTCTTTTCCCCAGGTTGTTCAATCCCATTGGATGGACTTTTTGTTTCGGCGGGATCAATTTCTTCTTGACTTTTTGTGCTCTGAGTATCCTTGGGGGTTTCATCTTGTGTCTCATACACTTTGATGTTGCGGCTTATAATTGTCTTTCTTGTAGATTCAATGAATATTCGGCTTGCTTTTTGACTCTCGCTCTCTCCTACATATATTCCTTCGATAGCTTTAGGATCGAGCTTCTGTCTGTCACAATCTGGTCTGAGCACGTAAGTCACAGATCCAAATACTCGAAGGTGAGACACATCCGGTTTCATCCCGTGCCAAATTTCAAATGGAGTTTTGTCTGCTGTGGCTGTTAGACACCTGTTCAGGATGTATACTGCGTGGTTTACCGCTTCCGCCCACAAGTGTAGTGGCAATCCTTTGGCATGGATCATGCTTCGTGCAGCTTCAAATGTCGTTCTATGATCTCTCTCCGCCTTCCCATTTTGTTCTGGGGTGTATGGTGCACTTGTTTGTTGTTTGATACCTTCAGTCATCAACCAATCTTGGAATTCTTTTCCGATGAATTCCCCACCGTTATCAGATCGTAGTGTTCCAATACATTGTTTGGTTTCGCATCGCAGTTTCTTTGTAAACTCTTTGAATGATTCGGCGCTATCGGACTTCTGCTTCATAAAGTATACCACTTTATATCTGCTAAAATCATCCTTGAAAAGCACGTAGTATCGTGCTCCATTTGGTGATGCCACCTGTATTGGCCCGACTACGTCGGAATGGATCAGCTCTCCAACACGTTTCGACTTGCTCGTGCTATTAGAAAATGGTATCTTGTGCATTTTTCCATAATTACATCCATGGCAGTATTCATTCTTTACTTCGTTTTCTGGCTCCATTATCATTCCGATTACGCTTTCGCTCGTAGCCATTTTCTTCACGACATTCATGTTAACATGTGCAAGTCGGCTGTGCCATTTGTCGATATTAGCGTGATTGCTGCTTGCCACCATGCTCTTCGTGGGTTGTACACGACCTGAGATGTCCAGTCGGTATAGAGTTCGTCCGATTCTTGATCCACACATAACGATGACGCCGTTGTTCGCAATTTTGACAGAGTCTTCCTTGAATATGACATCATGACCCTTGTCGGTCACGCACGCAACGGACACCAGGTTTACAGATAGGTTGGGCACGTACAGCGTGTCTCTCAGCCAAACTGTTCTCTGTGTTCCATCTGATATTCTTGTGGCTTCAATGTCACCTATTCCTTGAGCAAATAGTCGTGCTCCTCCAATCCCATCTATTGGCTTTTCTCCATAGGGGATGGGATGGAAATTAGTGAAGAATTCTCGTTGATCGGACATATGTTGTGTACATCCAGAGTCCAAATAGAATGCATTGGGCTGAGATGCTCTTAGGCATACTGTGGATACCATCGAGAAGTCACGGTGCTCCTCTTCGTTCTTCACACTTGAGTTCGCCAAATTTGCCTTCTTCGTGTTACCTTGCCTTTCTCCTTCATCGGCAATTCTAACTCTGCACTCAAAAGCATAATGTCCCTGCTTTTTGCAGTAGGTGCAGTATGCATTTTCTCTGCTGTTAGAGTCCTTCGATTTCCCCTATATTATTGAGAAGGTTGGCTTGTATTTGCATTGTAATCTTTTATTATAGAATATGATCAATTACGTGATTCTGTTGTTGGTTTCCTTTAAAACCTCTTCCACCTCGGCCACGGTATCGAAATGGACGTGAGTGGTGCTGTTCGTTAGAACCATTCCCATAGAATGCTCCGTTTCCATGTCCCTGCATCTGATCGTTTGAGCCTCCATTGTTCGCCTGCCCTTGACTGTTTCGTAAGTTAATCTTTCTTTCTTCTGAAACCAGTCTCGCCCTCAGTGCTTCCAAAGTTTTGTCAACTTCAGCCATCCCGTCCCATGAGGACACAAGGTTGTCAAACCTGCTGGGTAGGCTGCATGTTATCTTCGTCATAATGTCGTGGTCAGTGACGCTAACTCCGAGATCATTGAGTTGGGCTGCCATTGACTCTAAAGCGGTGATGTGCACCATGATGTCGTCTCCAGGGACATAGCTGTTGAGGAGGGATAACATAAACATAACTGCCAATCGATGATTTGAGCAGATTGTTTACCTGAGATTCAAAAATTCTCGGTGTAATAAGTGCTTGTTGTCTGCTGCCCTTTGTAAATACTGAGTATTCATTCGTGTCCACATCTCATGAGCACTTTTGCAGTTGAATAGAGCTTTTTGTCTAGTCTCATCGTTTCCATTGAAGATCAGTAGTCTGGCATAGCAGTCTCTCTTTTGCCAGTATCTGATATCCTCACCATTCGTCAAAACAGCATCTTCTCCAGTGCCCTCGAATACTGGCTGAGGGCATACTTCTGTGCCCTGTGGGTAGAAGATGGGGAGTCAGATAAAAAGTTACGATGGGTTTCAAAAAGTTTAGATTACCTCTACAACTTCTTTCATATCCTTGTATTCGAATACGAGTTCCATGGAGTGTTTCCAGTTTTGAAACATTTGACCATCAAATTTCTTGGTGTGCTTAGTAGCATCAAGTGTCATATTTTCATCCATGTTTAGGTCAAGCGTGGCTCTGGGCCCATAACCTGTTGAGAAACAAGCCGATACCTTTAGTTGCTCTACTGAGCAATGTATTCACAACATCTGGATTAACGTCAGATGAGTTAAAACAATACATAGAACATGGTACATTACCAGTATATGAGAATATAGGAAGGATGTCACGATGTACATCTGATTTGACACTCACGTACGAATTCCACCGCTATTACCTTCTACACACATATACAGAACACGAGGGGTGATACTCTACAGCCTCCCCTGATCCTATTTCAATAATCGATTCAATAACAACAAAATGGCTGTTTCTTCTTATTTCCACTAGATGGCATAAATGTCATCCTCAACAATTTTTTCGCACACAACATTGATAAGAAACCCGATCTTTTCAGATTCATTTTCCACAACACTGTAGCGAAATCTAGATACCCTAGTAAAAAATTACATTCCTATCCAAATTCCTTTCTCTCACCCCCTCAAAATTCCTTTTTCGATTTAAAATATCCCCTAAAACGCTAGTACAATGATTTTGAAGTAATTTTGACTTTTAGCTGACTTTAAGTCAGACTTTGACGTTTTCCGTTTATCGGTGACTTATTACGTTGACAGGGACGTACGAATTCTCGCATGACTGATGACTTTTGACTGTTTTTCATACGTCAAAACTTTTGCGTGACTTTCCGATCACTGCCTGTCCACTCTCAGACATCCGGCATTTCTCTTACTATCAGGGCCGTCTTTACTGAACCGAGGACCCCGGGCAGGGAGGGCAAAAATTGGCAAAAAAAGTCTTGGGGCCCCCTTTTCCCTCATTTTTTGGAAAAAAACGAAATTTTTTTTCTAAAAAAAAGCTTTTTTCTAAAAATTGGGGGCCCCTTCAGCCGTCGGGCCCCCTGGCGGCTGCCCGGGCTGCCAGAAGGAAAAGATGGGCCTGCTTACTATATATTCCGTTACATGCATTTGTGTCTATTTTCTCTAGTGACTCCAATAGTCTTGCCTCCACTTTTTATACGTTTTCTAGCCCCCTCCCCTCTTAATATACCTTACCTATAAAATTTTTACCGCTGTTTGCATTCTATGTAGTGTTAGTGAATTTTTTTTCCCTTACACTCCCTTTTGATTGTGTTATACTTCTTGTTCTGACGTGGACATCGGTCCGGGGACGGACAAGATAGTTAGCCTATGCCATGTAAGGTCGTCTTTCATTTTTCCCTCCGACGCGGACGCCGGTCTGCAAAAGCGGGGAAGTATGTAAGGCGATCAGTCCCTTCAGTGTTCAGTAGTCGTAGTTGTCTTTGTGTTAGTCGACCGACCGGTCAAGGCAGTCCGTCTTAGGGAGCCAAGTAATACACACGATTTCCAAAGACTGTCCGACTCCATTCTTACAATATTGTGGACTAGCCTACATCTCGCTTGCTGCTAAGTTTGCGATATTTTCGCAAAATATATATTTTAGTTAACTATTTACACAAGCTATTCATGCAGTATTCTTTTAATTGATTAAAAACAGTTTTTTTCATGGCGGTGCAATAGATTTATCAGATATTACAAGTATCTTAACATAGGCCCTTGCCGCCTTGCGCATTGTGTTATCAACATGTCTTGTTTAACATGTATTGTTACAACCCTTAAATCAACTTTGACACAGACAGTATTTATTACCAGTTCTTGAAACCGAAAATAGTACAGCTGATCTTCGAAAAACGGAATGTTGTGAAGAACTATGCAAAAGTGCGTAGCTACAGCCAGGTTTTCATCAATCAGGAATAGTCCTATTTCTTCAAATATTGTTTTTTGTCTCACCATCAGACCGGCCGCACTGTCCCAGTGTTGGCAACAAGAAATTAATGTTCACATTCTCAGGAGCCACGCCCTTTTCACTTTGCTACTACTAACCGTCTAACCCTTCTTTCTCTTAAGCTTATTCCCTTGACAAAGTCAATTATCATTGGGGAAAGTTGCCTAGCTAGTGGGATAGAGATCAAATGAGTGCACAATTTAAGCAGAAAGACAGAATAAAAACTATATATCCGCTAAAAAAATATTACTGAAGTGAAAAAAAAACTCGCCGAATAAGAAAATAAGAAATCAAATCCCATATATATTCTTAATTAAGAAACATCCTAAAATGACGTGGGAATGCGCTTTGTTGTACCGTATCGAGAACATTGTAAAATAAAATAGCCGAAATGACATAATAAATAGCTACACTTCCGAGTACGACTCTGAAAAGGATTAATTTTAAGATGAAATTCAAAGGCAAACATAAAAGAAGAACAACTGCAACATATTTCGATTACATTACTAAAATTACTAAACCAGATTTTTTTTAGACGTCGTCTTTTTTCTAATTTCCATCCTCTTCCTCTTCTCCTCCTTCAGGGTGCACAATCTCGTAAACGCGAAAATCTCTCGTAGCGGTGGCGGCTCGGCGTATATATTTCAAATGGTTGACCCTCTCCTCGAAGCCTTGTCTTCTCTCCTCCTTTTCAGAATAGATGAGGACGGACATGAAATCGGTGATGTCATCGATAATTTCAAAGATGTGGATGTTACGAGCAGGCCACCGGAGTTCGAGACGGTTGGCTGTTTCAATCAACTGTTGGATCAAATTCAAAATGGCTAGGGTGAGTTTCACGACATCTTGCTGCTTCAACTGCATGTCCGCGCCCACGACTTCAGTCAATTCTTCCGCTGTTAATGTCTTCTTCAATTTCGTCTCGTACTGCTCCTTGATAGAGTCAAACGAACAGGTCTGTTCACGCTCGTTTCGCTCGTAAACCCAACAGTAGGAATCGTTAGAGTGCACTCCCCACAAGCAGTTGCAAATGAGACAGGTGCGCGATTGGCGCGGAAGCGAGTGATCCATGACATCGCAGTCGCATTTTGCTTCAGCCCCGCAAACAGCGTGACAAGTGATTTGACACTTGCTGCAGTTGGTCACAGACATGCCGAGCGGTAAAGATTCTTTCTTCGCCACGACTGTGTCTATTTCGAGATCGGAGATTTCATCGCTCAGGTAACGGCGGAGTTGCCTCTTCAGGGTCTTTAGCTCTTTGAATTTGATTACTTCAATATTCTTTAGCTCGTCCAGTCCGTTGATGGTCGATTCCAGTCGATTTCTTTCGTCCAGTACCTGTTTGGACAACAGCACACACTTGGGCGAAATCCATGCGAGATCGTGGAAAAAAGAATCGAAATTGTCCCACTTCCAGGAGCCTTCCGAGTCGACAGACGGTGTTGGTCGGTTGTATTGGGGACACGAGAAAACTGAACTGTCAAACTTGTAAAGACGTTTTCCTCTGCTGGGCATAAGGCCGACCTCTTCGATGGCGGACAATAACGGCGAGGGATCGTCCACGTTGTTGCTGGAAGTAAACAAAAAGGTAATTTTCTCTTTGGCGTCAAGGCCGAAGATGGTGATGAGGGAACTGTAGATATAGAGTTGTAGTGGCGTCAACTGCGGAACAGTGGAATCCATCACGAAACCAATCATGTCTACTTCTTTGATGTTGTTCTTTTCCTCAAAGAAATTGCGGATCATTTCAGTTATTTCTTGATTCTTGGCGACGTCGTTTTCAACGTAACTCGGAGTGTCGATGATCTTCAAGGAATCCCAGATACGAAATCTATCGTTGTAATAGATGTCGTAGACAGTGACGCGGCTTTCGGCTTGAGACGGATCGATCAGCTGGAAACGGAACGGGTCCTCCAAGTTGACATCAAAGATGTAATTGATGAAGCAGTTGATCAGCGACGTCTTGCCCGAACCAGAAGCGCCTACCAACAAAATGGCATTTGGCCAGCTTTTAAATGATGGTCGGAAATTCTCGCCATGTGCGCCAAAAACGAAGCGATCAGTCGTTGCGGGTTTCCCGGTCCATTTGGCGAGCGGAACGGCGTACAAATCCAAGCCATTCTCTTCGCCGATCTTCTGGCTCCGTTTAACCAACGTTTCCGCAAAACGGATTTTTTTGGTGGTTGTAAACTCCAAAGTTTCACTCGGCTCGCTCTCCATTTCGGCCGACTCTGAACTCCTCATCACAAATGTCACAATCTTCACAAGGTATGTCGTTTCCGGGTCAAGATAGTCGAATTCGACAGTGGGACCACATACAAATACTTCAAAACGGGCCGATGAATAGTTTTCTCCTTTCTTCCAATAGCTGATTCGATAGTCAAGGCAGCAGTAGTCTCCAGGTGGTGGTCTCAATTCCAGCTCGACCGAGTCATGACTGACCCCTTTCACCTTCAGTCCAGACGGAGGTTGTAAATGGACGTTCTTTTTCACTTTGGGACATTTTGCGAATACATCAATCACGTCGTCAACTTCTTCTACTGCTTCTTCCGTGTCGATAACGTCGCTAAAGCCACTGCGACCGATACAAGTCTCCACTGCTACTCGAATTTCCATTGTTATTCCAGTCGGAAAGCTGACATCCAGTTGAGTTTGGCCCGTTTCTGTTGTTCTTTGCTGCATCCAAGAGTCGGAAACCCCTTTCGCTCGATACTCGACCACAAATTGATGAGGAAATCCAAGCTCTTCGTAATCCCACTCAACCTGGATCGACGAAAACGTTGTCCTGGCTCTCTTGTTTTCATTTCGGATTGGAAAACCGATGCGTAATCCAGTGGGAGGGACTGGAAGTTGACGCAAGTTGCTCTTCAAGAGTTGTTCTCCTTCATAGACGGAATAACTGCATCCAAATAGTCTGTTACTTTCTCCGAATGTGACGATAAATTCGACTTGGCTCGAAATTTCTTTGTTCTGCTCCGCATAGTTAGCCAGGTCGCGAATCGTGTCTAGCACAAACCTTCGCTTTGTCTGGATCATGTACCAAGGCTCTGCTTGGAATTTGTATTTCCCGAATGTGTGTACGTTGCGTTCATTAAAATCTTCTTCTAGCGTGTCGATGCAGGTCTTCATCGATGAGAGGACGGCATTGGTCCATTCACTCGGCGGCGGAACAAACAGGACGAGGGCGTATTTCTTGTTTGATGACAGTCGGTCAACTAAGAAGGTAACTCCGTTCCCAGTTGCGCTGGCCATCGAATCCATCATATCCAATTCGTTGCGTTTGAAGGTGAGCCAGCGTTCCAGTTGACAACGTCTAAAGTAGGAATGATTCTCCGCCTTGTTGGCAATAGTTTGGACATCGTAATCACCAGAGGGATGGTTTGAACGATTCAAAAGGATTTTGATTCGTAATTTTCTTTTGATGAAATTTTGGTAGTCGCAGGTCATTTTTAGAAATTTGTCCAGAGATTCGCGTTTCAGTAGGCCCATGTTGACATCATGAAGCTTTTCTGTTTTCATGTCAACACGTTTCAAATCGGCCAAAATACGGCTCCAGCGATCCACCAACTCCTCATCGACATCGCGACAAATACCAAACATTGGCGACCCTATTCTTCCACTTGACTCGAAGAGAATGTTCAGAGGACAAAGCAAGACGGAGATGGGGACGGCTTTGTTGCTTGCTATCCGAATGTGCTTGGCTAACATATCACAGTGATGGTAGGCGTCGAAAAAGCCGCTCTGGTGGGTACTAGGCCGAGTTTGAAAGTCCGAGTAGAATCGACATTTCAACTGAGCAATAAGATGCTTCTCCTCCTTGTTGAATTTTTCCTTGAATTTATTCACATCCTGTCTAAGTTCCATGGCGTCGTCAAACTTCGTCGCCAACTTGGACAAAATTTCTTGTGCCTCGTTTTGCGCCGCTTCGTCCTCTTCACTGCTGAGTTGCTGTGCCAGGATGCAATAAACTTGGGCTCCGTAGAAGACCCCGACAACAACATGGGTCGCTTCTGATATTTCATTGTTTCCTGGGAGGTCAGGCAGAGGCGGAATGCCCTGTTGATCGAGAAGAATTTCCAACTCCAGGAACTCTTCCTTTGACTTAAAGGTCCACCCAAGAGTCAGAGTGGACTCTTTCGGGTTTGGTTGGTCATTTAGAAAGTTGCTAGCTCCTTTGAAGTCGTTAATGAGACCGATCATAATGCTGGACATCATATGGTTGTCAAGACCCATGGAATCTTTTTTACTGTTACTCTTGAATTCAGCGTCATTACTTCGCTTCTTCTCGACGTGTTTCTTGTTATCGGTTTGAGTGACCGATGCTAGTGCGGATGATTCCCATGACAGTCGTTCATCTATAATACATTTTTGATAAAAATAAAATGAATTAATGTTAGGTCTATAATACTTTGTTTATCTTTCAAATTTCAAGTGTAGGAAGTTATTGGCTAAGACAGAAATAGTCATCAATTCTTTTGACACGGTTACTGTTGCTAGTTTTGAAATGTTGAAAAATAACACGTGTTATTTTTACACACATTGATTACAACTGTTTCAAGATGGCAATCAAGCCATTTACAACTTTGTGGATGAAACTTTTTTCAAGACACAAATGAAGAATCATCAAGTTTCCTTAAAAGCAAAAAGAGTTATATCATAAAACTCTAGACTGAAGCTTCTTACCCTTGATGATACGATCAGAGTGGTAATCATACAAGTCACCCAGTTGAAAATTCCGCCCAAGAGCAGACATTGATTTAAAATATTGTTGAAAGGGTCTTCCATCCGTCATTTTAATGTGTTCCTTCTTTGGAGAAACATAAATAGGAAAGACTTTGAATTAGAGTGACAGTTTATTTGAATTGGTGCATCGGCACTAAACTTACTTTAATATCAACTTGTTGACAGTATGATGGCTGTAAGTACTACTGTAGATGCATCAAACACACAATAAAAGCAAGTGGTGAAGTTTTGATTTTGATACGATTCAGCTTTCAACTGGACTATTCAAGTCTGAACATGCTCTGACTGCATGTCTGACAGTCACAGTCTGGCCGCTCTGGCTAACGATTTCAAACGAGCAGAAAACGAGTAATACGAGACTCCAAGAGAGCAGACGAAAGCAGACGAGAGAACGTTTGACTTTTTGCGTTTTTCGTTGCCCCTAGCGGCCTAGTTAGTCGGTGTCCCCTACCAGCGGTACCAGCCCCTACCTCTTCTCTATACTCTATTTCTAACTTTTTCCTGACTTATTTCGTTTTGTTCTATTATTACTTTCCTCCTCAAGAGCCGCCGAACGGCAGTTATAAGGAATCTAGCTGTTTTATTGGCCTGCAAGGCTGCAAGACATTCTTTATACTAGACAACAACGTAACAATACTGGAGGTGAAATTAAGAGATCAAAGATTGAAGAAAGGTAACTATTTTTGAACTACGTTCGAATAAAAACTGTTCTGCTGGGTTTTCTCATTCGCCCAAACGGGCGCCCTTAAAGAGTAAAGGTGGAGAAACGTAAGAATGTGCCAATTGTGCCATTTCCCAATGGCAAATTTGGAATAATAGCCTCAGCAGTTGCTTCAGTGAATTTCAAAACATCTAGTGATTTCATTTTCTAATGGGCCACGTAATGATGGACAAAATTTGACGGTTGCCGTGGCGCTGCCTCATTTTAGCCACCTCAATCGCTAATCTATTCGGCAATATTTTATCCATTATATTTTATTTGCTACCGTAACTAAGGGTGGTGATCAATTAAGGAATGTCGAAAGTAGCAGGTGAAGTCCGACTTCCCGATCCAAAATAATAAGAGCATTCCATAGTGCAATTTAACCTCTTTTTAAAAAACTTGAAAAGCGTACACAAAGTTGAAAAAGAAATTATAAGTGTAAAATAGGTCCGTACTATTACATTGTAGGTCGTAAATATAAGTAAGTGAATTAGAATATAAATTGGCTTCGCGATCCCCCCAAATAATATAATGATACTCCAAGGACTACAAGTTGACTATTATAAACCAACAAAACCATTCTGAACATTTGTGACCCCACCTTTTTTCCCGCCCAATCAGTGACGAGCATTCATTGTTATAACTTTTAGTCTTCTATAACGTACGACACCCGGACACCGTCTAGTACAAAGGCAGGTTGTTCCGTGAAGAATCATCTCATTAACAGATCTCATTCTTTTTCATTCGTGATCTCATCCCACTTGTTGATACGACCAAAAAGCTTATCTTTCCGATCATATACGTAACCAGCGATAGAACATAACCAGCAATTAAGATGGCAAAAACGCTGCTCAATTTTACAATGGACAATCGGTGTTTTATATCTTGTTGGTTTAATCTCATACACTTCCATGGTGTAGGCGCATACCAACTTGCCCACAGTTCAACCAATCCTGCTTCGTGCAAACGCAAATGCCTGTACACAAATAACGTTCATGATTTTTCAATAGTTTTCCTTGTAATATTAAATTAAGAAATTAAGAAATAGCACAAGTTTTATAGCTTGCGGAATAGTTATTACCCTCGACTTATAATCTCCATGTACCGGCTTCCCTTTGGAAGCAAAGTAAACACAGGGTTATTCCAGAACATCTCTTTCACCAAGGTGTAATGGCACGTACCCGTACGCAGGAGGTCGTTACGGATTATTTCTTTTAGTGCTTCAGGAGTCTTTGCGCGCAACATAATAAGTACTTTAGTTTCCTCATACAACAAATTCAAATTGTCATGGATTTATCGGCTATTACTGAACTATAGGCAGCAGAACCTCTTTTTACCAATTCTAGGCATTCAGATGGGGTCTCGAAACGCTTTAAATTGCTTCTTACTTGATCAGCAAATTGTTTTAAATGCCCAGATTCTGTGCTCTGCCAATCACAAGATAAAATCATTAATAAACTATTTATTAGTTCCCCAGGTTTCGTTTTATTTTTATTGTAAGCGCGAAGACCTTCTTATTTACCTGAACTTCTAACAGGTAGTCAATAGCTCGGCCTGTGTGTTCTTTATCCAAAGTAAGAACGACACCTGCAGTGCTGGCTGGATCAAAAAATGAACTCAAGATTGGCTTTTGATTTGGAGACGTTAGGTGCGATGTCAAAGTTGAACAATAGATCTGAACCAGAAAAAAACAACCAACACACCAGGCACCGCCAGCAATGCGAACGGCTAAGTCTTTTGAAAGAGAACTTTGTCCTAATAATATGAATGAATTTAAGAAGATAATATATTAAGTAGACAAAAACAACTGCTATATATTAATATAGAAAAAGAAAGTCAGAAAAGCAATATTAATAAACGTAAAGAACATTAGATATATTTTGCTTCGAACTTTTTATGGATATTTTATAAGATTCGATACATACAACTTGTTCATTATTGTTTCTGTTTAACCAAATTTCGTTGAAGGTATTGCAACTGTATGCAGTTCTGCAGCGGCTGCCACTAACCAGTCAGATCTCTTTCTCCAAAGAAATACGGATGTGTATTAGTAGGCTAATATAGATTCATACGCGTATAATCGTGTAGCTTATAAGCTTCCGCCCTTTTCTCTTATGATTCCATAAAAAATCGAATAGGCTACAATCGATGCTAACAAAGAGAAATCAGGGGCGCGTTCTTTCTAATCTACTGTAGTACTGTTGATAGTAATTTTTAACGAAGCTCGTTCTAGGAAATCTGTAGTTCGATGTCACAGTTCAGCTAGGATTCACTTTTTTTTACCTCTAAAAAAACATCGGGGTGTTTGAGTCTATTAAGTAGACGCCCCTCATTTAAATTTTTTATATCAACCGTTGACATTATACTGCTGTGTAACGGACGGTTACACACCAGCGGAGGAACCAGCCTTCCGCATCCCGCTCTCCACTTTCCGCGCCTTCAAGTCCCTCATTCTATTCCCGCTGCCGCCCGTAAATGTTCGCCGGGCAAAGCGGAACCGACTCTTTCGGCCGGACCGGAACTGGACCCACGGAAACAACGGGACCCCGGATTGGCACGCTATTCTTGCACCTATGATTCAGCAATCAAGACGAAGCAATTAGCACGTACAAAGACGTGTATAAGAGCTGCCGTCTTGTCCCTCAAGCAGCAGTTGGCAGTCGGAGTACAGCTCCAGTTCGAGTCGCAGTTCTCTCTCCCTCTCTCTCCCAGTTTCCCTTATTTTGTCATTGTGCTTTCTCTTAAACAAGAAGTATTCGAATAAACTCTATCCCGCTTGCGGCCCCTTCCAAAAGTCTACGCGTCTCCTTTCTACATAACACACCGGCGTGTTACAACTGGCGAGCCAACCTTTCGTCCCTGGAATCTCAACAGGCCTACATGACTTCAACACCGCCAACATCAGAGGTACAACCTTTAGTTATAGATCTTACTACTAGTACGCCTATTGGCGCAGTTGCCCCTCGTGTTCGTGGACAAACCAGCCCGTCCGCCCCACCACCATCGCCCCAAAACGTTCGTTTAAGCGTCCTTAAAAAAGAGCGTGACACCGTAGCCAGTAAAATCTTTGAAACAAAACGTAAGATAGAAAAAGAAACCGCTAAGAACGACGATACTTTAACAGCCTATATTGACAGTTTAAAAGCATTACAAAGCCAGTGGGAACAACGATTCGACCAACTTAATGACCAGATAAATACCTACGCCCCGTTAGACTACCGTACAGCTTTTCCTCCGGTTCCGTCAACTCGCAGACGACAGCCGAACATAATTGTAACCGCAAACTCTTCAACTGACCCAACAAATTCTCCGCCTTTATCCCCAAATCAACCCGACGAAGACAACGAAAGCAACGACTCCGACAGTAGCTCCGACGAAAGCAACGATTCCGACAGTAGCTCCGACGATAGCGACACACCAAACGTAGTCATCATGGCAATGACACCACAGGATTGGGCAAATTTTAGCGATAATCAAGCTACAGCGATAGCGAACGGATTCCAAAACATAAGTGCCCTAAGTTACAAAAAAGAAATTCCAACATTTTCAGGGGATCTTGACGAATCTTTACCGATAGACGAATGGTTCAAAGTCGCAGACCAAGTAGCCGTAACAGCAGGATGGAATAATCAGCAGAAATTAAAGTATTATAAAGACAGATTAACAAAATCTGCAGCGAATTATTCAAACACGTTAGCCGCAAATGTCCTAGGCGACTATGATCAGTGGCACACCGCCATGCTAAACGCTTTTCAAGATATTGCACTAAAAAACTTACGCAAAGACCAATTAAAACATTTGAAACAAAGACAAGCTGAGAGAACCAGAGACTTTCGGAAACGCATAGACGAAACATACCGCAACGCATACGGCGTAGACATAGACAATAGCCAAGATCAGCATGTGATCATTTTGAAAAACGAGATAAAGAAAGAAACATTATTAAATGGACTCAGAAGCGAAATATTATTCATAATTTGGGGACGACTCCCACCAGCCGCAACATACGAACAAGCAGCAGACACGGCAATCGAGTGCGAACAAATTATAGAAGTAAGGCGATCAACAGAATCGCGTACACTAGGGCAAGCTTTAGACGCAGAAAAGAAAGCAAAAGAGGCAGAACAAAAAGCGCATACCGAAGCAGAAAAACAAGCTCAAA
Source organism: Ceriodaphnia dubia (assembly GCA_022539655.2). Classification (NCBI taxonomy): domain Eukaryota; kingdom Metazoa; phylum Arthropoda; class Branchiopoda; order Diplostraca; family Daphniidae; genus Ceriodaphnia; species Ceriodaphnia dubia. The sequence continues at coordinate 319,123 of JAKUCG020000116.1, read as the reverse complement.
AAGAAGACTACGACACAATGAAAGCACTCGTAAAGCAGATGGCTAACCTTCAGTTATCATCTGTTAACGCTACAGGACAAGTACGAACCGTCGCCTATGTCCGAGAGGATAGAGAAAGACAAGGAAAAGGACACGTACGGTTCGACAATCGGACTCGCGGAAGAAGCGAAGAATACGGAAATCGACCGTATTATAGGCCGACAGTAAGACGACCATCCAACGAATGGAGACAGAGAACTCCGTCGCCAGGATGGACACAACAAAGCCGTGAGCAATCTCAAGAAAGAGAAACCCGAACGTGTTATTTCTGCAAGCATAAGGGTCACATTAAAAGAGAATGCCGCAAATACAAAGCATTCATGGAAAATCAACCACCACCACAGCAGTACAGGGGACCGAACCCGACGTCAAGCTTTCGAAGGAATTAAAAAGTCACTCGCATAACCCGACACAAAATCGATTTCCCCCGACATACCCAGTAGTTTATCAGTTATTCAAAATCCCAATTTATATAGGAACAGTAAAAACCCTAGGACTCTTAGACACGGGATCCCAAGCTAGCATTATTTCTTCTTATTTTCTATCGCAAATCCCAAAGAAAGAACTAACAAATGAACATGCAGAAAAATATAGATTCAGAAGCGCATGCGGAATGCCGATGGAATCTATCGGAGCGTTCGAAATTAATATTAGAATTCACGGTCAGGATAAAAGTAAAATCAAGCAGCTTTTTCACGCAATCCCAAATTTAACAGAGCCTTGTATTTTAGGAATTGATTTCATTACTAATAATAGTCTAAGAATAGATAGCCTCACCCGCCGCATTTCTTATATAAATAATCAAAATCGTTATCACATAATTGGAAAGATAGACCGAGTAGGCCTAAAAGAAGCGCCTGCGACAATAGTTAGAGTAGAGAAAGAAATCAAAATTGGAGACTTAGAAAATGAGGAAAACAAAAAGAAAATCGAAACTTTAATCGCCTCCAATGAAGATGTTATCGCTGAGAAATTAACTGACTTAGGACGATCGTGGTCAGTTACACATAAAATCGACACAGGAGAAAATGCGCCGGCCTACACTCCCAAGCGCCCTTATGCCCGAGCAACGCAACAAATTATACAACAAAACGTAGAAGAAATGTTGCTTAATCAAATCATACGTCCGAGTACTAGCCCATATAGTTCTCCCCCACTGATAGTTCCCAAGAAGAATGGTGAACAGAGATTTTGCGTTGACTATCGGAAATTAAATGCAATTACAAAGAAAAACAAATACCCGCTCCCTAGAATCGAGGACACAAAAGATTATTTACATGGCGCTAAATTTTTCTCGACTATCGATTTATATAGCGGTTATTGGCAAATCGAAATAGCTGAGGTAGACAAACACAAGACAGCGTTTACAACCGACGATGGTCACTTCGAATTCAATCGAATGCCATTCGGATTGACAAACGCACCAGCTACATTTCAGACATTAATGAACGATATATTGCAGCCCATAAGAAAGAAATTCGCTCTCGTTTACCTCGACGACGTAATTATCTTTTCAAAAACAATTGACGACCACATCGAACATCTTGAGGTAGTTTTCGACCTCTTAAGACAAGAAGGACTTAAAATTAAACTAGAGAAATGTACGTTTTTGCAAAAAGAGGTAGAATACCTCGGGTACATTATTACAGACAGTGGGTTGAAGCCAGACCCGAAGAAGCAAGAAGCGATTAACAAGTATCCAGTTCCAAGAAATGTAGACCAGGTTAGAAGTTTCCTCGGGTTAGCAGGTTACTACAGAAAATTTGTGAAAAACTACGCAGAAAAAGCTCACTCCCTGACAAAGCTAACAAGTAAAGACGTTGAATGGACATGGGGCCCCGATCAACAAGAAGCTTTTCAACGTCTTAAAAATTGCCTAACCTCGCCACCGATCCTGGCCTATCCAGATTTTACGCGCGATTTTATCATCCATACGGATGCTTCAGGATACGGTGTCGGATCTGTCTTAGCACAGATACAAGAAGTAGATGGCAAGGAAAAAGAGGTAGTTATAGCTTATACCTCGAAACATTTGGACAAAGCTCAGATCAACTGGAGTACGATAGAAAAAGAGGCCTACGCAATAATTCATGCAGTAAAGGTTTTCTATTCATATCTGTACGGCCGAAAATTCCAAGTGTTAACAGATCATCGACCATTACAATGGTTAATGAGCATAAAAGAACCAACAGGGAGGTTAGCTAGATGGGCACTCCGCTTACAAGAATTTGACATCGAAATCGGGTACCGACCCGGCAAGGCTAATCAGAACGCTGACTGCCTCAGCCGAATTCCGGTGCCAGACAACAATGATCAAACTTTAATTGAGAAAGAGGTACCAGTTATATTTCTCATGACAAAGGATTTTCTTGCGGAGCAGGCTAAAGATAAATATTGTGCGAGCGCTCGCAGGACAATTTCGCTTGCCGAACAAAGGCACAGCTCGACAGATAGAGTGGCACCAGAACAAGAAACTAGAAATAACGGTCGTCACAGCAAGCCTAGCCCATATCGTAGTAAAAACGTTAACACTAGTTCCGATGAAGACGATTCCGACGATGAAAACGATTGTGAATTTATGGAACTTCATAATGGACTAGTGGGAACGCCTAGCGGACAAATACTTGTACCAGAATCATTAAGACACAAAATCTTGCAAAGATTTCATGACAGTCCATACGCAGGACACCTAGGAGCAAAGAAGACAACAGACAGAATAAGAAGGCGTTACCTTTGGCCAAAAATGACGGCCATGATTAAAGACTATGTTAAGAAATGTGAAATTTGTGCAAAAAGAAAAGCGATAGGAACAAGTAAAGCCCCTTTGAAATCAATGCCACCACCAGATCATGTCTGGCAGTCTATGGCAATGGATATTGTCGGACCAATAGCTGTATCTGCGGATGGAAATTGTTACATTCTTGTAATGGGCGAATACTTGACTAGATATACAATCACAGCTCCTATGCCTAACCAAACAGCAGAAACAGTCGCTAAAACATTTATAAAATCAATAGTGTTAACTCATGGCGTACCAGAAAAAGTACTCACTGATCAAGGATCAAACTTTTTGTCAGAACTGATGGACGAACTTTACAAACAGTTAGGTATAGAGCGACAAAGAACGACGGCATATAGGCCATGTTGCGATGGAATGGTAGAAAGATTCAACAGGACGATTGCTGACATGATTGCTAGTTACGTCACAAAGCAACCAAACCGTTGGGACGAGTACTTACCATACGCAACATTCGCTTATAATACCGCAGTTCACGCAAGCACAGGATATACGCCATTCTATCTCATGTTTGGCAGAGAAGCAAGAGAGCCAAACGACGTTCTCCCCCCAAACAGACTATTACTCGTTTCAGATGAAAATACTATCTTTTCACAAATGTGGCACGAAGCCAAAGAAACCGCAAAAAGTAATTTAGTCGAAGCTAAAGAAAAACAGAAACACTACTACGACAAAAATGCCAAACTTGTGAAATACAAAATTGGTGATCACGTTTTACTAAGAGAATTAGCAAGCGTACCCGGTAAATTCAACATGAGATGGTTAGGCCCATACCAAGTAATAGAAAAGAAAAGCGACGTTACATACAAACTTCTTCACTTAGAATCAAAAACAGAATATGTAACACACATCGATAGAATGAAACCGTTTATTTTAGAAAAACCCGTCGTCATCGTTGAAAAGCCGACGGAAGAAAAAACAGAAGAAGCAGAAGAAAAAGTAGAGGAAAGAGTAGAGGAAAGTACAGTAGATATAGCTCCAGCACCACCTAGTGAAATAGCACCAGCAAAAACAAAGCGCTCCCCTAGGCGAGAAAGAAGCAAAAGCCTAGAAAATCCGCCGCAGCAAACTAGATACGCGTTGAGAAGAGAAATTAAATTACCAGCTAAACTTAGAGATTAAATCGTTAAAAGGAACAAAAAATTAGGCAAATTAGGCAGTATAATAAGAACAATTTCATTTACATAAAATTACAGATGGTTCGAGTAACATTAATAGTCCTGGTCGGACTCATCCAAGTGGCGACGGCTCTCAACATTTCCGTCTGTGATTGCAAAAACGCAGAAATTATCGGACTGATGGATATCCAACAGCCAGCGTACTGCGATTCAAATCTAAAAAGTCAATTACCGGTTATAGACAAGTACGAATTTTACATAACCGAAGAGCCACACGTCACTTGGAAGGGCCACCTTTGCATGGCATGGTTAAAAGAAAGAAAAGTTACCGGTTATTTCTTCTGGTCATACAACACAGTCGACTCCATGAGCATACAAACTATGTCCGCCATAGAATGTCAAAGCCTAGTGGAAACACACGACTGTGCTGGAAACAAAATGGAAGAAACTAGTCAAAACACTTTTTCATACAAGGCCTCGCCTAAAAACGAAGGTTCTTGGATGCAAACAGAAGTAGAAACCATTAGGAATTGTGTGACGCAGGAAATAATTCTAAAAAAGGATTGTATTAACTGTCCAATCACATCTCCATTTGGTATACTGACAAACAATACAAATGCAACCGCAGTAATAACGCACGATGCAACTATCGTATGGAACTTGCCGACGGCAAGTGAAGACGAACTTTGTTCCCTTAAACTTATCCATCAAGGCACAGGAGTAACGACAAAAATGGAAGATGAATCCCTTAAATTTGTAGACGAATCAAATCAATTAGAATTTCATTACAATCCAGAAACTTTTAAAATTTGCACCCACACATTTCACAAACTTTTAAATATAGACAATGCCTACATTCAATTCCCAGAGAAAGTAAATAAAACTTGGTTCAATTTCTATAACTCCCACACACAAACTTGTATCCAACAAAACACTGCTAAACAAGCCCAATGTACTACGACCGACAGCAAACAACGATTTATGCTCTATCAAGACCTAACAATTCAGCCGGCGGAAGAACCGAAAGACAAAACTTGTTACAGCTTTTCACGAACGAGCATTATCAGAGTTATATGCGATTTCCAAATCGTATCAAACAGAAAACTAGTATGGAATCCAGAAACGACACAAATCACAGATGGAGAAAAATGCCTAGTCGCAGGAAAAAACCAAACACTTTTCCCGTCGGACTGCGCAGATTTCCCAGATCAAAAATGGCTGCTAGACGCGCCAGTGCACAAAACAACAAACACGGACGAAGAAAATCAACCACTACTAGCTCAACACCACCAATTTATTGAAGACGAAGCAGTGGAAAGATCAAATGTCCTCGAAAGAGAAATAAAACAAGTGTATTGCGGCAACCTTCAAGTACGGAGATACGCAACGCTCCTATTGGCCGAAACAAATGGACTAATGGCGGCAATGGCCAACAACCTGCCCCTTTGTCACCGCCTCAAACCTAATGGGAAACATCTGATCGTACAGCGCTGTGAGACAAGGAATATCACAGTGACAGCGAAAGAGACGAAATGCGGATTCGAACCCTTTTATGACACCAATACCATAGGGAGAGACGGCTACTCCCTCCACCCTTTTCAAGAATGTTTTTGGAAGGACGGAATCGTCAACCTAAATGGCAAATCGTATAAATGGGACGAAGGAAACAGAAAATGGAAATTAGAAATTCCCACTTATCACTTATCAACGATAAAGCTGACACAAAAATTTCAAGAACTAGAAGATAATGAATACAAATATTCATTCAAACATCACCAAGCATATCAAGACAGAGAATTCGAACAACTAAATGTAATCAACGAGCTCGTCACAAGAATTCGCGACGAAAATGCGGACTCTCTCTCATCTTTAGTCTTGAATAAAAAAGCTGAATCGCGATTTTGGAATTTAAGCGGATGGACTCTTACGCTAAAAACCATTTTTCTCGCAGTAGCCGGAATCATAACAGCGCTAGTCGTCGTCTACATAATAACGACCGTTTTGAAACTAAAAATCCGTCAGCACCAAAGAGACGTAACGGATTTTGCTGTTAAACTGCAGCAGGCCCGTCTGCTCGATCGCCACAATGGCGACGAACATGACCTTTAAGAAAAACAAAGCACGCACCAAAAACCCTTTTATTATTTTGTTTCTTTTAGTTATATAAATCCAAGTAAACCAGAAAGAAAAACGAAGAGAAAAAACGAAAACAGAGAAACGAGAAAGAAATCAGTCTACCCAAAATCTTACAGCAAAATGGACGCAGCAGAAATCACCGGTGACAACGTACTACATTTCATGGCAAGAAGACACAGGCTACCAAAAGGAACAGAAGTGACACCCGACTTATTGAACGCGTTGAATTATCAAGGGGAAACACCTTTGATAACGGCAGTGAAAGAGAGATCATCAGCCGCTGTGCGACAACTTGTTCGACTTGGTGCCAACTTAAACTACCGAGACCCACAAGGGAATACCGCTCTACATTGGGCGATGAAGGAAGAAGACACTTACATGATCTCCCTTCTGGTCAGATCAGGCGCCAACAGCACCATTCTAAACAACAAGGGTGAGTCAAGCCTTCACATAGCAGCCGCTTTAGGCGACCCAAAAATAGTCAGACTAGTCATAAGAGAGTCAGCCATTGCAAGAGCTAGTATTGACGTGCCAAATGGAAAGAAATACTCCCCTCCATATTGCCGTAAAAAATCAAAAAGCAAGAACGGCAACGGCTTTAGTGAAAGATAGAGCAAGTAGGATAACAACGGACGCTAAGGGAAATACAGCACTTCATTGCGCGGTGCAAGTAGAAAATCCCTATATCGCCCGTACTGTCATCCACCTGATGGCGGTACACCACCGAAATGACGATGGCGATACTCCACTAATGATAGCAACGAAAAAAGGGGCTGGAGCAGTCTTCCAAGCTGTCCTTCTCAAATTGGAACAATTGAAGGTCACTGACCCCCAAGGGAGCACCCTGATACATTTCGCCTGCCTTCCCCAAAATGGAACCATTTTGACACATCTAATAAAGCAACGGCTTTATCAACAAATAGAACCAAGAAATTCCCAAGGCGCAACGCCCCTACATTTTGCCTGTCAACAAAATAACATCACAGCAGTAAGAAATTTGGTCCTCTATTCGGCCAATGTAAACACGTGCGATAAACAAGGACAAACTCCCCTAATGGCCGCCATCATAGTTAGAAATAATGAGATGTGCGAGTTCTTAATAAGGAACCCGTTATATGGCGCAGCATGTTCCATAAACGCGCAGAACAACTTGGGAAATTCCGCGCTACATTTATGTGCGTCGACAAATAACGCAACCATCGGCCGCCTACTAATCGAACAAGGAGCGAATCCCGCGCTGGAAAATAACAATGGCCAAACAGCGGCATTGATTATTTTGGAAAATTCCGTACATCGGCTGCCAGAATATGGACAAATCCTCGCCCGTCTCGAAGAAGCTGAGACAAACTCGAGCAATTCCCACGAGGAATTGGAAGCCGACGCCGAATCACCCCTTTCTTCATTTTAATAGCCAGCCACACCTCATAAAAAACGAAAACGCAGTAAAAAGGCGCGAAAAATCTGTTGCAGCTGCCGCCCTTCATTTTTTTTCGCCCCCTCTCATTTCAAGAAAGTCAGAAACAGTCAGTCATCAACCAGCTCTCAAGAAGAATGTTGAAAGTTTTGCGCAACAAGAGCGTCAGTAGCATCGAAGAACCGGCCAGACGAAGTCCTAGGAGACTCATCGTGTTGGATTTAGAAAAACAAGTAGAAATGCCGCAGTGTAGGGAAGTAGTTTTCAAAAGCCGTGCGGTACGGTCGCGAAAAGAACAGTGGATGGATCACTTGAGATCCATCAAAGTCCATTACATCAGATGTTTGCGTCTCCGTGTCGTGCGCGAAAAAAAGGCAATCGTGCCAGTGAAAAAACCGGCGGCCCAACAAGCCGTGCGCGTGTGTGAGTGGGCCTCGGAAATGGATACTGTATCATCCTCATCCTCCGGCTACTGGTTCACCAGTGAAAACTGGGAGAATCAGTTGAACTCAGCAGAGTTCACAAAGTAAGAAAACATTAACTAAGAAATTCTAAGAAAAACTTACAAAGAAAAAAAAAACGCAAGCCCTATTTTTCCCCTTTTTCTAAACTCTATTTTGCGCCCCAGTTTCCCTCTCGTATAGTGTGCCACGTTTCCCCCATGTGACCTTCTAGGCCTAGGCCTAAGCCCCCCCCCCCCCCGACACCAGTCTCATTTCATTTTTTTTTCCGACGGCAAATTTTCCGTCAGTGCAGTAGCCTGCTTGGTATTTCCTTTTTTTACCTAGCGCGTTAGGCGTCATTTCAAAAGTATTTTCGAATGACGCATTACGAATCGTTATTCCTAAAAAGCCCGTAAATTTTCCTTTGATACAATGACTGAAGCCATTCGGCGTCTTGAGCCGTTTTTAAAAAATGTCTAGTTGTAAGCCACAACGACAGTAGCCACTCGGCATCTTGAGCCGCTTCGGTCGAAATGTATCGACAAATTTTGACAGAACAAAAAAGTCATTCAGCGTCATGAGCCGCTTCTGTTGTGCCGTTGTGTGAAAGTACCCAAAAGCTATGCTAATATTTTATCTTCCTTTTCTATCAATCATTCCAATCGAGTACAACTTGTCCTTTTCAAGTTGTACAGAAAGGGATTATACACCAATTACACGCCATCAAGCAAATTTCAAGTCTTACTAACAAAGTGACACTTGGCATTTTTGTTTTTTTTTCTCGCCGAAAGGCATTTATACACGAACACGTCGCGCCCACAAGCGATAAAAAAAATTGTATTCTCGGCTACGTTATAGCCATTTTAAACAAGTACACACACACAAGACACGACAAATCACTTCAGGAGTTACTTGCACTCCGACATGCGCCAGACTTTCTTTGCCGACGGCGAATTTCTCGCCCGCCTATTGCACTAATTTCCTTGAAACAATTTGCTATTGCCGTTGTTTGAGCTCGCTAGAACAGGCGACTCATTTTCGCCTTATTTTAAAAATTGTCGTTCTTTTTCTTGCGGACGTACGTCCAATACATGTCACCATTTTCTTATGAAATGCCCCCGTTTGTGCCATTTCTTTTTCATGGCTTAATACGCCGTAATGTCTCCATCATGCCATCCCCCCCCCTACATTGTCATGGAAAAAGATTTCCACCTGCGCTACCTGCTTTTCCCTAGAGGCGGAGCCTCTAACTACAGGAGGGAGGAATGTAACGGACGGTTACACACCAGCGGAGGAACCAGCCTTCCGCATCCCGCTCTCCACTTTCCGCGCCTTCAAGTCCCTCATTCTATTCCCGCTGCCGCCCGTAAATGTTCGCCGGGCAAAGCGGAACCGACTCTTTCGGCCGGACCGGAACTGGACCCACGGAAACAACGGGACCCCGGATTGGCACGCTATTCTTGCACCTATGATTCAGCAATCAAGACGAAGCAATTAGCACGTACAAAGACGTGTATAAGAGCTGCCGTCTTGTCCCTCAAGCAGCAGTTGGCAGTCGGAGTACAGCTCCAGTTCGAGTCGCAGTTCTCTCTCCCTCTCTCTCCCAGTTTCCCTTATTTTGTCATTGTGCTTTCTCTTAAACAAGAAGTATTCGAATAAACTCTATCCCGCTTGCGGCCCCTTCCAAAAGTCTACGCGTCTCCTTTCTACATAACACACCGGCGTGTTACAGCTGCTTGATTGCCGTGAAAGGTGAAACATTATCTAGAGATTACTGAATTTGAAAAATCGTGGGCTCGTGGTTCGTCTTTGTTTTTACGCACTTAAGCACATGTTGTTGCTATGATACTTTTTCATATACAAAAGCAACCATTTAAACCTATTCGTTTCTGATCAAATATGTAACCAGACTAACCACACGGAAGGCATTGACTAAATAATAAAAAATGTAGCTAGCAGCACGTATAACTCCGACTTTTGGTTGCCATCGTGCAGCTAGTTATTTAAGTTACCCCCATTACAAATCCGAATAGCGGTGATACTGGGGCCTGTTTCACTGATGGTATTTAAACAACTGGAGAAAAATCCAAGATAGCCTAACCTATTGATTGAACGACTTTTCAGCTGGCGAATTATTATTGCAAGAAATTTTATCTAAGGACTCGCAGGGCCGTCACAACCCCACTCGGCGTCTGGGATAAAACCCCGATTTTTGCGCTATCGGTGCCCCTGCCTATCCCTACACGCCCTGCAGAGTCTGCAGCGGCCCGGAGTTTCTACCCCACTTGACTACCCTACCCCCCTTCCCCTTGTGGCACCACTGAGGACTCGGACGAAGTATTCTGCCTATTAATGGCAATACTGCATCCTTTATTAATAAGAAAGTAATGCGAATCAATGTGAGTGAGCCCTACACACTTCATCCTTTTGAAAAACTTTATATAACTGCTCAAGTTACCATGATGTTATCGTGTTCTTTTCTTATACAAATGAGGCTCAAGTGTTTCGTATAGCCAACATTCAACAAGCAATAATTTTATATTTGGCCAAGTGATGGCGTTAGAATGAACAAAGAGCTATATTTATTGCTAGCAAAATCCGTACTGCTACAGTATCCACCCAAAATATTAGTCCCTTTTTTTTACTCCCACCCTTTCTGTGTAAAAACGGCAAATGGGTCTGTTAGGAAAATCGGGTTTTCGACCATTTAAAATTAAGCTAGAAATTTAGATTTTATTAAAGAGGAAATCTTTCTCTGCACGCTGATTTTTTTTCTGGTTCGGACTATGATCCGCCAAAAATCACGAGTAGTCGAATCATTTATTAGACCCCAAATGTTTTCCCGTGTTAAACATTGAAATTTAAACAAATGTAAAAACTGATTCACGTGGGGTTACTTCACTTACGAGATCTTTTAAATGTCAGTAGAAGGCTCCCCATTTTGCCAGTTTCAGTAGTTTGAAAAAGGCACTATTTCTCTTTTCTCAATATTCCACGATTTATTACTGCCAATACTGCAATGTCGCAAATCTATGGCTAAAATCCTTTGAATAGGTTTCCAAAATCGTATTTCCAATCCCTCGGAATAGGTGCTACGCCATCTACTGACAATAATGCGTAACTGCGAAAAAATTTGTACCTGGAATCCATCTTGGGGGTGTACGCAACAACAACTATTCGTTACTCTGTATAAAATTCCTTCGGGAAACTTCCTTCGTTTTGGTCCAATAAATTGGTAGAAGCCTTCGTTTCACACCTGAAGGTGTTAGACACTCGGGGATTATTTTTTAATTTAAATAATGATACAATATGGGGCCACTGGACGACGCCGGTACCTATATCGGCTCTTAAGTTGGGCAGTAATAAGTTGCCGAGTGTCGATACTGTAATTTTCATTATCGGCTGGAATTCGGGCAGTTTTATGTTATTTCGGAATCGGTTTTTTCATTACTGTGCACATTTTTTAGGGGTCGGATTTCCATTACCAAAATAAGAACTTGAAAGCCCACACCTGATGCTTAGGGTGTCGCAGCTGGAAGCTAACATTTATGGCTCGTTAACGTCTTTTGCTTCGAATGACCAAAGAGCTCAGAAAATTGGAATTCAACTTTTGAACCTTTGAACTGAAAAATGAAATAAATTTTTCTTTAAAGAAAACGGCCGTAGTTACCAAAAATAGAACATTAAGCAAATAAGAGGGGTTAAATAAAACTGTCGGGGTTTGAACCCAGCAAAAAACCACATTGATCCTCGTGGTGTTTGTTACAAACCCAAAATCTCTTGCCGAAATTCTCGTTTCTTTTCCAGGTTCTTAATTTTTGAGCTGGTTGCCCACAGAAACCAGTTGGGGGCCTTGCAACGCATCGTGCAATTGTTGTTGCAAGTCGATCATATTGTCTTGTGCATCCAGGATCCGAGGTAAATTTAAAATTCTCATTTCTGAGAAAAGCATTCCCCTAGTAGAACACTATAGCTTCAAGATATCTTGTAGCCAGGATTCTAGCCTGCACTGGTTGGCTAACTCATTGTTATTAAGTGGCTTCAAGATATCTAAATGTCACTATTGATTCAAACTTTCATGATAGATACTAGAATTCTTTCAAGATACCTGAAAGTCATCGAAATTTTCTTTCCATTATCACATCCTGCCATACCTCTATAGTTTACTAAACCCAGTCATTTCTTCATTTTCCATGTATTTATATGTTACCGCAGCTTATCTATATACCAGTAACATACGCCAGCGTCCCTATTATGTATGGCACTCGAAGAGACTCTCTTCGAGGTGAAATCTGCAATGCACAATTCTATGCCCACTCAAAGATACGATAGTTGTTTTAATGACAAATATTTTGTGGCATTTCAAATTAAAATCAAGACCCAATAGGACATAAGGTTTGAAATAGGTTATATTTAAATGTCCCCAACAAACACAATGACGGTTTTCGACATTAGGTTGACACATGACAGGTATAGTTTGTGTTTTAAATCTTTATGAGGATATCTTGAAGACATGCTGTAGATACGCTTAAAAGACATAAAATGGAAAATCCAATACAAAAAACAATGGCTAATAAGACAACTCGGAGATATCTTAGTTCCAGCTAACTTAGCTAGATGCAGCATAGCTAGCTCCAAGACGTCTAACAAGACACAGATACTTCGCGGCTTGAAAATTGTCTTTAAGATATCTTGAAGCTATAGTGTTCCACTAGGGAAGACGACAAAAAAAGTTGCAGTGCGCTGCATCTTCATCTAATCAGACAAAAATTACGGGATATTTTGAGGAACTTTGCGAGCAAGTAGAAACTGAGATGGAAATCCTTTTGAAAAACAACATTTCGTTTAGAAAATCTCTCGAGATCATGAAGAAAAAAATTGAAAAGTTGCAATTAACTAATCAAAATGGTGTCGGGAACCACACAGAAGAACTATTGAGAAGAATGATGGAACAATGTCGCGAAAATGAAGGAAGAAATTCCAAAGGCCGTCGTTTTAACGACGATGTGTTGAACAGATTTTGTATGAACATGTGGTTTTTGGGCGGCCGCAGAATGCACGAGATCCTTCATGCAAATTTACAGGACATTTTTCCCTGTCCGCGGACTGTAGAAACAAAACTCTCCGGATTTAAAATATATTTACCTGAAGGTAGTTCATTAATATAATATTTTGTATGCTAACAGTATTCATCATTATATTTTGTTTAAACCGTAGGAAAAGTAAACGTTGCTGGACTGGCCGAGTTTTTGAAGACATACAACCTGCCAATGGTTGTATCCATCTCAGAAGATGCGGCCGCTATTGTTTTACGAAGACAATTTGATCCGAAAACGAACTCTATTGCTGGATGTAGCCTACCTCTAAAGATCAAATTGATACCAGACACCAAAGATTCGATTGTTGACAGCGCAATCGACATCATTAAGATATTTCAAGATTTCAAAAAAGCAACTGTGATCATTGTCGTTATGGCCCAGGCAATAGCTGACGGCTTTCCAGCAATTCGAATCGCTTCATTTGGTAGTGATAACCGTTTCACATTTGAAGATGTGAAAAACCGAATTTCAAGCATCATCAAAGAACTTAAAGATCACGGGATTGAGGTATTGACGTACAGTGCCGACGGAGATAGTCGAGAGTTAAAAATGATGCGCCAGCTTCAACTTGGAGTCCTTCCCAAAGCGCTCAAAGATCAAGTATTGGGTAATGGGGCACCATGCATGGTTTGTGGCAAAGCCATTAAGTTCTTGTATACCAAATCAAGACGTGATCCACGAAGGAGCCAAATTAAGGACCGGACTATTGAAATCCCATTTACGACTTCCTTTTGGAAACTGCGTTGCCTCAGTCTCCGACCTCTATCTGTTGAAAGATGCGGTTACAAAAGAGAAGCCCTTATTAAGAGATGGGGATTTGCTGCTCGAAGATAAAATGAACTATGATGCCGTTTGAAGGTTATGTCGTCCGGAACTTCAAGACCTTGCCAAGCACGTCCCAAATTCACAAGAAACATGCTTTTATTTGAAGATGATGAGCAACATAACAACGAGCTATCTCGAAAAAAATATCAAGCCACTCGAACGGGTGTATCGAATTTAGCATTCCATTTTTAGTCTTCGAATTTGGCGCTTTTGGATGTCTTTCGATGATTCCTATAAGCTCAGTGAATGCTTCATTTCATCAAACGCGTACATCTGTGCAGAGGTGCTGGCTCACAGTTTAGTATTACTCATCACCAAGTTTTGATCTGACAAAACTCCTGAGCTATTTATGCCGTGGTTGTTAACTTGTCAGCCCTGTGAGGCTTTTTTTCAAAGCATTGAGGTCTTATCACCCGTGGGGAGTTCCCAAACTAATTTTACCTTCCTTGCATTTCAGCATATCGCTGCTAAAGTAAGACTTGTGTAAAGCTACGTATTTTTTTTCAAATCATTTACCTTCTTTTGTTTACATTTCTCAACAAATTGATCTCAACGTCAACTCAACATTGAACTCGCGGTTCAGCCCGCGGGATTTACAGCCAAGAATGTAAAGATCTAGCGGGGACATTGTCAAAATAGACCCTCTTCTCTTATTTCTCGCTCTCTGTACACCAAAACAGCCTTTCCAACTGTTTTTTTTAAGGAAAATTTAAGAAAAATCCAAGATATTTTAATCAAAATTACGACAGTAGTCGAAACCACCAAGATGTTATAGGAAAAAAATTCCCAAGATCGTACCTTCATTTTTTTACCGACTTATTGCAAATGCAATTTCAGAGATTCCTCTCAGCTAGCTAGGCCAGGAACAAATTTGCAAATTTTTATGTCAGGTCATGCACGGCCTCAACGTCATTAGACACATGTGTCTACTTAAACAAAGAACCAAAAGCGCGCGAGCTCCATTCACCGTACAGTATTTTTTAGAGAGAATGGCTGCTGTTCAACCACAACAATCAACCACTCGTAATGATGCGAAGAGTGCCGATCTTAAACGACTTTTAAATAAGTAAAATGTAAAATGTGTACTTGGTTGCCCGAGTGTTAGGTTACCAATTTGAAACACAAAACGCAATATTTATTAAAGTGCAAGGAGCCCAATAAACTCCCGTTTCCAATGAGTCATTTGAGGGGAACGTGTGCGTTGGTAACCACACGATTCCTCTGGTCCTAGATGTTAGTACAAGATAGACTAGCCCAAATTGAAAAGAGTGAGAAAAAGAAAGGCAGAAAAATAATAAATGAACAAAAATAATAAAAGGGAATGGAGTATAACGCATGTCGTCCACGACAGCCACAGATAGCATAAAACCTTCTCCGCCTCTGTATCTTCCGCACCGTGATGATGTTTATAAGCATAGGTTCGCGATTACTTGGAAGAGAGGTTTTTTTTTTTATTTTGATGGATTCCGGTGCTGGCTGGTCATGGCAGTTGGCGCCACTGAGCACAGCATACGGGTCCTACTGAAGGGCCCTTTGCACCATCATTCTTAAGTTGTAGTTGTGATTTGGTGAGCTTAATTGAATGGGGGGAGATATGGATTAAATGCGGTCCATAATTTTTGTGTCGATGATGAATTGAATAAGATGTTTGATGATTTTGTGTTGAGTGGATTTGGAGATGTTCGGGTTTAGTCCCAGTATAGATGGCAGGTCGATCGGTGTGTTTAGGGACCGCAGGGCTGCCACCATTGTTTTGCGTTCTTCGTCGTACGCGTGGCAGTCGAGAAGCACATGTGTGATGTTTTCGTTCTCGTCGCACCCGTTCGGGCATTGTTGGCTGGTGTTGGGATCCCATTTACCCACGAAGTGATTGAGTTTATTGTGGCCGCTCCTTAGTCGGATGATAGCTGTGAAGACTTTTCTGGGGTATTTGCCAATCCATGGCTGGAGGCCCATGGTTACGCGGGATTGTACTGCCAGGTTGTTACAGTTGTTTTTGAGGAAGGCCATTGTGTTAACTTAACTTTGTTTTCGTGCTAGGCTGCATATCTCTCCTTGGCTGAGTGCGTTGTTGATGATTCCACCTGTTGATGCAGTTCTTCTATCAGTTGCCAGTTGGTCGGCCACTTCATTCCCATGTATTCCAACGTGCCTAGGGATCCAGGTAATTACTATTCTTGTTCCGGCTGACTTGTGGTTACTAATGTATTCCAATATTGCAGGTATTGCTGGATTTGAGTCTGTCTTCCCACTTTGTATAGCCAGCACTGCAGCTTTAGAGTCAGTGTATATGGTGGCTGCATCGTAGGAGAGGTCGTACAGGAACTTGAGGGCTTCCAATATTGCCGTGAGCTCAGCTGAGAATATGCTGGTATGTAGAGTCAGGATCCATGATTGTTTCTCTCGTAGTTTGGGGATGAAGAAGGCACATGTTGTGGTTTTTGTCTCATCGTGGACTGACCCATCAGTGAAGATGGAGACGTGAGATTCTGGTTCATTGGCTGTTAACGTGAGGAATAGCTGGTTGGCTATAGTTTTCTCTTCTAATGCTCGTTTCTTGTTCATAGGGAAGAACTGGACGTGGACTCCAATGTTCGTCCATGGTGGGAAGCGGTCCACGGGTACCCTGTCTGTCGGCTCCCAGTTGAAGAGATTCGTCATGGTCTTCTTAAGACGAATTAGGTTTACGGCAGCCGAGGGGGTAGCGTAACGTTTCCAGGTCTTTTTATACTCCATTGCCGAGCGGATTGCTGCGTATGCAGGGTTCCAGGGTTTTTTACTTAGTCTAATCATGTATCTCGTCGCCAGGTCTTCCCAGCGTTGGACCACTGGGATAATGCCTGTCTCAACGCTCAGTTTCCCCTTCCCGATAGGGATTTTGTCGTTGTTCGCTTATGACTACAAAACCATACACAACCCACCCACCCACCCACACAAAAAAAAATTTTTTACGGGCCAAAAGTAAAGACATTAATGTTTAATACGTTTTTTTCCCTTTTCTCTCCCGTGATTCTGCATGGCATTTTCATTTGTAGCGTTTGACGGCGGATGGCAACGTCAATGTTTGCACAAAATCGTGCGGGTGGAACTATTTTGAATTAATTATTTTCGATTTTTTTGGCCGATTTCACCAAAACTTTTTTATTTCAACATTTGACATTTTCGTTAACAGCGTTCATCAGCGGATTGAATCGTCTTTAAATAGGGAAAATCGTACGGTTTCAACTTTTTTAATGAATTATTTTCGTTTTCACAGGTTTCAAAAAAAAATTTTCAGTCCAAAAATTGCTGCAAGACTCATTGAAACTGTCCAATTTGCACCTCATTTGCTATTTTCATTAACAGCGTTCATCAGCGGTTTCAAAAATAATTAAATGGGGAAAATCGTACGGCTGGAACTTTTTTAATCAATAATATTCGTTTTTTAAGGGTTTGAAAAAAAAATTGCAGTTCCAAAAATAGCCGATTTCCTCGCTTATTTTATCAAATAAAAAGCTTATTTGACTTTTTCAGCAAGAAAGTTTATCAGCGGATCCGAAAATCGTTAAATGGGAGAAATCGTACTACTGGAACTTTTTAAAATAATTTTTTTGTTTACATGGGTTTGAAAAAGAATTTGCAGTTCCAAAAGGTGCCGCTTTGGCGTGTTTTTTAAAGAACCAAAACCTTATTGGCATAGAAAAATAGTTACTGCAAAACCTACTCCTTATCTCCTCACCCCCAAATCTGTTCCACCTTATTCAGGAATATTTTTATCAAGCCGATTTTAACAATAGCGTATACACCACTAAACCGTATTTTTAAATAGAAATCCCGACGTATCCCTATCGGGAACCTCTCGAGCGAAGCGAGATTTCTAGTAGGGCCGTTGGAGTTGATTGGAAACATCCAAGGAGTATACGTAATATACTATTCTGCGCCCTCTCTAGCTGCATCGCGCGTGACGACGTGAGTGTGGTGAGGACGACTGCCCCGTAGTCCAACTTGCTTCTGATTAACGCTTTGTAAATTCTGAGGAGGAGGGTAGGTTTTAACGTTGTTTTCCCTCTCGTCAGCATTTTAAACAGTTGCGCCTTTTTCCGTAGGCTATCCATAGTGGCCTGTGTGTGGGCGTCCCAGTATAGTTTGCTATCGAACACCATTCCCAAGTACTTGTATTGGTCCACTTCTATAATCGGCATGCCGTTCAATCGGATGTTGATGGGGGCCTCTTGCCGACGCCTTCTTGAGAACGTGATGTAGACACACTTATCGACCGAAAAATGTAACCGCCACGCGAGAGCCCACTCCTCAATTTTGTCAAGGTATTCTTGGGTGGAAGAGAGGTAGTTAGTTGAGTAAATTGTGGTCTGCAATTTGTTTAAAAATAGGCTAGTACATAAAATTGTCTGCGTGCTACGAGAGTCGAATAAGACTCACCGAGGTCTCGTTTCTTGTTCTGAAGCGCATCATACGTCCGGTAGATGAATTAAGGCTTAGAGAATAGTGCTTGAGACTTTTAAGCTAATAGCTTAGCTGAATATATATCCGGCCTATACTTGCTCCGTTTTCAGACGAAATGGTCTTTATTCATATTAGTTGCAATTTAAAAAGAAGAATGGTTTATTTGCGTTTGACAAGCGATTGGAAATTATTGTTATTGATGCAATTCACTCTACACGGTTCATCATAATCAGATTTGACGGCCTCGTCAGCAGGTTCCTCCAATACTTTCGTTTTCCCTGTCCGTGGAAAAAAAAAAAATAAGATTTAATTTCTAAATGTTATTTGCTGTTGTCTTCGGTACTTGTCTGTGTGAAAAGTAGCTTTTCCAAATTAATAAATGGTGCTTCAACGAATACAGACAGCGCAAAGGCCAGAATAAAGACGATGACAGAGATGCCGAAGAACATCGTTAGAAGCTCGAAGAATTTGCCATAAATCTTCCTTTTTTTCACAGCGTAATACCACTGCATGTACTCAAAGTGGATAAGGTATATGCAGTAAGACAGTCTACTAATAGATTGGAATCCTTTCCATGACAGAAAATGATTTAGATAACCTGTTTACATACGACGCGTGAGCTGCACAGTTAACAAATACTCAGCTAAGCAGTATATGCTATAGCCTCAAGAGGTTTCTAAAATTATACCGCCATAGCCGTGGATGCAAGCTATAATCATCCAAGCAAGAGCTACGGCCCAGAACAGACGGTGAAACGGTCCGTAAATCATCCTTACGGCCCATTCAATAGTGGGGGTTTCCTTTTCGTCCACGTAAGGAAACAGGCTGTAAATGATTAAGGTGCACGCACAAACTGATAGCGCCCACAACATGCCAACGAGCCACTAAAATGGAAAAATTGATTTCGATGTTAATTCGGTAGTTTCAAATAACAGCATCAAGTTAATTAACTTTGAAGGATTAATCCTTCATCTTACTTGGGGAAGATGTATTTTTGAATCCTTAGCTCGGTGCAAGACCCAGCCCGTCCAGAGGCCGACCATGTAAGGCGGAGCCCGGGCCCACGTTTTCATGTAGTAACTATTGACATAGCTCTCAAATGTTTCTAGAAGTTCGCGCCTTTTTTAATATGACAATATTGGCAAACAAATTCGTCTTGAGTTAACTAGAAACTGTGCAACAATTTCAAATTTGTAGAAATACTTGCCATCTCGTAGGCATTATAGTTGGAGGGAAGTTATCGTAAATAATGAAGACAGCAACGTTGGCTGCCAGCGAAACTAAAGTGAACGCAACTAACAAGAGAGGGCCGGCCTTTTCATAGCGCCACAAAGAGTATACGAAGAACGGCGCCACGAGGAATAATTGTGTATCCACGGCCATGTACCATGTCTCGAACATGCACTGAATCATAAATAACCTCAAGTTGAAAACACAGCTCTTTATAGTGTCTATTGTACATTGATTTTACCAAGTTTTCCATGCTCATTGGGAATAAATTGTTGACTGGTGACGTTTTTTATAGCGGAAATAACTATTAGTCTTAATTGATTATATCTAAAGTAAACACATTTTTACTGTAAAAAAGATGTTGCCACCAGTTTTCTCGACAAGCTTTGGCTCCCGAAACTATATAGCTCCACTCTGGGCCAGTTCCAGAATAGATTATCAGTGTTGAAAAGTAGAAGAGAACGATAGCGTAAACTGGAGTCAATCTGTCAGCAAGGCATAGTTTATTATGTTACAATGCACTTGCTCTTCTTTTAGAAAAAAATTACCTAAGATATCGGTGAAGATAGAGGAGTCCAAGGCGTAGTTTTCCTGCGGTACGTTCCAGTTCACGGAGAAGATGATAAGAGACGAGAAGACCACTCATCATCAAGAAAGAGTCAACTGAAACGGAAGAATTTACGATAATTTGATTCTTCCAATCCATGGCTTCCTAGTATTTTGTAAGAGGAGTTGGTAACTAATCTATTTCAATATTATTTAGAATACAGAGAATTATTAACGTTTATATACCTGTTCAACCCTTTTTGGATTAATGACGTTGCTTTTGGCCATTCCTACAACTCTTATCATGGTGTGAACTAAGACGAGCCAGACGGTGGTGAGAGCTCGTATTCCGTGAAGGCAAGACAGGTTATCTGCTGAATCGGTACTAGTCGACAACAGTTTCCTTCCGTTGCTAATGGCCGAGAAGCAGTGCAGTATTGTGACGGATTTGCTAGTCGTCTTGGGGACAAAGTTGAAACCGCGATAAATTAGCCAGGCTTCGTGGATGGTCGCCAGTGCCACACCAAAACCTAGCAGACCAAATGTCCATCTAACGAAAATCAGAGGTCCGTTAAAGATGAGGGAAATTTTAAAGGGGTATATACAGAAGATGTTAATCTACATAGCAGCGATGTCGGCGCCATCGAATGCAGGCGGATCGTGATCTTTTGAGAAACAAAACTCTTCGTCAGCGATGACAACGATTGATTGATTAGCGATAATGTATTGTCCAATGAGGTTGGCAAATGATTCGCCTATGTCGGAAGCCCTGCACGAAGAAGGAAGGCATAAACCCAAGCTGGGATAATTAAACCAGAGTGCCCAAGGGTCTCTGTCAATTGGTTTAGGCTTCACTCTTATGGTATCTTCAAACCCTAAGGCTTGGCGCAAAATGTTTGTCATCGATGCCGATTTAAAGGCGTCTTGATCACCATCGATGATTTCTGATGAATCAACTGGAGCCGTCTTAAAGAAAATGGTGCAATACTGGCCGCTGAAACGATCGGCAACAGAGCGAATATCCAGACACTCATCAAACAAGCCCTCAGCGTGATAGTTCTCGTTTCCGATGATGCCAGCTGGAAGATCAGCCGATGATTCCAACACTTTTAGAGATTAAATGAAGAAAAACTAAATGATATGAAATCAAATTTAAAAAGAAGGTTTACTTTGTAGGGCCCATCTGGCATGATTGAGAAATAGGCTCTCGACGTAGAACAAGCTATCTTCAACGCATCGCTGGCTGATATTGGCTCCGGTCGACACAGCAGTCGGAAACGCGAACATTTTCCTCGGCTCACGATTGAGCCGCAAAATAAGCTCATCCTTGTTGAGGAATAAGCTGCCAGCATCTTCAATTTCGTTGACCCTGCTCAGCGCTAGAAATTCTCCGAGATTCGACCAAGATTGTTGCTCCGTACCTTTCCGTTCGATTTGCTGGCCATCTTTCGCATTATTCGACACCACAGAAAACGAGCCGATGATCGTCACAATCAGCCATAAAGAAGACCAACTCGAACGGTAAAAGACAGCCGTCAACATCTTCACTGCTCGCCCTTGCCTGTGATACTGAGAATGCTCTTGCCAACTTTTCACTATTACAACACATGCAGAATTTATAAAGCCGTTCAGTTTCGTCATTCCCTGTAAAACAAACGAAAAAGTAGATATATATACGTACAGCGGATGGGGGAGCTTTCTGGATGCGATGCGCTTTGTATCCTTTCAGTCTTTCAAAACACGCCCAGATGTAGTGTTCAGTTTCAACTTTCGAAGGGGAAAAGTAGGTAAACCTTGCTGTTGCTCACCCTACACCCTTTCTCCCTCTTGAACAATAACTTGAATTACCTTCGCGAGACCATTAGCAAAGCTAAACGGGGGTTCGGAGCGCGTGTACCGCTCGGGGAAATTCCCCCGTTCTCTGAATAAGTGTACATAAATACAACTTTCGAATGGGAGTGAGGCCTTGGTCGCAAAACGTTTAATGTTGACCTGCAAAAAAAAAAATACCGAACTCAAAAAGAGACTTAGTTTCGGCAGATTCGCGATAGCATCTTAAACTTCTTTCAGTTCAGTACAGCGCTTAATACCTGCGCTGCTATATATGGCTAAAACTGAAAGGAAAAAAAAGAATGTTTATAATTTTAATTACTGAGCCCTTCCAAATAATAATGGTATACTGGAAGGTCGTCGAAAGTAGGGGAGACATCGCCGACGACGAAATACCTTACCAGCCTATAGTTGCATCAATGCATCACACCATAAAGCGAAATTATCCCGCCCGGGGAACGTTTTCATGCTGCACGTGTTGGATATTTTCACATCAACAAGACCACGTGTATTCGTGACTAAAAAGACTTACGACTTGGACGACAATATATGACGGGGCTTTCAGTTAAAATTACTTGTGCTGCCTTTCAAATTCCCGAAACTCCTCTCGTATAAAGGTCGCATACCGTGGACCAAATATGCAAATGCCGACAGATGGCTTTTGTCTTCTCTTCATTTCATTTACTAGTGTTTTTATTGCTCGTTATCGTATTGTTATAAGAGGTTCCTGGTTTTCCCCCAAACTATCAGCGCGTCGTTAGCGGTGAAAAAAAAACTGCTATGGCTCGCCTAAACTAGATACGGTTGGAAAATACCGGAAAAAACAGAGCCATTGGTGGCGACGAGCCGACGGCTACACTTTCAGAATTTTCCAAGAAAGAAAAGCAGATAGCAGCCTACCCGCCCCGCACTAGCACTTTTGAAGAAAATAAAAAAATATAAGTCACTATCCCTGTCTAGTTTTAAAGAACCATATATATACCGATAACATACAATATGCATTGAGTTCCACAAACTGGTTTTATGTGGGTTTATGGTCGTCGCGCTCAGTTGCTGGGAACGAAAGTATAATCGCAAAATAGTCTCGGGTTTTGGTGTATATTTATGCATCGTTGCCGAGGTCCGAAAAATGAACTATTACTTTATGCATGGGTGCTTATTGAAATACCGTACGAGTTTTGGAGCAAAATTCCCATGGTACTTTTGCTCCCTGCTAATTGATCGAAAGTTTTAACGAAAGAAACTGATTATGGTTCAATTTTTATTTTTGAATTTTTAAATGTAAGAAAAGATCAGCAATGCAAGCAGCAATGTTACAGAACTTTTTTTGAATCTGTGTTTTCTACAATGAGAAGCTTATCCAGTTTGTTGAAGGGCATTTCAATGCCAACAGAAACAACAGAAGCAATTAGGAAAGTCATCGTCAAAATTCCAGAGTACGTCGTGATGAACGTGATTTCGGTTGAATGCAGAGGTTTGCGCATGTACGAATAGTACGCTTTGATGTAAATAGGGTGGACAAGATAGACTGCGTAGCTCAACCGACTCAGTGGCATAAATACTTTCCAGGAAAAAAATTTATTCAAGTAGCCTAAGTAAGCCGAAAAGAAAAGTAAACCATTTTAGATCACTCGAGCACTAAACACCCTGAAAAGTAACAAAAAAGTAAAAAAAGAAAACTAACAAATTTATTAATTATTACCTCCGTAACCGTGGGTACACGCAAAAATGAGCCAGCCAACAGCTAATGCCCAAGTTGAACGATGAAGAGCTCCATAAGTTACTCGAACGAAATCTGGAATAACTGGAACTTCGGTTTCATCCAGATAAGGAACTAACCCGAAAAGAACGGCACAACTAATCAAAGAAGCAGTCAACCAGCCGGCCGCTATTTGGTACTAAACATAAGAAACGGGCGGAAACGGGTTATATAAAGAAGTCCTATTTAAAATAAGTGTATACTTACACTTTTCAAATGAAACGATGGAGCTTTGGTTCTGTGCAGTAGCCATCCAAGAAGTATGCCTATCAAATAGGGTGGAATTCGTGCATACGTTCTCAAGTAATATAGTCGAGCGTACTCGTCGAATTTCGCAAGGTCCGTTCTAAATGTTAGAAGCGCAAACATAAGAGAGTTTAGATATCAAAAGTTGAAAGCAAGCTTCGATGTCTTACGGTCTGGTGGGAAGGATACTGGGAGGAATATCGTTGGTGACGTAAACTGCCACAGACGCTGCTAGGAAGGCAAACAATGCCAATGTTGTCCAAATGAATCCGACCCTCTTCCACCGCCATAATGGATAAATAAACAATGGACTGATCCAAAACATTTGCATGTCGCAGGCGAGGTACCACGTTTCAGCGATGCTTGTTGAAGGATTGGTCAGCAAATCGTTCTCCCGCCTTGGCACGTAATAGTTCTGTATGTAAAGTAAGGTGGTCCACCAATATTTCCGTGAGCTCTTGCTGACTAGCTCGATGTAGTTCCAATCAGGCCCTGTCCCAATGTACGGATAAAGTGCCGCTGCAAATGCCATTGCAGTCATGTACAGCGGAGTAAGCCTATAATAATAATAATAATAATAGGTACATCAGCTACTGGTTGGAATTATCACGGAGGTTTCCGGATTAGAACATTTGGGCGGATATCAGAATGCCACGGCCTACCTGAAATATCTGTGCAGATAAAATGTCCTCAAGTTAAAAGCACCTTGATTTCGATCGAGTTTGCGTAACTGTGAGTAAGCGACTAATAGTCCGCTCATTAAGAAGAAATTATCAACCGCAATCGTGGGATTGTTGGCTATTCTGAATTCCTCTCTCATCGTTACCTATATTTGATGGAAAGGTTATTCAAATAGTTGAGTGAAGTAGGTATGGTAATCGGAGTGAACCGGAGTGAACAGTAAGTGTAACACTAATCGATGCACTAAATAATATTAGGTGCTGTGTATTAGTGACCAAATATATAGGCAAAGTTTAGTTATGACCTTCAAGATCTTTTCCTTGTTGTAACTGCTTCGCCCGACGATTTCTATAAAAACGTGCTGTAAAACAACCAAGCAAGTAGACAGAACTCTCAAGCCGTATAAGCAGGATAAACTGTCATCGCCTTCATCTTGAGTTGAAACCATGTTGCGGCAGTTGCTGAGGGCAGAGAAACAGTGAAGCCAACGAATTATCGATCCCTCTCTTTTGGAATCAACCGGCCGATGCAGGTAGCACTCTCTCCAGAATTCGTGAACGGTTGATACTAGAACATGTAAGCCTATAAGGCCAAAAATAATACTAAAAAAGAAAAATAAAGTTTATGAATGAAAAAACAACAAAAAATGGGTCTGGAATAATTTAAGAAAACGTACAGCGTGGCAGTGACAAGGAAATCCGATTGGTTGTTTCTGTCTTCAACTTTCTCTTCCGTGTAACAGAAATCTTCATTTGTGATAGTCACCACTGTGTGATTTATTCCATTAATGGTACGATATCCAATCCACTGAGCGACGGCAGAGCGCAGATCGCGTGCAGTGCATGTCGAGGGGAGGCAGAATCCGGCACTAGGTAGGAGAAAATTCGACATGGACTCGTAAGGTTCTCCCTCTTTGTTGTCCGTCTCACTTTCTTTTGATGAGACTGGTTTCAAATCGAAAAATACGGTGCAGTATTGACCTCGAAAAGGCATTTCAGGTGATTTGATGGCGAGACATTCATCAAACAAGCCCGATTCGTGATAAATCTTGTTGCTATCAACGTGAATTAAATTGGTTATCAATTTTCCCGACGATCCGTACACTACAGAAGCATCAGCATTTAGCGATCAACTTATTTCATATAGGCTACTAAGAACACAGGAATGTGTTCATCACTTACTTTGGATTGCCCACGGACGGCGACCTTGAAGGGCCCTAACATAATCTTGCGTATGACTTGCGCATTGTTGGCTTATATCTGAAGCTTTGGCAGTAGGGAAGCTTAAAGGAATCCAATCATCGGCTAAAAGTGTTTGGTTGGAGAATTTTTCTTGACTAGTCGACAACAGAAACAATCCATCTGCTCTTCTTGCATTAAAAATTCCGGTGTGAACAAGAAAAAACAAGAAACTTTTCGCCAAAACTGTTGGTGAGACAAAACACGCCTTGTCAAACATGGCGAAGAGAAATAGTTCAACTGGATTGAATAGAGTTCTCATTTCCACCAACTGTGAAGTAAAATCGCTGCGCTAGAATGCTTTTGCACCCGAGGGTAAACCCCAATGTATTTTTAGCCGAGGGCCTTCTTACCTGAATCGCTTCGCGCGTCCGAGCGGCTACTTATTCACAGCACAACTACGTACCCTTATCCTAGACCAAGCCCGATCTAGGTTGACTACATTAAAGTAATAACAGCCTACACTATGAGATTCAGAGAGAGTTAGATTTACATACCTGTTACTGGTTTACTGCCCTACAGCTATATGATACTTGTTCCCACCATCCTATAATTAGGCCCGTGCTATACGTCGTTATCAAGCAAGCGTGTATAAAAACGACCTTGCTATTTATACGTATATCCCTAATATCCTGCTGCATAGGGATGACAAAAGAACCTTGGGCTTCTTCACGAAGAAGATCAAGGATTTTTAAAATTCAGCCCTTTTACAGCCTTTTGTCACGGAGGTTGTCGAAAAAGGGGATTTCTGATAAGGGTTAAGGTGCTCATTACTTTCTCTACCGTACTCGCTGCTAGTTTTTTGCAATAGCGGTTGGCTGATGATTTCGAAAATGGGCTTCTCCTGTTTTCGCTTGTAATGGCTTTTTTTAGCTTTCAACCTGTTTTACGTTTTCCTGGGGATTCCCTTTCCCTTTTTAGTGGGTTTCCCGGTTAAATGCAGTTTCCATCATGAACTAATGGACTAAACATCCAAATAATCTTCTGATATCATCTTAGAACTGAAAAATGTGATCCGAAACGAACGGTGACTAATAATTCTAACACTTAATTTCTAATTGAATAAACAACTTCAAGTGACCTGCTGCAATAAGTTCATATTAGCTGAACTCAGTGTTTAGCATTATAGGCCAAAAATAAGTGTATATTATGTAGTATGTACGTACAGTACTATTATTATAGTAATACATGCATTTTGACCCATAACGTATATAGCAAAAACTGAAGGAGGTTTTATTAGGCTCAGTCTCACAAGATATCCAACCGTTTGGAAACGTTCAGATGAATACCATGTTTGGGCTTGAGTACAATTTCGAAAGAGGGAACGATCATGTGTTTCGAAGATTCCGAACGAGAAAATTGAAAGCGACGTAACAAGGTCGCCAGAACTACTTTCATCTCCATCATAGCGTATCTTTGACCTGCAATTTTCAAAAACTACATGAAAAGAACATTTCGAGAGAAAAAACATAATCTTGTAATTAAATATAGTTGCCCAAAACTGACCGATACAGTTGCGAGGGCCAGCACTAAATGGGACGAAGGCATACGGATGGCGATCCGTGCTGTTTTCCGGAAGAAAACGTTCCGGTTTAAAAGCCTCGGGATCGGGATAGATTCGAGGATTATGATGCACCCGGTAAATACCCAAGGCAATTGAAGCTCCAGTGGGTAATGTATAACCCCCTGCAACATTTATTGAAACGTTATGCTGTATATTGGGTAGGAGAGATCGAGTTGTTCTTCTACATTTGCTATCACAGCAGAAATGATTACCTATTTCAACATCTTCTGTGAGGTGTCGCATGATCATCGGCACACTTGGATAGAGTCGCAAAGTTTCCTTGATGCAACACTCCAGATATTTGAGATCAGTCAGATCTTGAGTTGTGCATGGCCGATGAGAGTCACCACTGAAGACTCCATCCAACTCGTTCATCACTAGTTGCTTCGCAAGACGGCGTACCGTAAGAAAAAATAATAACGTAAGCGCGATACACAAACATGTGACCTTGCCCATTTGTAAATTACCTGTTGCTCGGGGTGTTTGGCAATTAGGTAGAGAAACCATGACATGGCAAGAGCTGTTGTATCGTGTCCCTGCGCGTGTTAAGGAGAACAAATGTTTTAAGTATCTTATTACCATCGTCGCCAAAATAATTGACCAAGGAAATGATTACCGCGACCATGAACGTATTGACTTCATCTCTAATTGAAACATCATCGAGTTCAGCTTCATTCTCTGAAGCTTTGATGAGCAGATCCAGCAAAGCTAATCTGTCTTCTGCATGAACAGTGAAATATTGAATGAATAATTGAAAGGTTAAATAAATTAGGAAAAAAATAATTCCATACTTGATGATTCGTCGTCCTTGTTTCTTTCTATATTATTATTTAGCAATTTATTCTGCAAACTTTTCTCTGCTTCCTGTTTGAGTACTTCTCGACGGTCTTGAATTACCTTTTAATTGACAAAATTGCTCTCTTTTAATCAGTAATAACGAAGTAAAACTGCCCTGTTTTGTCTGTACACACCTTTTTGGTAAAGTTTTTAACTACTGAAACGCGACGCTTCATTTCGCGGCCCAGCGCAAAGAGTTTAGTAATCCATTCAAAAGAAATCCACGGTCTCATGAAAATATCCAGAGCCATATTTTCACACCTAATCCATCCAAAATGTTCATAACGTCAAGAAAAACATTCAAAAACTGAATGCGCGCTTACCGATTAAGGTTTTCTAAATAATCTGCCTTTTCCTCGTCCTTTCCTGCTTGTCTTCCCATGGAGGTAGCTGCAATTGAACTGCTGGGTTGATTGTTTTTGTTTAAATTTGTGTGCTATAGTAACCATTACCACATATAATGTCTAAACTGATTTTCGTCATGATTGGGTAAACGTCAAACTCGTCGTCGCCATGGGTCTCTACGGCTCGTTCGAATTCATCAACACAGTCCAAACTCTTCTCATTAAAGACGTCCATAAATCGATTGAGAATCTGAAAGTGGAAAGCTGGCGTGAGGAGACGGCGACGATTCTTCCATCGGGTTCCTATTTCACGTTTGTGAAGCGAAATTAATTTCGCGATTTTAGATTACCATACCAATCACTTCTATAAAATAATAACGTCTACATTTAGGTCCTACCAGTCACAATAGACAAGCCATCGCCAAATACATGTTTTAAAAAAAAGTATGCAGAGCCCTTGGTAATGTGTCGCGGGCTCATCAAAATTGGCTGTTGACGAAAACAAAAATTCAATTTACACTCAGACGGATTTATTAAGAGACTACTACTATATTAGCCTATACTTCTATTAATTCCGGTGAGAAAATTGCGATCACTGGTCTGGGGCCTACATGCACACGGAAGATATCACCGAACTTTATTGGCCACTTGTAGAAAAATAACTGGAGAATCTCTGAAATAACAACACAAGTTACAACGGCAATTAGACATGCAAAAACAATTTCATGTGTTTACATCATGGCACTATTATTTTATACCGCTGTGATCCATATTGAAGAAATCCAAAAGATTGCCCAGCAGGGGCAGGCAATCGGGCCCAGGTAAAGCATTCACTAGCCGTGCGGTGCGTAACAGATTCCGTAGCAAATATAAAATGATTGACAGAAGAATGACGGTCCAAGTCAGTAAGCCCCAATTTCCAATCCACAAGACGTCAAATATCCACACGACCGCCATCGTGAGACTCCAAGGTCTGACTGAATTTCATGAAACCTTTTTGTTGTACAATAACTCTCACTAAGGTGAGATGTAGCTTACTGTGCTAGAACCTGATTCCCCCTCCCTTACTTTCACTACATGTGCCTTAATACTAGCCTATAGGTCACCAACTCTCGAAACAAAGAGTTGTTTGTATGTAGTCTGTATCGTATTTAAAATTTTATCTTTTATATATTATGAACTGCCTCTCTTACCCCTTTTGAGCAATGTTGGCTTAGATGATGTAATAAAATGTATATACGGTACTGAATAACTGTTATCATTATTTTTGTTGAGCTCTCTCTATATCTCTAGCCTTTTGGCCATGAACGGCGCGACAGCGCAGAACATAGATTTCTTTCTTATTCCGTAATATAATTTCGAAATAAGATGTATGTTGTAGCCATATAATATGAGAATTTCTGAATATTTGTGTCCTCTTCTATTGTCAAGCATGATGAATATAGGATATATCATTAATTTCAAACAACAATTTTTTCAACAAAAATTTTCCAGGCTTCGAGTGACTTTCTGCAAAATTCTCTATGAGGATTTTCCTAGAATTAAACCAACGGCAACTCATTTTTAATCACGTTTCACCTGATACTACCGCTGGCTATATACGAAAGATATAGGCCTGAGTAAGAAATCAATTTAGCATACAGTCATACACTTCCAAAACCTGTTCAATTCCCGCTTTCACCAGCTCGTGGTGAATGGTGGATGTCGAACGGAACCGAACGGAACGATGCCTTTCTCTGAGTCTATATATGCCTCATCGCGCGGTTGGCTCTGGAGGTGTTCTTTTCGAAGAAAAAAAACAGCGTACTAGGTGCAGCTGAACCGGTTCCAATTAACGACAGAAAAATTATCCATGTACATCAAGTCATTCTGTTTTCTGGCGGCCGAATCCAGTTCACTAAATAAGTGGTAAAAGTCAGGTTTCACCTGTCATACTCATACACCTATGAGGCCTTTCCTACACCAATCCACTACTATATATATTATAATATAATCCTATATATACGTATTCGCCATCGAAGGGGAATCCCCTTGGTGAATTCTATTTCCCCTTGATGGTCTATAATGTAGATTAGTCAATAACGAGAAAAATTGCTAAGTTAATACTATGACACTCTTTGGATTGCAGATGGTGTCACTGAAACTTAGACGTGGCGACGACGCTGAACACTTTTGCAGCAGCGCTTTAATAAACAAGCAATGGGTCCTAACTGAAGCTCATTACGTCCTAAAGTAGGCTAGCCTATTCATCATTTGTACGTGAACACTTTGTTAACATGGAATAATGAGCGGCATTGTCTTACAGTCGTAGAGCCACGCAGATCCAAGTAGGCGTGGCCCAACATAATTTGCTGGACACAGACATCAGCAACGAGGCCGACCAAAATATCTATAAAGTGCAATAGATCGCCATGTATATCTGCTGTCGTGCGTGTCTCGTCAGTTGGCCGATGACATTGCTCTCATCAACCTCGACCAACAAGTGCAGTGACGCGACCGTATACATCCGGCTTGTCTTCCCAATATCCGGATAACGATTCTTTTGCTGGTATGCTGGCCACCGTGTCCAGCTGGGGCTGGACCAGCGAGGTCAAAAATGGTATTCGGCATTTTTTAACATGTCTGTCGCACAGATTTTTCAGCTATTATCGGTACATTTATTGATGAATAGCCTAATGATGGACTTACACTTTATAAACCCACTTTCAACAGTGGTAAAAGGACGCGAAAAAATCACTGGGTTTCGTCAATATGTGCCGGAATTTAGAACGGCGGCAAAGATTCCTGCGGATTTTTTCCAAGTTGAAGGACCATCGTGAGTTACTCTCTCATTTCTTTTGTGAATGATGATGATTTGGATAGATCAAATAATCTAGCCATGTTAAACGTGTATTAAAGGGCGGCAGTAGTGGTCCACTGGTCATTAAAAGACGGCCGTCACCAAGTAGTTGGCGTCTTCAGCGCACCGGAATCGGCTGCGCAAGACCACACGGTTGTCCGGTCTTTTCCGCGTCAATAGCTATCTCGACTAGATTTCTCGCAAATTCCAGATAGCTATTATACTTATCGCTCTTAGTCCGCAACTCATAACTATATAGAATAGACACATTTGTAAATTATATTTCTATGAATTAAACGTTGGAATGAACTCTCAATGAAAAATCAATTGGACTACAGGGGGAAAGAATTTCTTTCCCCCTAAAAAGAGGTATTAATTATTTTAGTAGTTTACCGAAGATTCTTAAATTTCTATTCCACTATACTCTAGATGCTTTCAAAATAGGCTTCTTTAAGTTCTTGATTGAAGCTGTTATTTCAACTAATTTATTAAGGCCAATTCAACTTTATTTACATCAGGATTTGGCGCTTGAGAGAAGCAGGACTGATTAATGTTTGGGATTGCTGTGCCTTCAGCTAATGCATTGACAAAGTGCATGGACGTTAACCAACGTAAAAAAAACTTTGTAACAGTGAAAAATCCAAATTGTCTGTTGGAAATTTGAGCAGTGCCTTTGTCTTCTTGCTCATCAGTTCCGTATTATCTTTAACTGCATTTACAATTGAAAAAGTATCGTCTTTATTTTGTTACTGCACCATCGAAAAACTAACACTTAACTTAAGCAATTTGTATGTTATTAGTCGCATGTTATACACACTGGAGGGTTTTTGTCGAAAATAGTCGATGGTTGAAGGCATGCAGAAAATAGCTTCTGTGAAACGTCGATTAGATATCATCATCAACCGTTCCGTTATTCGGTTCGTCAAGACTGCAGATTGAACTGTTTCTAGTAAACTAATACGAGATAGCGTTAATTAGCCTACCTGTTGCAATTTGAAACTAGAATTAACAATAATTTTGATGGACAGTGCGAAAAAAATAACAAATAGCCATTGGATTGTTCTTAGGTGCATAATCTTTGATCAAAGGTTTTTAAGTGTATACCTTTACAGCTTTATGTGATGGTACCTTCCTTATGATTCATTTTCGACCTCTCGCACAATATATCTTGTTTACAGCAGTTTTAGTGGATGGCCGTCGCCGGATAACGAATGACGCAAACATCGACGATTGTTAGCGACGCCACTTTCCCGAATAATTTGCCTGTAATTTATGTGCGCACGCTTAAAAAATAATGTGTAAAACTAAATAAACGGAACATGATACAATGAATTTTCCCATAGCACTTATTTCGTTACATTTTGCAGCATATTTATTTTCACACTAAATTCGATCAAAATTCAGAGGGTGGAAAGATCAAAGATGCGTTTGATCGGGTTTTTCCATAATTCTAATTGGCCATATGCAATGCGTGTGACTTATGGGCAATATCTTTCCAAACACAAACTGTTAAAATTTCTGCGATTCCAGGTGCCCCAATAAACATTACGGTTGACGATTTTTGGTGAATAAACACAAACAGTGCATGTACATGTTCAGGCCAGAATGAGAGAAGAGAGATGCGGAGAGATGCTGTAGTTATAAATTATAATGCGGTCGTTAGGGAAAGGAATGGAAACTTTACTTATGCTTATCAGTTAAAGAATGCTAGCCTAGTTAGCCTACTTATCAGCGACCTAGTCCACAATATCTGATACCGTACCAGATATTGCAACTTTATAATCTCTCCGTTGAGTTAGTATCTTGAGCAGAAATCAAGCGATTAAAATTTCTCAATGCTACTAATAGAATCAGTCGTAAAAGTCTGCTATACTATATAGGCTACGTACGTTATGTTGGCACGACTGAAACTTGTGCCCTGCATTACAGTTTAATGCGCTCGTGTGTTACCATCAGTTAAAGATGATGGAAATCGGCTGTAATACCACCAAAGTTTTAGGAAAAATTGGTTCTACTTTCCTTTTTGAAGGAACCTATGTTCTGCCTCTTAAAGTAGCCGTTAAACGTGTTGCGTTAGAGGACGTTGCAAGAACTAAGCAAGAAGAAAAGGTTTTGGAAAGACTGAATCATCCCAATGTCGTAGCACTGTTTCGTTCTGAAAGCGATTCGGAATTCAGGTATACCGTTACTCAATCTCCAAACAAGTACACTTTGCCCGTCAACGAATATTTGACTATATACCGTAGTCTTGCGGATAACTTTTTACTGAATTCTCGTACAGATATTATGCTTTAGACTTGTGCAAAGCTTCATTGGATAAACTGTTCTTAAAAGACGGAGAGGCAAAGAAGTATTGTGGACCGATTCCTCCAGTTGAAGATATTCTTCTGCAGTTGGCTAGCGGACTGGAATACATTCATGATCAGAACCTGGCTCATCGGGATTTGAAGCCGGAAAACGCCCTCATTTGGGTAGCTGAAAATGAAGACGAAAGCACACAGTCACAGGTTTTAATGAAATGGTCCGATTTCGGGCTAAGTAAAACTTCGTCGAACGAGAACCGGTACTGGTCTGCACCAGAACTGTTAGATAGCGAAAAATGTACTATCGAAGACGCTAAAAAGGGTGACGTTTTCGCCGAAGGACTAACTTTCGCTTACGTATTACTGAAGGGGAAACATCCGTATGGGAATACTGAACCAGAAATTAATGCCAACCTGAGAACGAATAATCCCATCAATTTGCAAAGTAAACTTTTTGTCACGGTGTATATTGTACAGATACACCATCATACTTGTTCATCATCAACTTAAGCAGCCTTATTAATTAGTAAGCGTTTCTTAAATTATCTCCTAACCAAATATAAGACATCCTGATTGCTGAGAACGGGCATTTGTGGTTTGATGTTATAAAAGATATGTTGAAAACTGGGCCAATGACAGCAAATGAGGTCGCCAAACATTTCCAACAGATTAAAATACGGGTAGGCTACACCTATTTGGTATCATATTTTCATTCCGTTGTGTTTCCCTGAAATGTGACTGTATATATCTAATATATTCAAACCCGAATTAGCTCACGTCAGTGTGTTAAGTTTTACTACGTAGCTAAAATAAACCGAATTGTATTTAGTGCAACATGGAAATTCGCTTGGGGAAACACATAGGACGTGGCGCCTCTGGGCAAGTTTTCGAGGGCATCTGGGTAAAACAGAGACTTCGAGTCGCCGTGAAACGAACTGAACTACTTGCTGAAAAAAATCAACGTGAAGAGGAGGCGTTGAAAAATTTGGACCACCCGAATGTTATCAAATGTTTCCATGTCGAAAAAGATATAGACTTTAGGTAAATGGAATAAGCCTTAATTACGTTCCACCATGAAATAGTTATAGGCAAGCAATTTCTTTTCACGGTATACAGGTACTATGCCTTGGAATTGTGTGAAGCCTCATTGGATCAACTATATCTGAAAGACGGGGAATCAAAAAAATACTACGGGCCAACAATTCCAGTGGAAGATATCATTCTTCAGTTAGCCAATGGATTAAATTACATTCATGATAAGGGACTTGTCCATCGCGACATAAAACCGAATAACGTGCTCATCTGGGTGGGTCCTGGGTACGGCCAAAGTGAGCACCCACAAGTATTGATGAAGTGGTCGGATTTCGGGTTAAGCAAACAAGCGAACGAGAACGGATCGTTCTCGTTAAGCGACATTAGAGGAACCACGAGTTGGTTGGCACCGGAAATCTTTGAACTGTTCAACAGCTGGTGCATTGATTTCAAGATAACGTCGTCAAATATGCGACAGCGGGGTACAAACAAGAGCGACGTCTTTGCAGAGGGCTTGACGTTTGCTTTCATCTTACTTGATGGGGTACATCCGTACGGAACTTCTCGTAACAAAATTATTTCCAACCTCGAGAAAAACAAAGCAGTCAACTTGGAAAGTTAGTCATGCATTGCGTATTCAACAATAATTCATTCACTTTCTGGCAACACTAAATTATTTAATCAACTGCTATTCCCTTTGTTTATATTTACTAGATATACCGGCCATCTACGAGAGTTTAGATGAAGTGATTCAAGATATGTTGAAAACGAAACCCGTTGAGAGACCGGATGCAAAAGATGTCTTTGAACGAATTCAAGAATCAATTGTGAAGGTAACAATAAAAAATAATGGGAAAACATTTTTGTCAGGTTATTACTTACTAACTTTCAAATCGAATTTGTCTCAAAAGATGAAAATTTTGAAGAAGAAAAAAACTTACGCCGCCTTCCTAGTTGATAGGCCTTATATCGCTATTCGTGATCAAGCCCGAGAAGATAAGGACGACATTTCCTACTTAATGGACTGTTTGCGGCATCGACTCCGCTTATTGCGACCCAACTCCAATGAGCTTTCGAGAAATCAAGAACAATCTAAAAAATTATACGATACTTTGTTGCGCTTGATCGACGAGTTCTGCGCATGTGGTGTCGCAGAAATATTCCATCTACTGTTGGAAAGACAAATCGCCGTACCTCTATTTCACAACGGATCGAAAAAGCACTATCTGAAGTTGATAGGCCACATCACAAAGACGCTATCCGAATCTGTCACTAACCGCTCAGGAGAGAAACCGAGGATCGGGCGATTAGCCGTGTTATCCTATCGCGATCGAAACGAGAGTCAAACCAGTGAGCTACTCAAACAATTGTTCCACATCGAGAGCCTTCAACGTCATGAATTCAGAAGCACGTCGCAGCCTTACTTGAGCGCTGAGATTGGGATCGGGTACGTAATTGTAGACCAAGAAAAAGGAATTCGGCAGCAAACGGAGAATTCCAAATTTCTTCGCCTTTTGGTAGTGCATGTTGTCGGGGATATCGAACCGATGTGGCCTTTCTTGGCGGAATTTGCAGATTACTTTGTGGTAGAGGAGTCGTCGGAAGGCCTCAAACGCGTCGAACATTACCGGCCCCAGCAGAGACTGAAAGAAATTAAGTCTCAGTATCGTTCACTTTCTTGCGAAACACAAATCGGAGTCGCCATTTGGAAGCCGTCCAATAGCAGATTGACAACCGAGCCTCCATTTGGCATTGACAAAGACAGAAATCTACATCTAACTTACCGGTGTTTCCATCAAGTGGCACTAGATGAGAAAATGATCGAAGTACTCCGGTCGAAGGAAATTGTCCCATTCTTCAAAAATCTTCATCTTCATGAAGAAAAATTCGCGAAGAATTGTAGGAGTTTATTTCAAATGAACTTACTTGGCTCACTGGGGTATCAACCATTTCGATACCATACACCCATTGACATCGGTTCAGTCGTTTACCAAGATAACTTGAACTTTCTTAAAATTCGAGAGGAATTTATTTCGCAAAGGGATACACGCCGCAGAGAATGTGAGAACGGGAAAATCGACGAAACAAATGTGGAAAATCAGCACGAACTATTGAAATTACTCATCAATATTTTGCGATTAAATGATACTTGTTCTCGCTTCTTGGCCATTCGCCAACTGGACGAGTTTTTGACTGAACGTAACCACTTGGAATTTCAAAATCTACGGACGAAAGTTCAGAAACTCGAGTCCCAAAGCGACAGAGGTGATACCGCTAATAGAATGCTGGAAAATGCACGGGCCAAACTCGACAAAAAATTTTTTTTCATTGAACATTTATGGAGAGAATTGATTCACTTGTACGCAGATAATCCGACCAAATATCATTTTCTCCCCATCCGAGCCGCCCAGCACTTGCTCGACGGCTTCAGTCTCGAACTCCTTGACGGTGAATCCAACACGATCAGCTTGGATTGGATCAGGAGTTTGATATCCGGACTTAACCAGAAGATCGACAAAGAGAAACAGCGAGTTTTCGTCCTGTCAGTTATTGACGTACGAAACAGTGGCAAGTCAACAGTGTTCAATACCATGTTCGGCATCCCACTACGGGCACTGCGGACTAGTGTCGGCACAAGAGGAATCAGCATACAGCTGCTGGCTGTCGAAGGCCGTCCCGAGTACGACTACATTTTGTTATTGGACACAGAGGGAGTTCGGACTCGAGCAGAGTACCAAAGTATGCCCAGCATCGAGAAAAGAGACAACCAGTTGGTTTCGCTTTCCATTTTGTTAGCCGATGCCACCATCGTTGTTAATCCTGATGAGAATAATTTGCCCATCAAAGAGATTCTCCCTATCGTCCAAGTGGCTTATCAAAATTCTACGTTGGCGGAAGACAAAGGTGGTCGTCTCAGTAGCATGATCTTCTTCGTTTTTAATCGAGTGGACACGGCGCGGGAGGACAAGATAAGTTCAATTATTCAATCACTGGCAACTTCGTTGAATGAGGCCAGGAATAGTTTATTCAATCCAGCCTATGTATCAGAGAGCGACGTCCGAATATTGGGCAAAATTCAAGAGAATTCTACTCCACTAAATGAAGATCCTAATCCGACTTACGGTGAGACATTAGTCGAGTTCTAAATGAGAGATGGATTCCTGAAGAGTTGTCTGACTCTTTGCGTTGAAAAGGTTGATTTCACGCAAAAATTTACTACAGTGGCCGAGCGCATGACCTACGATCAGCTAGAGTCGGAGTTCAAAACATGTGAGCAAAAGCTGGCAAAAGCATATCAAGAAAATTTCGAGACCGTTAGAAAAGAGATTGACAAATACAGTAGTAACAATTCAACGGAGGCTGAAAGAATCGTGGACCACACAGAAGCTCAATTTAAATATAAGCTGTGTCAATTGGTTGACCCTATCATCGAAAACGATTTAAATAAGCGAATGGACAATCTATTGGCAAAAAGTCGCGGAAAATGGGAGCATATATCCTTAATTCGTTGGGAGCAACACAAAAAAGACGAGCGTAGCCACTGGACAGGCCTAATTAAATATTGTTTTGAACGGTGTTTCAAATGCGAAACTAACATTGAAAAGTACAAGAGGAAAATGCGTCACGAAATCAACGAACATTTCTCGTCAAGGGAGCTCGGAACGAGTCAATTTACCGAAGCCGAAATGAAGGACGAGTTCAACGTCATTTATGAGACAAATTTGGAGCAAGCGAAAACAGAGTTCCCACCGACGGACGTCGAGAAATCTGTCAGAGAAATTTTCCAAAAAAGTTTTAACAATCTTCTTAATCAGCGCAATTTGGAGATGAAATGCGACAAAGTCATCCTAGTTCAGTTGAAAACACAGGAACTGAAGTCGATAGGTATCGACAGCAATACTAAAATAATAAATCGCCTCGAGAAACAAATTTTAGAAAGTGGTAACAACGACCAAGCAGCCAATAAGGAATACCAGACGGAAATCTTCAACTACATAGTGAACACAATTCTTCAGAGTAAAACACGTTACGATGATAGTATCGTAGGCAGCGTCATCAGTTACATTCAAAATTTTCTTCAAAATCATGTTGTAATTAAGGAGGAAAGCGTGGTGGTGTACGGAATGCGTGCCATCGCGGCCTTGTTGACGGAAATTCAACGAAATTGGGAAGAGGAAAATTCTGTCCCTAGCCAACTCGAAAAGAAAACCAATCGTGATGCTATGTGGGAGTATTTTAAAGATGTTTCCATGGGACTCCGGACGGCCACGTTGTTTGTTAACTTGATAAAACGAAACTTGGAAGGGTCTTTAAGTGATGCGTTCGAGCAAGAGATGATTTACCAAACGACGAATCGAGTTCGACAGTCACAGTGGCTGCACGATGGGAAAATCTTACGCAAATATCTCGACCTTCATCTAATCTGTCTTCTGGAAAACAATGAGCTGGATTCAACTCTGGAGTTTATTCACAAACCGCAGGAACTTTATGCAATTGTGATGAAGAATTTAGTGAAAGAAAGCGTTCCCTCATTGCAACACAAGTGGGCGACATTTATTGGTCTCTTGAAGACACGCATTAAATCTGCCGTTGAGACTGTGATATCGTCACCGAGTGGAAGGGCAAAGAAGTTCGTCGATGACATGCATCGAGAGTGTATAGACGAATTTCAGAGCAGAGTTTTAGGGAGAAGCCTGCTAATTGATTGCGGGGACGATTTTAGAGAATGCGACAAAGAGGATACAAATGAACTATTCGGCAAAACAATTATAGATGAACTTGTCAAAGTTCTAGACGTTTCTTGTTTTCCAAAAGAAGATGAAAAATTTGCCATTGAAATCAGCCCAAAAGTCATTCAACATATGAAGAATGATAGGTCGGTGAAACCGCGCTGCGATGCATCATGTCCCAAATGCCGTAGTCTTTGTTTCTTGAACGCGAGCCACAACACTTCCTTCGTTAAACACGATACGGTCCATCAACCTAGCGGGATTGTGGGGGCCAGCTATGAAGGAACCCAAGAACTGGTATACAAGACATGCAACCAGTCGACCGTTGACAATGAAAAATTTAAATTCAAAGAGAAGTGGGAGTATTACAGAGATTTTTGCAAAGTATTTCCAGATTGGAGGGAGCCTTCCATAGTGGAAGAATGGCCTCTTCGAGAATATATTTTGGCAAACTACAACAAAGATATAGCTAAAAAATGTAAGAAGCAACCTAGTTCCAATATTCCACCACGTTACAAGCGCGATTTGAAGACTATCCGCGCCGAAATCGAGAGGGAACTTTCTTGCGTCAAAGTCACGAGCGCTGTAAGCGAACGATAATTATTGTAAGTTAAAGTAGAATAAATAAATGGATAATTTAGATAAAGCGTATCGTTTCATTGCAAATTATGTAATTCTGAAGCTATACGAAAAATAAATATTAGCCATGGGAACGGTATAAGCACTCGGTACGGTAACAGATAAAAATCACCATCTTTTACAAAACTAAGGTCACCAGCTGAGAGTGGATGTGTATGTGCACGATGTTAAATCTATACTTTGTGGTATTCGAATTCGTCATCGTTTACAATCATCGTCGTCGTCATGAGTGCGAGAATTTCTAGATCGATAAAAAAAGACGACAGTTTTGAGAACTAGAAGGAAACTAGGTTAGAGTTATATTCCTACTTTTAATTTGTGACGGGGATAATCAACACGACATACGGTTGGATACGGTGAGCAAAGCGGGTACTGGATAGAAGAGGTGATGAAAACGGATAATTTAGAAACCAAAAGTATCTATTACAAGCTCAGTTACATCTGATAAGTGAACTAGGTTTACTTCAACGTTATCATCATTCGTAGGTTACAAGGGCGATTGCTAAAGTAAGACATAATGAAACACGTATGAATATTTGCTGCCGTTCACTACCAACCATGCATTGCATGAATTTTCCGGGTATAAATTAAATTATGTTTCATATTTAAGATGTTCTTGTCAGCCTTCTCTACTCGAACACTAACGGATTACTGGTTAATCGATTCAATTCGGGAGGAAAGTCCCCGGACCTAGGCCAGAAAGTGGCAATGATGAGATTAGCACCCTGCCTCCAGCAGTATTCTCTATCCAAGATGAACTTTGTGTTCTAGATCACTGCGAGCAAGGGTATCGTCAAAGCACAGTAATAGAAGGGGCTGTCTGTCAGCTAACACAACGGGGCTCATTCGACAAGAAAATATTTTTTAAAGAATTTTGTAAAAAGGAGACTTAATACTTTTGGTTTTGGTACGTGATTGTACCAAATGATTTGGAGAAGCTAATTACAACTTTCTCGTTATTCGATAACCAAAATTATTAGATGTGCAGTCTTGAATAACTTTCATATACTATTTTCTGAAATACTACCAGGTGTGGGGCTTGAACCCACGACCCCATTCGGGGACCAGATCTTAAGTCTGGCGCCTTAACCACTCGGCCAACCTGGTGCTTTTTACTAATTTGTTCAATAGCTTATGTAAACGAATGACCGAAATTCGTTAAAGGATCATATCGTTCACGGGCTGCTTATTCTCTTGGCTTCATTTTCATATACAAATTTCTCATATTGTACTTATAGATTTGAAAGATTTGGATTTGGTTGCCATCGACTTTTATTGGTATCGGCTAGGCATATAAAGCTTCAGGATCTACTACCCCCAGCTCCAGTGCGAATAAAAAGATGTAATGAAACAAGGAAAAAAAATTCTCGAAATCGCTAGTTCTTCCTGTTGGGTCGATACGTTAAGTCAGAATCATTGTGAGCTTTATCGCCAATACTCAATAAAGATCGAAAAAAAGTCGAAAAATGCAAATAAACGGTGTTATATCTATTGTGTCTATGCTGTCATTATCCGTGTTCCGTTAGATTGACGGATCATCGGACATCCGGCCGAGTAGCAGTGCTAAGCCGCTTTTAAATTTTAAATCATATCACCTTAACCACATGGCCGTTGTATTTAGTGAGAGATAAAGAATAACATGGCTGTCTTCTTGCACCAATCGTCTTCCATGTGCGATGGCAAATAGGCCTGTAGAAAACGCTAAATTATTAAATCAAATCAAATTTAAATTATAATTGCTTGAACTTGATTTTTCAAACATAATTCGTGTTCTTATTGCACACCCAGAAATATTTATCTAAATAAGTCAAATGCCGTGCTTCCCTACTACCTGATGTCCCCCTTCTCATCTCTGGTAACCATAACGGAGGAGGGAGAACGGACAACAAAATAAGTTTTGACGTTTTTTCGTCTGCTTTGACTGCTTAGCTCAGTCCTCTGGGTTGATAGGTTATTGTTGACTCCGTGTTCGTGAGGGCTTCTTCAGCTCTTAAACCACAACAATCTCTAATTGTGCATTTCCATTTTCTTAACTGAAACGAGAGTTGATCAAGTGAGGTATTAAAATAAGAAAATTCAATTTAATTGCAAAAATGAATCCAAAATTGTTTGATAGAGAATTAGAGGGAAACATGACAGATGGGAGAGCTTTTCAGCAATATTTTACACCGATGTTGGCTCTTGGACGGAATTTCCAGCTGGGTGACTTGTACGATCGGCGCTCTGACCGGATCGTCAAAGGTAAGCAACTTTTTAAGATTATCAATTTGACTCCTCTTTGTTTACCTTAAAACTAGGCCAACAGTATGTAACTTTATGTCGTATTTATAAATAGCAGAACTAACTCTTGATGGGAAAATCATAATCCTGATCTGTCTTTGTATTTTGAAGTGTCATTAGCACACATGAATAAAGGCTACAAAGTTTTATGTGATAATATTGTTTCGGGGTTTATAGGCTACACCATTAAAGGGATTATTGATTTCAAAGTCACTTATTTATTCAGAAATTTTCACACAGTTGTTAATTAAATTTTGTCTGATGGAGCTTTAACCATTATAACCTTGTAAGCTTAACACCGCCCCTGAAGTACACATGCATTCATTTGATTTTGTTTTTGTTATCAACTAAATTACAGATGTGCAGCTATTATGGAAACCATCCGCATTAGCATCGACCACGGAACTGAATTACAAATACAAAATTATGAAGAAGCGTAGCAAGGACTCCGAATTCACAAATGACAGCAAGGAAGACTCCATGAGTCTTGACAATCATCTGAAGGCCAGTGTTATGGCCGGCCTTGTCAACAATCCCCAGGGAGCCAGCAGCTTTCTGAACGACCTACCAGACCCGAGGGAGACGTCCATAACTCTCTGTTGGACCTTTCAGTCGAAGGAAAAACTGTTGGAGTTGGAAATGCTTATCGATCAACAGGGCATTCCGCCTCTGCCTGACGTCCCCGAAAACAAAGAAATTTCTGACGCCACCCACGTTGTAGTCAGCGTGTTCTACGGAGCCCAAGCTTATTGCATCCTGGCACAGCAACTCAGCAGCGAAGAAGACGAAGAGGCGCGGGATGTGGCAAAGGAAAAATTGTCCGAATTGGCGTCGAAATTTGAGAACGCCATGGAACTTGGTCAAGACGTGGCCAAGTTTAAAGAAGAAATCAACAAGGAGGGGAAGCATCTGCTCACTCGATTAAAGTGTCGACTCTACTCGGATTTCCAAACCCTTCCTGTCAGCAGCTGTAACTTGTTCGACGCCTACCATCACTGTGATATGTTGGCCAAGCATACTCGGATGGACGGTGACAAAGCTGAAGTTCCAATCGCCGTTCTCCTCTGCCCTCTGAAAATACTTTTCGATCCAACTGGAAGTCTCGGGTGGAAAAAGTTTGGTGCTTGTCACGATATCGGTGAGAATTTGGTGACTCGCTGCTGCCATATTTTGGGTGGTTTGAAACGAGTTGCCATAAAAGCAAACAAGTTTTGTGATGTCATGCAACAACCAGCTGAACGTGAATCTTTGCGCGAATTTATAAGGACAATCTGCCAATATCAAGATTTTCTCCAAAGTAAGTTGCGGAGCAGAGTGATTTCCGATCGTTCAAGCATGTGTGCTAGCAATTACGATGTCGAAAGGACTGCCCACAAGGCGGAAAATCACATCTACTTTGGACTTTTTGGACTGGAACGCTGGCTCAATTTTAAACGAAACGAATTAGATACGATGGAATCGATGGCCAGCGCAACTGGGAACGGAGTTACATTCTTAGTCGACCAGCTGTCATCAAACAAGAAATACGCCCTTGTCCTGTTTGTTCCGCCGCCGAGTGAATGGACTAATGCCGTCCTCTCATCGATGAAGACCTGCATTAACACGCTAGAAGAAGAATTTAATGAACACTGGTCAAGTAGCAAATACGAAAATTGGAAATTTAGTGCTGAGCCCTGGCATATGGATCCAAGCAAGCGGAGGTTTGTGCTAGACACGATTCGCAACCTGGCGAACTATGCGGAACAGAACAAAGACATTTCGAGCCAAGTCGAGTTTATCGTCACATTCAGAGAAAGCAACAGAAAATTTGGCTGCAGTTATTCCGTCTACGGAGGCGCAAAACTCTTGATTAGCAATTTGCATCAACTTCCCGCCCCACCCACTGGATTACGCATCGGTCTTCCAATCCGCAACCGGCACAGGAGAGCCAAGACAACGTCGATCCTGGTCGAATGGGATTACGAAGAGCTTGGAATTCCGTGCCGGTTTTTGGTCGAGTATCGAGCGAAATTCAGTTTTGACCCTTGGATTCAGCGGAGGACAACCAAAACGGGCCAAACTCAGATGGCCATCAGCTTTCCGACTGGAACAATAATGACAATTCGAATAGCAGTGGAGACTTGCATCGGTCGCAGTGGCTATAGCGACGTCATCAACACGGACGATGCAGTAAAAGAAGGAGGAGTGAATGATTTATTCGCCAACTGTTCCAAAATACATAAGGAATTGCATTTACAACCTCCGTCTGGATTGAAAGTGAAATCGGTCAATTATTATTCGGTCGAGCTGAAATGGACGCCACCACCTGGAGA
Organism: Ceriodaphnia dubia; assembly: GCA_022539655.2. NCBI lineage: Eukaryota > Metazoa > Arthropoda > Branchiopoda > Diplostraca > Daphniidae > Ceriodaphnia > Ceriodaphnia dubia. The sequence continues at coordinate 274,399 of JAKUCG020000116.1, read as the reverse complement.
CTACTGCTGCCTTGAATATGTCGTCAGCTATTGGATGAAAGGAAAAAACTCTTCATCGGCCATTAATGAAGAAGTTCCAGACGCCGATGCGACCGAGTGGTGTTTAGATAGTCTTGATCCTGAGACGACATACCTGTTGAACATGGTGACAATTGTGGACGACCATTTGAAGAGGAAGAGCAAGCCAAGTGAAACCCTGGAATTTACAACCCCCAAAAGGATCTGTTTTGCGGAAACGTTAGTTAAACGGAGCCAGAAGATCGGCGAAGAGAATGGCCTGGATTTGTATGCTGTTCCGCTCACCAAATGGCCAGGACAACCCACAACGGCTGATCGCTTCGTCTTTGATCCTGATGGCGAAAGTAACCGAAAGTTTAACAACTGGCCTCTTACAATCCTGTTGGTAGGCACTTCTGACTCGGGTAAGACGTCGCTCATCAACAGTTTCATCAATTACATCTTTGATGTCAACTTGGAGGACCAGTTTCGTTTCCAGTTAATCGATGAATCTCAAGCCGAGAGTCGCATCAGTGTCTACGACCTCCACCATGACTATGGTTTCAGCGCCACCTGGCGTTCCTTGAAGATCATCAGCACTCCGAGTTACGTTGAAAACGACGCCGCCAAGAATCAAGGAATCACCGAAATGATCCGCAATTTCTTTGAAGAAAAGAACAGCATCAAAGAACTAGAAGTGATTGGTTTCGTGATGGACTCCACTGCTCCGCAATTGACGCCACTGCAACTCTACATCTTCAGTTCTCTCATCACCATCTTCGGCTGTGAAGTCACAGAGAACATTACCTTCTTGTTTACTTCCTGCGGCAACATCAACAAAGCCCCTCCCTTATTGGCCGCCATTAAAGAAACCCTTGAGCTGGAGCTAAATGGAATTTGTTGTTCCTACAATTTTGACAATTCAGTTTTCAGTGGAGCCATCAGTTCCGAGAGCTTTTTGGAGTGGATGGAGCATTTCAATACGTTTTTCCACGACACATCGTATTTTTCATCAGTGTCAACATCGCTATGTGAGCAGGTGCTGCGAAAGAGGAATCAACTAGAATCGGCCATCCACGGATTGGGGCAGCGCTTAGACACGGGGATAGCCGAATTCGAAAAGCTGCGGACCCTGAGCAAAAAACTTCGTCATAACGTCAACAACGAAAATTTTGAATTCGAATGGAATATTTTCGTGGAGAAAGAAGAACCTCTGCCGTTGGGCATGTTTGTAACCAACTGCAAAAAGTGCCGATTCACCTGCCACACTCTTTGCGGCGCTAGGCACCAGCCCCATTGCGATGTCATGGATCATACTCTGCCGTTGAAATCCCGCACCTGCCTCGTTTGCCCTGGAAAATGCTTAGGGGAATTGCATTCCAACGATTCGTACAGGTGGAGTTACAAGCAAGAGAAGCAGACCTGTTCGTTTAATTCTATCAAGAAGCAGTACGAGTCGAAATTGAATAAGACGTTAACGGCGGAAGAATTGGCGGAAGCATTGGATATGGATGTGGAGCTGAAGCAGAAGGACGTCTTGGGACTTGCCGTAACCCTTTTGAACTCGATTTATCATCTGAGAACCATAGCCCAGCGTCTGGAACTACGGATGCCCGCTCGGTACATCGACATCTTCAATATTATCGCTACCATTGTTAATTTCCTAAATGGTGCCATCCGTTTCGAAAAGAGTGAGCCTAGAAGACTTGACTTTCAGGTGAGGGTAGACAAATTGCGACATATCCATCGAGCCGCCATCGCCACGAGAGATTTCCCAGATTACACGTCTGAAGATGAAGAAGACGAGGAAGATGACTCATCAGATGAATAAGAAATGAACTCGTTTGCTTACTTTTATTTTTGTATTTATCATTTTTTCAAAGATATTAGCAATAATTTAAATTCTATAATAAAGTTGCAGTCGAGTTTCATGTATGTAAAGAAATTATTTTTGTTGCTTTTGCTAAAGCTGATGTGCGCACGCACGTCTTTATGTCTTTCTGTTACTTCGCCACTGCTAATTTATTACTTCGCCACTGCTAATATACTACTTTACTCTATACAAAAATCGCATCGTTCTCTTATTCTATGTATTGTTTATTTTTCAAAAGCTACTAAACAATTTATCTGATATGAAAACTATAGGCCTTTGTACTATTCAACGTTTTTTACGTGCTCATAGTTTGGCAGGAACTTAACTGAATTTATAAAGTCGAATTATTTGGAACAGCTAACTAGGGTAAGTTTTATAGCTTCTTTTCAAATTCAAGTTTTTCTCGATGTCCAGTACTCGCCCCTATTTCACTCACAAATTTTTATCGTAGAAAGATATCGTTCAACCTAATTGACGAATTAAAAATTAATATCCAACGATTTTAGTTCTTAATTCCATTCCAGCACCCATACATATTATGTTAAAATAACAGACTAAACTTTAGTTTATAATCGTCTGTATTGGTATTACGTAAATGCCCATGTTGCATGAAGTAATTTGATTTTTTCTTAATTGATTAACAATATTCGAATGAGGGTAACGTTTGAATAATGAATAGTGTCCAAGTTTACGCATCAAATAAGGAAAAAATCAACAATGTCTCACGCACGTTGGCAGGTATTTAAAGATGTCATTTTTTCAATGAAAAATGTAGCAAGAGATAAAACGTAGCCGGTGAATAAAATGAGAAAGGCACTACTCAAGTGACCAACGGACAATCGGGGTGTGTGAGCACGCTGGTTGACTTTCGTACACTCGGATGTTGAGGGTACATACCAAGTCATCCACTCATCAAGCAAGCCTGTCCCCTTTAACTGCAAAATCCTAGTGAGAGGTAAAGTACTACTCATTATTAGCGAACCATGCCAAATGTGCTTGGTTTTGCTTTTCTTTGATAATCTGTTTTTTAAAATATTATTACGTACCCTCTGCTGATGACCTCGGTGTACGGGCTGTTTTTCCTAAGAGCCGTAAACACGGAGGAATCCCAGAAGGTCTCTCTCATTATCGTATAATGGCACGTATTATTGGAGCTTTTCAGATCTTCATCCACGATCACTTTCAAATTATTGATATTCTTGAAGTATAAGATTGAAAAGGCATTGTTAGTCACACCAAAGTGGAACAATATGTCGACTCGCGAAAAAATTCTTTTATACTGTATTTAAATATTAGGACGATAAATCTCGGCTAATGTCTAGTTTCTATTTCTTATCTCACGTATGCAAACTTTTGTTAGGCATGAAACAACTGGCGCGTTAGTACGTTTCTGTGAAGATTTTGAGTTAGCATTCTTACCGCAGGATAAACGGCGTATCCGCTTTTCACTTTCTTCAAGCACTCCGATGTTATGTTGCAACGAAGACTTGGATCATCCCTTAACATGTACGAAAGTCGCTTCATGTACTCGGTATGTGTGTCGCTCTACCATAGACGAATAATAGAGTCGATTCAGATAGAACCCTCAAATTAGTCGACTGTGTAGTCTTTTATTATTATCTATTGCTGTTACTCCCATTATATTTAATTCTATAAGCAACTACACCTGTTTTAGAACATTGTCCATGGCGAATCCTTTGTCCACAGTGATGCGGACACCGGGAGTGTTTGCTATTTCATAAAACGAATTTACTATCGGTTTTTGATTCGGTGACGTCAGATGTGACGTTAAAGTGCAGCAGTATATTTGAACAATAAAGAAACACCCCAAACACCAGGCGCCAGCCGCTACACGAACGGCCAAACGTTCGGAATAGCAAGTTTGTCCTGTAGGCAGGTTTTTGATAATAGCGGTTATTGTTAAATGTGTCGTCGGTTGAGGATGAGAACGGAATTCTCCTTGGCTAATGTCGAGGAAGAATTTTTGAAAACATATGTGTGTACCTTGAGAGACTAAGTTCCCGATAACGAAATAAAAAATAGACTTGGTGTAATTAGTTTTTGAATTCGCTTCTCTTTTAGATCGGGCAATTCGGAACGGTTTGCAGCCTACTAGATTGAGACACAGAGTAATTGCTACAGTTGCAACAGCAACTAATACCCACGCCTAAAAAAGACACATTTCTTATTGTATACATCATTCAGACAGTACATATTAGCGTATACAATAACTCGATAAGGTGGCTGAATTCTGGTACCTGATATGACAATGGCTTAAGTGCTGCTCCAAAATTCCATTTTTCCCTTGGATACGGGATAATGCCACCAAATGGCCCGTTATACCAGTTGCTTGGCAAATCCACTTTCTGGAAACGAGAAGGGTTTCCTAATATAGTTGCCAGAACGTAGTCGGCTTCCTTTTAACGAAAATTAGATTCAGTTCTCCCAATAACTCTCTTATGGTGATCTTAAATGCAAAAAAAAACTTTGCGTATAACTAGGTATATTCTTACATCATTGATGAGATAAGATACCGCTCCTTTTTCCACCGGCGAGCCATCAAAACTTGGTGGTCGGCCACTCGGCAAAAGCACATAAGAATAACTATAATCAGAATTAAGTTGTTTGAAACTCTCCCCGTGATTTAGGCTATGTGACAACAAGAAAATAAAGAAAAGATAATACAGTATGGTCACCTAAATTTATGCATTTCTGAAAGTGCATCTATCATATGTTTGAGAACGCCTTTGACATGCACATAATGGCCAGTAGCGTTCCGCTTCATCATTAGAGAAACCGGAAACTTTTATTACGGTAATGAAGAAGCCAAGAAGGAAATTAGCATCAGAATTAAATTGGATAACAATAGGAAAACGATGATAATTTATTTAAATTATTGAGTTAGTAACAATTAACATTGAACCTCTATGGGTAGAATACGAAGGTGTTGTCCATTAAGTCTCTGCGTTCCTAGAGCTAAGACCAAAATTGGTCCGCCAACTAATTCAGTAGTCAATAGGAAGAAGGGGAAAGCCAGCAGCATCCTACCAATAGTATACAAACAATTTCAGTTATATTATGAACAATAGCCTGAATATACTCGAGTCGCGGCACAGATTTCTCTATGCAATTTGAGTAAAGAGTAGGTCTTAGTGCACTTGGAAAACCTACTGGTTGCAGTGCAGACATCACAAAGGGTTTTAACTATTTTCTTTCAGAAAGGCGAGTCATACCAACAATAGAACTTGTCTCTCTTTAGCGTTGTATACTTAATAAGAAACATCCTAGTCAAAACTGATAGAAGTTGAAATCATTTGAAGGAGATGATCTCGAAATGATGTGGCCAGTATCCTATTAAGTATTCCATTTAATTAATTCAGAACCAGATGACGAGTCGACAAGGTCATCCAATAAATCAATAAATACGACTGAAAGAGATAACCGTATAAACAGAAAAGGAGAGAAAAGTTTCCGGTGTAGCCTATAATACCAGTTAATATCAATTTTAAAAATGAATACCGTAGTTTCAAATATACCTAGCGACTGCAAATGGCATGTCAAGCATTACTGAAGAACCTGTACTAGACAATAGGAACTAGATAGAGATTTGGTGACGCTCACACACTATGTGGGACGACTAATCTATTATCTATTATGTTGTGGGGTGAGATACCTTTTTGTATTCAATCGATATCTCTTTTTTTAAACTGAAGACAGCAGATGCTGTTTTGGTATTCCATTAGTCACGAACCGTCTATTCAAATCGCAAAGGTCCAAAGGTAGCCGAACTTCATGTCTTTCCACTAATGTTGAATCTTGTGAGCATTTTTTGGGTCTTTTGGCGTTTCAATCTTCAGACGAGTCGCTGATATTTGATTGTGTCTTTTGTCCAGCTGTTTCATGAATCAATAGGATAACCTATATTACCTATATGCAAAAAGCCTGCGTAGCGTGCGTAAAAAAATTCAAGAATCTTGCTGAATTCTTCGTTCGTGCCGTTAAAGTTAAATAATGCAACGGATCTATAATACGAACTTACCCCTGCACATCATTCAATCCGACTCTTGTATTATTAGGGCTCAACCGATTGTCCAGTCCGGCCCAGTCTTGATATTGAAAATCGAGTGGTTTGCTACTATTGAAACTTCCAACACCCTCTCAGTCTCCGTCCCCTCCACCGCTTTATTAGAAAGGATTTTAACTCATATGACACTATATATATAGAAAGACGACACTATATATAGAATCATACAGGGTCCCATGGTGTAATGGTTAGCACTCCAGACTCTGAATCTGGCAATCCGAGTTCAAATCTCGGTGGGACCTCGTCAAAATTTCCCTTAATTTAATTATCTAGATTGTAAAACACGATTGAATGAATTGATAGACGAGGTTTCTGATTTTTATTCCATGCCATTTTTTCGCCGGCTAAGCTTGGTAGGAGTGCAAATGTATAGGACACCCCGGCCAGAATGAGAGAATCGAGTACTATAACAACTGAGTATTATGAGTGTTATTACGAGTGTTATGCTGCGCAAACCTATACGATAGTCAAGAAGCAAAAAAGAAAAAAAACTCAGCCCTTCGAGTATTGCGACCAATGGTCTATTGCAGCGAAAACCAACGAACCGTGAGAGTAAGTAGTACTAATCTTATAACCATAGCATTACAAGACGGTTTTCGTTTTTTTATTTCATAAGAAAATTTGCGGCAACATGAATTACTGATGCAATATATAAGTGCAAGGGTTGCTGAGAGACAAATGACGCGCTTTCCGTCTTCAATAGGTTTCCACATTTCTTATTTAATTCGGCACTCGGGCCCATGGCAATCTCCTAAATTTGCGACATATTGAGTTTCTCTATTTCTTCCGTCAAGAAGTTGAAGTGAATGACTTGTTTTCCTTTTTTCCTGAAGCAAACCAATGAATAAATCCCTCGATTTCAAATTCAGTTCCCTGATGTTCGACTCTTATTGTTGGCCTTGATGTCATGTGAAGCCACCCAGCTCCATTTTTTCGTATTACTCCACTTTTACGGCTGATTGGCGCATATAGATTCCAGAAGCTAAAAGTTACCCGGGCTTGCCCGGGCGGCTCAACGTGAATGTATATAAATCTTTGCTGTGGCTAAAATAGAAGAAGCTAGAACATCGTCTATCGCGGGTGTTTAAGCCCACCACATTCTAATTTAGGACATTAAATTGAATTGCATACCGTATAATATAATATATCCAATAATATAAGAATAGTTGGCGTAATGAAGCTTTTTCATAACTGCGTAGCGCGTCTGTTATAAGATGATAAATTAAACTAACTAGTCCCTTTCACTGCATCGATTCACTCCGAATTCTGTGTTGCCATACTCTACTATACTATACTATAAGTCACAAAACCCGAAAAAGGGGGGAAATGCCGTCGGGCATCGCGTACTCGAAAAGCCGTGAGAGGGGGTCATAGTCAGGAACTAGTATACTCCGTCGACTGAGGCACTTCTTCCTTTTGACGTTTGTTTACATTTGTTATATATCATATTTACGTCAAAAACATTTGAATGATGTTTTATGTCTCCATGTGTACAAATACCAGACGAAAACTAAAACAAAAATGGTTTTGAACCGTAGAATACGACGGTGGAAAGGTAGCACGGGGTATACTTCAGCTCCCCTTCGCAGCCTGGCGGGAAACGAGGTGCCCAACGGCTCTCAACGGCGGAGAAAATTTTTTCCTCCTTTCCTTGTTATTGGTTGTAAAAGAATTTAAGAATCTACAACGTAGATGGCCGTGTCCCATTCAACCCGTAAAAACCTGTTTTGCAAAAATCGCAACTGAAGCCGCAATTTTGCTTCTAAAATTTTTTCTTTCCACCAAACTGTAGGTAAATGAACGCGCTACAATCAGTAATAATCTCATGTTAGTGTGTTGAACGGTTAAAGCGCTATTCGATCCACCACGGATTTTTTTTTACAAAAATTTTGCCCCAAAATAACTTTTCCCTATAACTCGAAAAATAATTACCGAAAATCAACAAAATTTCTGCCCCAAATAAACGTCATTGTAAAGAATAAAATAAATTTTTTCTAGATTTTTTTAAAGTTATTTGCTATTTATTATCCCCCTGTCCCTCTTAACCCCATGTCCCAACCAACCCCACCCTCCCCTACATGTTGGAATGCCCGAAAATTTGTAAATTTGGGTACAAGAATTCGGCCGGGCTGGAAGACACGGACAACAAGCCAGTGCGAAGCTTTTAATATGTGAATCGCAAGATTTGAAAAAAATTGAATTTCTGGCTATAAGAACACGTCTGACAATGAATGCAAAGCCCGCACTGTTGATTTCATTGTGGTTTGGAAATATATTGCAACAGCTTTTTTCGGTGGCTGCCTACAAAAATTTCATCTAAATTACTTCGAAGATGACTACCTACTTCATCAACTGCACCAACAACCACCCCTTTCGAGAATTGCTGCACTGGTTGCATAGTCAAGAAAGTACCGTTCAAAAACTCCGGCCCCATCATCCGTGCAGTGCTGGAGTGCATTGAAATCCTCAATGCGAATGAATGCAGAGGGTGTTCGAGATGAAAATTTTGGACTGGATTAGAGGTACAGAAATCGAATGGATTTGGCAATACTTCAACAAAATAGATTTGAAAACTCATCCGTCGTATGGAATTTTGTCATCTTTGACGAAAGTAGAATCTGAACTTTGCGTTAAAGGGCTGCTCCGACAGTGTTTGTCGTTGGATTACGGTTATTTTGACCTTAATGTCCTTCATGGAAAAAATTCAATCGTCGCTTAGTATGGCTATTAGCATCTTCTGGGTATCAAGTTGTAAGAAATCAAATTCAGCCGCCAGTCTTACCTGATCCTGGGATTGGAACAGAGCGTTTACTCAAGTGAGTACAAAACCATATACTACTATTGGTGTAGCAAAATAAAAGTTTATTTTTCAATTAGATGCAAAGAAAAGGCAGTTGAATTGGGGAACAAACCACGATCTAAAAAAGGAAGTGATATTGTTTCCCAAACTATTCGCCTCCTCAAAGATGAAGAATTTTGAACACCGTTATTGGAGAAAAAACTATATGAGATGCTAGGATTTATCACGATACGTCCAAGTTGCTTTTTTAAAGGTTATATGAAACTTCAATAATGATGCCCAGCCAAACCTAGTCCTATCTATCTGTGGAAAGACGTTCATTTGTCAAAAGGATCTGGATTCAAGCCATTAGTTACTTATTGGACTTGGAAACAAAATTGACGAAAATCCCGAATTCATGCTATATCGAAATCATTGTAATGGCGTCAAGGTAATTTTATTGTCATACATCACACCAATATCGACCAATGAAAAAAAAACAAAAACCACTCACAATCACGTCATTCCAGTTCACTCTAAATACTCAACGTTCGTAAAGGAAGCCAACCCAGCAAACATGATTTCTTGGACCTTTGCTGGTCCAATAATTTACCAAGAATATTGTCTTGGCTCAAGATTTCCCCAATAATGGTCCTTTATTCTTGCTGGCTGGGAAAGGCTGTTGAGCTGAATCCCACACAGCTGGTTACATCATCAAAGGTCAAAGGAAAAGGAATGGACTTAACCCCTACTGCTGTTGACATCGTCGCCGCCAACTACGACGTTATGCGGACTCTTTGAAAAGTCTAGTCTAGATTACACGGGATCCAAAGCTATGGCTACAATAAATGACTTCGACCGGCTGGTTAAAAACCGAGTGGATGAACAAGACCCAAAGTACGCGTACAGCGAGGCCTCAAATGACGACTTGTTACATTGATTTTCACCTTACATAAGATTCTCTGAATTCAACCCAGCCAGCAAGAATAAAGGCCCTTTATTGGGGAAATGTTGGACCAAGAAAATTTTCTTGGACAATTATTGGTCCAACAGAGGACCAAGAAGTGATGTTTGCTGGGAATGACACGTTTTCCACCGTGGTTTTTGCAACTCCTTAAATGTTAGAGGTTCTGGCCAACGCAATTTTCACTGAAGCCGACGTGACTAGGCACTATAGCGTTTCCTTATCTATTGAACATCGTAACACACAACACACTTACGAAGCACGCAGCTTCAAGCTGTGCCAAGAATTCTGATGACGAAATTGACGGCGCCTTTCAAAAATTTGCTTTTCAAAAACTGTTTGAAATTACAACGACTAGCCATCCCGAGTTTGCCCATGGTTCTGAGGTAGGGGCTGGATTGTAGACTTTAGCTTGTCTCAAAAAGAAGGATTGGCTGCTGTCATCGGGAAACGTTCGGAACAGATAATCCGGGGCTGTAACGTACATTTCTTGAGAATGGCGAAAAAGGTAGATGAGTTGTCCCACATGACAGATGTTCAAAGGACGTTTTTCTTGAAATAGCAAGTAAAGTCCCATATATTTCCAACCAAATGGATGTCGATCTTACATTTGTTGTCTTGCAAGGTTCACTGCCTCTTAAAGACGCTTTAACGTTTCTTTCTCTTAGTGAAGTCGAGTTGTCCGTAAACACAACAAAATGGGGCAAGTCATGTGACTGGGCTGAGTGGTGGCAGCGGCCGAAAACAATAAAAATGTTTACAAAAGCTTTCAAGAACATGTGCGACACAGACTGGGATGTATGTCCCACAACAACCAATGTGGTTGAGTCGCAAAAAAGAGAAGTAATGCAAACACGAAAAATTTCATATCTGCACTGGACAACTTTTAGAGGGTAGACAATAGCTAGTTGAATTTGTATGTTATAGCCAACACAGGCTCATTAGCCGTTGCATCCGCTAATGCTTCGTTAAGCAGCTGGTTTCGCTATCTAAAGTTTTCTTAAGATCGTGATGGTTAAATCTGCTATATTATAGCCTGTACAGGCTCAATAGCCGTTGAATCCACTAATGTTTATTTTAGCGGCTAATTTCACCAATGCGACGTTAGATGTCGCGAGTTGATGAACAATCCAGGTTGGAATTTCAATCAGAAAAAAATGAAAGAAATAGCCTCTGTCATAACTATCGTCTGCTTTATTAGCGAATGCTTTCGCTACCGGTGGTACCTTAGCTGCTCCACTGGCTATTTCGCTCCACATTAGCCGTTGTCTCAGCTATCTGCATTATTTTAGCGCATTCATCTGCTAATCGTGTTCGGTATTAAAATTAGGTCTGTCAGCTAACTAAAAAGCGATATAGTGTATCGGTCATTTAGCTAAAATAGCTAAAGTTCGAAGCCCGTTGTCATAGTAACGGGAAAGCAGTAAATTCGGACGTATTAAATTAAATTACGGTGGATTGTGACATATACCGTATCATGAAAACAAAATGATAAAACTGTCCGTCATCTTAGCTACAGAACGAGGTGTGAAAAGTTGAGGAAAACGTACGAACATTTGAAGTATTAATTAATTTTCTCGAAAAGCTAGCCATAAACCCATAAACCACCATGGTGACGGAAAAGGCAATCGAGAATGTCGCAGTTTTGGAAAACTGACAACCATGGATTTTAATCATATTTGTCTATAATCAAATCTGATTCTAAAGAACACTGACGCAGTCTACAGTTGGTTCACAGAGATGCACAATCCAAAATCCATCCATCGTTGCCAGAACCTCGTTGATGGTCCGTTCATTAAGAGACGTAATCCACATCACCAGGCCGTATTTTTTTTTAGAGAAGCTGACCCACTCGGTCTCCAAGTCCTTTCGGTTGGACAAGATGGGCATTTCCACTGTGTCGTGCATTTGTTTTCTTTGTTTCCACACCCTAAAAAGAGGTGTCTTCAAATACCAGACATAGTGTCCGGCAACTGGGGCCTCTAGGATTGATGTCAGGTTTCCGTTTTGCCAGTTTCCAATAAATGTCTTTTTGAATTTTAAATACTTTTATTGTAAAATGTGGCTAATGGAAGGGGGCACAATGTTCACTCAACCGAAGTTTGTTTTAAAAAATAGATGGGACACAAAATGGAAAAAAACCAAAACGGACATTATTGTTAAGACCCCAGTCGCCAGACTTTCTGTCTGGTATTTGCAGAAACCTCTTCTTAGGGTGCATCTCTGGCTTCTTGTATACCTGAAACAGCTCAAGTCGACAAGACCCGAAAAGACCCACAAATTCCATGAGGTATATACAAGACAGCATATGTAGGTTATATATTGTGAGTAGTCGTTTGTTTATAAAAGAAACATGTTCGTATCGAGAATAATGAAAATGATCTTGGATTATATGAAAACATTCATTGATAGACCAAGTACGGGTAGTGCATTTTCCCTAAACACATCGTGGGTTGCCAGGTCTGGAAATCTCACTTGATATTCCAAGTCGAAGAATTTTGACAGAAGCGACCACGTGCATGAATGTTATGAAATTTTTTTTGTGAAATTACTAAGTAGTCTTTATATTGTCGACACGGGATTCAAAAGGGAAGCTTACAAATTATAAGAAAGGGTAGAAACTAATTCATAAAACAGCTTAAATTACTAAAAATTCCCTGTCTCAAGTCATAGCACAATAGAAACAATTATGAAATCATTATGTCCGCAACTCTAAAAGGGTTTGTAAAATTGAAGTACATTGCCTGAATAGTAAGAAATCTGATAACAGAAGACGATTTTACACATTGTTGTTCGTTTTCAGTGCAGATTTATTTTAAAAACGAAGCCCCATAAGACCCCATGTAAAAACTTGACTGACAAGATCAAGTCAGATTTTAGAGCATGTGGCAACATTGGCCAGTTTCGGACCCGTACTTGGTCTATTGATTTAAAAACGAATGTATATTTTCAATCCCATATACAATACGGATTCTTCTGTCTCAGATTTTACTTTATCACTTAACAAGAGATTCTAGGTTTCCAAAAACCAAATGGGAAAATAAATTATGCAAATGAAATTACTTTTAATTGTCTTGTTGATTTGAAATTGATGGAGTATTGGAGTCCTAATAGAATCATTTGAATATATTCTGCTCTATTGAAAGTTCCACAAAGTTGCAATACCTTCGCAATCCACACTCATCCTTTAAATATTCCTAATGCTTTTTAGTTGTTTAAATTGAAGGCTCTCTACTATCAGAATGGGCCAGCCACATGAACAAGATATTTATATTTAAAATGTAACGTCTTCTAGCATTTATAATGATGATAAATGATAAAGATATCCGAGTTTAACTTATTGGTCGCTAACCATCATAGCCTACGTATTTGGTTGTTGCTTAAAACGATGCCATGGAAACGTAACAACAAATGACTAAATCAGAATTTAATAGTGATGGGTATTTCCGACCGAATAATTTGTTGGTGCTTGATGAGTAAAATCAAATGTGCAAATATACCATCGATAAATTGGTATAGTTGAATGAAGTTGACCTTTAATTGAGTACACTACTCATTATCTTATATTTGAAACCATTTTTGTTTCAGTTGTAGATTCTCTAAAAAATTGTGTAGTAGAGGTACGGTATAAATGTAACACTTCCAGTTTTTATTTTGCAGCACCAACGCTACGCAATGTTTGAAAAACAAAAAATATTTTTAGAGAGCCAATTATGTTGGCTACCTTCAAAAAAATCGCGCTAACACGCCAGCCCTTCGTGTCATTTGGAAGAAAATATGTTTTGTAAGCTTTATAGTTATGGAATACAGTTATTGTAAAACTCGTATGACTATTACAAAATTTTCAGGGGAAAACAAAATTTTTTTCGAAACTTATTTACTATTATCTCACTTTTCTCCTCAGTATATTTAGAATGTTCTTTCCGTTTTGACTTCTTTCGGCATTTTTGTAAAGAGGTACCTCATCTTTGCTTAGTTTCTGTTTTGATTTTTAGTGCCCTCTAGTGGCGGTTATTAACAGTACATAGTAGTTGTGTGTTGTTATATTGGATCCTTTTCCATTTAAGTTTTTGTATTGATGTTAATGATGTGAGTATTTCTAATTATTAAATGGCCATTGACAATTGTACATATTTCCTATGTATGATGTTTGTTTTGTGAATAAGTTTCTTATTTAATTCCTGATTTTCTACCGCCCCCTCGAATTTTGCCATAGCCATCTGTTGGTGGAAAAATGAACTAAAAAATTAAATTTTTCAAAGTCGCACTTGGGGGAAAGTCACTTCCTCCTTGTCGGTCCGATAAATCGTTCATCGGCCCTCGGTTCCCACCTAAAGGTGGGAGACACTCGGGGATTCAAAACATTTAAATATATAACCAATAAAATAAAAAATAAATAATTTTTTTTGTTACTTTTAATCAACTGGGTTGAATAAAAGTAACAGCGTGTATTCTCCATAAGAGAAATCGAAAGCCGGCGGAAACAGTTTTTTACACTTTAAATGAAAACTATCAGGATAAATAGGCATTACAAGGTATCAAATTGAAGAAAGCTAGTAGATAAACACATTTTAGTTCATGAAATACTAATTTGATACGATTTTACACTTTTAAAAAGCCCTGTTACACCTACACAGCCACAGAAGTTTACTTTACAATAACAGTTTTACTACTTTAAACTTTCGATTTGGCGATTTCACTGTAACCAATCGAAAGAGGAGATGTCCACTATTCAAAAAAGTTAAAGTCTGTAACTTTTACACTTAAATTACACTCAACAAAAAACAACCCAACGGGACACCGTGAAAAAAATTTGGGGGTTCAAAATCACTTTTTCTTTAATAGCAGACGAAATTATGTTGCCATAGCAACCAACGTTGCGAAATATGAAAGGGCTTTTAAAAGCGCATATTGATTAATTATTTCATAATTTTTAAATTAGTTATACTATTTTAAAGTCATTTGTTACATTCATCAAATGTTACATTTATCCCGTACCTCCCTTATAGTGAATGGAGCTTGCGCGCTTTGGTCCTTTGTTTCATTAGACACAAGTGTATACTTACACAAAGAACCAAAAGCGCACGAGCTCCATTTACTATACACTATTTTTCAGAGAGGAGTAATCCTACGTTGCATGGAAGTTTTATTTAAATCTCATGAATTTCGATTGAGTTTCCTCGAGAATTCAGAGAATTCATTTCATTTCAGTGAGATCTCATCCCATTTGAATTATTTACGATGTTCACAGATTTCTTTGTAGAAGGGATTTGGCTAGAACTGGCTTTATATAACAGCTGCAACGTAGAATTGTGGTGCAAGTTGGTTTTCCGAATCGCTTACTGAATAGTCTTGTCGTTGGCTATCGAAATAACCATGAATAGTCACTATGAATTTTTCTACGTTTTAGTTCTACTGACTTTTGAGTCAATAAGGCTTTCTGATGAGCAACCGTTTATCAATACAAATGCACTTAATGGGAAACATCTTCGTGTTTTAGGTTTACAGGTATCAGCTCATATATACACAAATGTTTCCCCTTTATAATAATTTTCATATGTTCTAATTCAACATGCATATATTTTGAAATCTTTATCGGGTCCCATACCCAACGTTAGTTTCCAGCATCTTTCACGATGGAGAGGAATGCTACTGGCCATATCATTAATACTGGTGGCCCATGTAAACACATGGTAGAGGCCCTTTCAAAAATGCTGAATTTTAGGTGAGTATAATAATGAATATTAAAGACTTTATTTCGTTGTGAAGATTAACGTATGAAATATCGATGAAGTTTAATGAAATTCTATAGTTAGTTACTTAACGGTTATGAAAAATTGAACTAATATACTTTGCTCGTACAGTTATTCGTTTGTCCCTGACCCGTTCCTTGGCCGATTACGGTTATTTGATGATTCACCGCTTGAGAGAGGAGCAGTTTCTTACCTCATTCAAAAAGTTAAGGCAATCCTTTTTTAAATCACGTACAGTACTCACACAATGTATTTGAACACCCCCCTTGTTTTGTCGGTTTTTACATGGGGCCTTACAGCGGCTTTTTTAGGCTCCCATTGTGCGATTTTTTAAAAAGAGAGTTTTATAACCTAATTCATGTTTCATACATGCTTTTCATGTATATCCCAATTTTATTTTGAAAAAATTGGTCCAATCCGCATGCATGTAATTTTTTCAGAATTTTTCCATCACGGGCAAACATTAAAAAATGGTGTAAGGATTTTTTTTCAACCGCTAGGAATTTTAACAGAAAAAATTTCTTTAATTTTCGAAAATCCGCCTGATTTTTTTGTACCCTTCCTCCTCCCTGCCTATCTCTCCTGTAGGAACGGTGGTCAATATGAAAAATTGCTCATTTTTCATTCTGCTCATTTTTTTTCTGTTAAAATTCCTAGCACTGAGGTGCAAAAAATTCATACACCAATTATTATAATATGTATGCGTAGAGTTTGGGCAGCTTTATGTTTTTTTTACAAAAATGAGACTTGATCACGAGATGTCACCGTGTTTGGGAGATATGACATGAAATTTAACATGTGTTTACCATAAAAGACTACACGGTGGACGAGCGGCCGTTCAAATAATTGAAAACTATGCTTTTGCTATAAAAAGCCGTTCAAAAATTCTGAAAAAAATCAGAGGCATGCGGATTAAGCTAATTTCTAAAATTTTCAATTCTATATCTAAAAATGTGTTCGAATGGGAGCAAAAACACGCCACTATAAGGCCCCGTGTTAAAACCGGAAACAGGAGGTGTTCAAATACTTTGTGTGGGTGCTGTATACAAAAAGTAAACATTTTGTTCAGCGATATCCTCCCATCAAACACATTTGATTAGTTCCCTTTTTTCCAGTCAAAGCTGCCTTATAAAAGAATTGATATCCCAGATAGTTCTAAACTGTAGATATATTGCTTGTGATCTCATTAACTCAACACTTCTCACTAAATCTTTTCGCCATTCGGTAACGAATTGAAAACAACTACTTATAATAAACTTAATTTCACTTAAGTATTACTTACACTCTATGTAATTAATTCAATTTCTTTACTTTTAATTACTTAGAAAGAAAAGTTTAAGTGTGCTGGCTCTTGATTAGTATTGTAGTACAGCTTTTTTCAACAAAAAAACTGAACAGTAGTGTTTTGGTGGCAGAACACAATATTTTCTTTTTGTAAACATCATTTTAAGAGAGAACATAATATATTCTAGTAGTAGTAATTCTTACGTCAGATTAATAGGCGGTTAACTAGAACTGTTTTACTTTAAAGGAGGCTGATTACGTAATTGGAGGACTACTGGGAAGTATCTATCGTATTGAAAGAGCTGACCTTTCTAGTAGTTGGAATATTGCAACTTACAGCGGTATTGTTCCATATCCAAGGCCAGAGATAAACCTTGCAGCGGCACTCAAACCCCTTTCGTATCAAGTATAATTAAATTTTAATATGACATTTGTTTAAAGTACTAAGAGGCGGTAAACTACTGGCAAGTCGTCATCTCAAGACAGCAAATGTCCGTTTTTGACTTGGCAATTTAAACTAATACTAAAGTAATTAAGGTTTTAAAACATATTTTATAAAAATTCCAATTTAAAAAAATGCGTCTTACTTTAAAAAAATGCTTTTACCACGTAAGGCTCAAACGCCTCAAAGGGGATACGACTGATATACAACTACAGTTCTTAACTAGCGTTGAGTTAGTGATGATGGTGACTGAGAATGTTTCGAATATTGACTGAATAATAGTAATTCTCTTGACATTTTAACTATGATAGTCGTTAATTGTCTATTTTTCAGCTATATATGCCTTAGGTAGATAAAAGCTATGAAATGGGTTCGGTATAAACCAAAACTAAGTCTTGCTTGGACTTAACAAAGTAAAGAAACAGCCATTACATCTAAAGAAAATGTCATATCCTCGAGTCTGTCAAATAATTTGCCCTACTTCTAGGCTATACATTTTTTTTTGTTTAGCAGACTTTGTTATCGTATTTTGGGGTTACTTTGGGCACCTAAAAACTATTATTTAATAGTCCAAATCTTTTTGTTTCGACATATATCTTCAATAACAGTACTAATTGATCAAAATGTATGAATATCCATTCATATATACGACAAAAAGCCTTCCGTAGCATTATCGGAACGTTGTCCGCCGGCGGACATCGTGGCACCTCACTAGTCACTGATGTCCGCTGTGCCATATGACCGCCGGCGGACATCAAATTTTTCGATTTTTTTTTTCACAATGTTATTTTTCATGGCAAAAGCTTCATGAAAATATATAATTTAAGGGGGGGAAGCTTGTAGATACTAGTGGCACAGAAGTGTTTTTTGCCCTTTTTGCTATGGCACTGAAAGGGTTAAAATTGCAGGTCGTCCGCGCTTCGTGGCACAGCCGAGGGGTTTCCGAAGGTCTTTTACGGTCTTTTACATACTGAATGTATAAAACCAGGGTGGAAGATACCTTATCCTCCACCCTGATGAAACTGATACCAATATATCGAAAATCATATTGGTAATCATCTCGTCATATTGATTGGTAATAAATCAAATCTAGAGTTGGTTCCATTTTGTCATTAAAGCAAAAGAAACCAATATTTACGTCGTATTCGCTCTATCACGACAAAATCGTAGTCGCTATCCCGTTAGAAACTGTAGAATCAATTTTCTACAATTAAGAAGAAACCTAGAATACGGTAATCGCAAATGGTAAACAAACTAGGGATGAAAGTGTGACATTTATAGAGTCGGAAAGAAATTACGCGAACCGGGAGAATTTATTCGAATAGAGCAAACTGAATGTAGTGGAGGTGAAGCTTCGATTTATATATATATATTTTTTTATTTTGTTCGTTGAGGCAAATAATTGCGGAGAGGTTTGATTTGTGTTAAACGAGAAAGGGAAGGGCAGCCGGACTCACTCGCTCCACATTTTTATTTCAATATTAAACGTAGGTGGCCTACGCGTGTATGATATCAAAACAACTAAGTAAACTAATGCATTTCAAAATGCGTCAAAATAAAAGCAAATTGAGAAAATCGGTGAGATTCCAATGAGACTTCGTAGTTCGTATGAGGAGAAATACATAATCACTTAATGATAGCAATATATAAGTATTTTCCCTTTCTATTGGGTTTCAATAGCTTTTCAAACTGGCTCTTTTGCCATTTGCGTGCTCTGTCCCTCTGACGACGAGACCAATTTGTAAACAAAGGAGTCGAAACGTCTGGCAGTGCACGAAACATGATTTTCAAAATGAATAACTTAAGTGAATGTAAAAGTGTAAAAGTAGTCATGGGGCATTAAGGTGAGACAGTTATGTAATAGCAAGTATGATGTGCATCAATTTGTTCGCTTATTTTAAAGTTATATGTAAAAAAAGTAAACCCTCTTTCATACCTCCCCCCCCAAAAAAATAGCAAACTCCATTCTGCCTGACAAGGTCGCTAGATGGCAGTTATTTCATAATAAATTTATAGACGAAGTTGTATTTAGAATAACGGTAAATGATTTTCTAAAATTTGACGGTGGTTGAACTCGAAACTAGGCATTAAAATTTATTAAAAATTTATCGAGGAACCCATTTAAAATACGTGATTTAAGAAAAAGTTGAATCAGCGCTGACGGCGAGTAATTGCGTCACTATTTAGTCCCATGGGATAGAGCTCGCCCATCGCCAAGTTTATATAGAATCCTTTCGGGAAACAATAGTTCTAAAATTATCTAAAATTAGGGTTACAAACGAGGTCCATTTATTCATTTGAAAAGGAATAAATAGACTGACGTTACACGTCCATTTGAATTTGACTAAAAACTAAAATCTTATTTGCTATTACGGGTATAATGTAGTTCTCCTAATCACAATGTAATTTTGCCCAAGTCTTACGCAAAATTCAAAATCAAAGTCTATTTAAATGAGAAAAAAGTCGACGTAATTTATGAGTAGGGAATTTCAGAATTATAGACAAAATTTGGTTAATATTAGTTACGTATTTTGGAGTGCAACCCCAAGAAAGTAAAGCCCTATTAAAGAAGTTGGGCTCCAAGTCTAGGAAAACTATCCCATGTAACACCATGACGTCTATGTGACATCAGTTATTCCTTCAAATGAGTGAAATGACGTCAAAAGATTGATGTCGGTCTGATGAGCCGTGATGTCAATTAGACGTACATCTTGTCCATCCTATTGATATCACACTGATGTCATGTCGTGACATCAAAACGCGAATCGGCTACGGTAATTGAACAAAATATTCTAAAATAATTGAGATCGATTTTTAATGATCAAATAGAGATTAATTTGAATAGAATTTATAAGAAAAAAAAGAAAAAAAGAAAAAAAGAAAAAATGATATTGGGATCGATTCCTACTCGTTGTTGGCTATTAGACTACTGGGAAGAGAGCGCTTTTTCAACTGTAGGGGAGGGTGGGGTTGGTTGAGACATGGGGTTGAGCGGGACAGGGGGATAAAAAATAGCAAATAACTTTAGAAAAATCTAGAAAAAATATATTTTATTCTTTACAATGGCATTTATTTGGGGCAAAAATTTTGTTGATTTTCGGTAATTATTTTTCGAGTTATAGGGAAAAGTTGTTTTGGGGCAAAATTTTTGTAAAAAAAAAAAATCCGCGGTGGATCGAATAGCGCTTCAACCGTTCAACACACTAACATGAGATTATTACTGATTGTAGCGCGTTCAGTTACCTACAGTTTGGTGGAAAGAAAAAATTTTAGAAGCAAAATTGCGGCTTCAGTTGCGATTTTTGCAAAATAGGTTTTTACCGGTTGAATGGGATACGGTCTGTGGGGTTGATTGGGACTGCAAAAGCATAGGCGCGTCAAGCCCAGCCTGCTTTTTGCGCCCTCTATCGGCAAAAAGTCTGATTTTCTTTTTGTTGGTATCCTCATCGCATCTTATGCGATATAAAAAAATTCTTCAATGAACTTTACTAATCTAATAGAAAGACTTAATTACATATTTTTTTGATAAATTATTTTTAAATATTTGTGCCCTGTCCCATTCAACCCCCCACCCTGTCCCATTTTACCCCACGCTGTTTGCTCCGCCCATAAATTTTGGCGCATTTTGAAAAATCGTAGCGGGCCCATTTTTAAAGCAACAAATTTGAAAAAAATAATAGGAAGGGGGGCAATCATGAAGAATGCAATTCCAAAATATTTTATAGTTTTGTTGATAAATACCCAAGTTATTAGGGAAAAACCAAAAGTGTCCCATTCAACCCCACCCTCCCCTACTACTGATTTATGTGTTTGGGTCGAAATAAATACAAGTCATTTCAAGCCACCTCATTAATATCCATTAACTAATATAAATCCAAAGATCCACTTCTGAATTCTTATTTCCCCATAATTTGTGTTTAAGTTTTGACCAATAAATAGGGACTTGAAGCTGTTAGTCTGCTAGTTGCACAGAAGATGACTTAGAAATTTTTTGTTAGCCTGGTGTCACGAGTGTATGTCGTTCCCAAAAACTTGGTTGCTTACGATGAACAAAAAAAATAGATTATGCGAGTAAGAAGTGGAGGTCTTTGTTGATGATGATGAAAAAATATACAAAGTTTGATGTCGTTATTACTTATATCGAGAAGAGGCATTTTCTATATAGTAAAACGGGAATGTATAATTAGCGGTAGGCTAATTACGGTTAATTTTATTTTCCCGTTCTCAATTCTCATATATGATCAGAAATGAATCTTTGGACTTATGCCAAGGAAGTAACTCATGTCACAAATCAGTTTGATGTCACTTTGACGTAAAATATACATCAAAATGACATCAAAACGATGTCTCCTTGACATTCAGTGCTAAATGGGTAAACCTTAATTTTTAAATATTCACGTGAGCTGTTACTGATGTCACGAAAGTGAAGGTAATACTGATTGGATGAAGTGGATGAAACGTGTCAGACAATTTGACATCCTGAGGACATCACTACAATGTCATTTCAAAGAAAAGCAGGACATTATTATAACATCATTGAATTGACGTTAGGTCAATATTCCCAAACCATTCTATTTGCTACTTAAAAATTACCTTTCGCATGTCTTATTTTTTTTACATCTATAACATGTCCTTTTGATGTCACAAACTGTATATAATTTTGACGTGCCAAAGTAGTTGACGTATATTTGATTTTCTACTGATATGATTCTTTGCGTGACCAAAAATTGAATCATTTTTCACATCATTTGCATGTATTTTGCAAGTCACTGATGTCATTCTGATTTTTTCACCTCACACTGACATCAAATTGACGTAAAACTGACATGAAATGCTACCTGGGTAGGAAACAAAGACATCTAGCGCACAAAACTTTAAGTCCTTCGGTGATATTCTATTATCCTCAGGGACAAGGAACTGCGAAAGTTAAATGTGAATCGTAATAAACTGGCGATCCGGAAGAGCTATTTGTATTTTATATTTCACTGCTTACAAAAACTATTAAAAATACATTTCCTATGAATTCCTTTTTGGCCTGGTTGCCTCGCGCCCTTGCGAAACTATTCAGTAGCATTTAATTTTAGTGGTTTTGAGAGGTTTTAGTAGCCAAAATTAACGAATTTCAGTTACGGTGCAAGTATATAGGTTTTGTTTACATTAAGCACTATTATCTTTCGATTGACAAAATCAGTTGACTTATACTACTGAATTTTAAGTTCTCCGACTGAATGTAAGTAAGTTACCGCCACTGTGTACTGTTATAAATCAATTTTGATTTTTTTATTTCTTATTGACTGTAACTATTTTTCTTTTTATAGGTATGGGTAGTAATTGTTGCATCCATTCTAGTAGTCGCATTTTACCTGCGTATACTCAGTTACAAGCCCTTTAGTAGTTTTCAAAACGAAAGGAATTTAAATGCCGCAAACAGTAGCTATGTTTTTTCTTACGTGGTTGGAAATATCTTATCTCAAGGTCTTGATTTTGATTTTGGTCTTCATCCAATAGCACAATTTAACATTTTAATCAATTTCCCCTCAGGGCAAAGATGCATTTCGGAGCGTTTGGCGGTTCGCATAGCAGCGGGAGCCTGGTGTTTGGGATGTTTCTTTCTTGTCCAGATATACTGTACTACACTGACGTCTCATTTGACAGCACCCAACCAAAAACCTATTGTGAACTCATTTGATGAAATAGCATACACTCCAGGCGCACGCCTGGCAGTAGACAGAGGATATGCAATTGACAGCGTTTTAATGCTACAGGTAGACTAAGCTTTGAGTAAGACCCAGATTGTTCGTTGCTGAAAAATACACATAATATAGCTTAAACATTTCATTTTTATATTTATACCGACTGTTGCGATTGGCTAATTGTGTTTATTTTACTAGAACAACAAACACACTGGTTATATGAAACGGCTTTCAGATATGCTACGAGACGACCCAAGTCTTCGTTGTAATTTGACGTCCGAATGTATGAAAAAGGTGCAGAATGGACATACTGTTTATGCTAACGTAAGTAGTGATGCCATTTTGTGTATAAGAGTTTAAGAAAAACAACTCGTTGAAAAAAAATGTATACAAAAAGTAAACACGCTGCCAAGGTACATCTTAGAAAATCACTTTGGTTCCGTTTGTGTTTAAAAGAAAATATTTCTATTAATAATGGTTTTTGAGAAACAGGTATTGAGTTTATCAGAACGCACGTAGTATATCCACATATTAGAACTATCTGAGATATAATTTCTTCCATTTTGGCAGTTATATCTTTAAAATAAGAAAACTATACAACTTTGTTTTGGAGGAGCTAAACTAGCGTGTTTAATTTTTGCACACATCATTTTAAATAAGAAATTACATTTAAAAAATAATAAATAACCACTATTTTCAAACTGATTAGTCATTGACTACTTTGCAAGTGATCCTGGCCGCTGAGCTTAAACGCTCCAATAATACGTGCGAATATACTTTGATGAAAGAGACGTTTTGGCATTCAACCCACTTGCATACAGCCCTTCGCAAACACAGTCCGTACACGGAAACAATAAACAGAGGGTACACATATTTAGTTACTTTAATTTGAGCGAAAATATATCTCTTTTTTGTTATAAATCCTTTTTCAATTCATTATATAAATCTAGATATTTGTTATATATACAATGACGGGTAAAAGATATCAGAAATAATTTTTCTTGAGGATTGACTATTTTAGTAGTTTACCGAAGGTTGTTAAATTTCTATTCCTTCACCTTTCCTTCAAGTTTCTCAAGTTTCTCCCTTCCTTCAAGTTTTTATTGGCTTTAATTCCATTGCCGCTTAAATTTATTAACTAGTATAATGGTGCGTTCAGATTGGCACCTATTTCTTTTTTTCATTCGGGTTCTTATGTCAAAAAAATTTTCCAAACAAAAGTTTAACAGAAGTATGAAACATAGTATATAAGAACAAGACTCAACCCTCATCGTCTTAAAATCCTATGTCAGCGATTTTTTCAGATTTTTAGGTTTTTTTCTATTAGGCTATGTTTTCTTGTACGTCTTACTTGAAAATTATTACATGAGGACCCCATACCGTGCCAGTATGAAAACAAATGTTCTGACTTATATTTGGAATAATCGACAAGTGATGACTGTTTCCTCTGATCCCATGAAGCCGTATAGGAAATCGCGTTTTTTCACTTTTTGAAAATTTAAATTGAAATTTTGTTGTGAAATTATTTTAGGGCTCATCTGTGGCACTACATCTGAGCCAAACGTTTGAAAATCATTCAATTAATTGCTTAGTGTTTTATAGATCATGAACAATTTAATTTTAAAATATATTCCGAAAGAGCCTTAGTTCCACTTGCGCCTAACTCTCACGTTTGGCCAGAGAAGAGGGGAGATGGGAAAGGCCATGACAGAAAATCGTCAAATTTTTTAGTGCCAAAAAAGTTGGAAAGCTCGATTTGTTTTGACAATTTACTTCTTTCGTTCTGAATGTTTTAATAGTTGCAAACTGCCCATTAATAAGATAACAAAGTTCATTTTGAAAAAAATCTAAAATGTTGTAAAATGTTCACGTAAAAGGCAAAAACAGTAAGTTGGGCCTTTTCATCAAGGGCCCAGTTGCCAGACAATATTGCCGTTAGGTATTTACGGCCACACCTTCGTATGGTGTCCCTATAGATTATCCTATCAAGCGTCAATTATTATTAGCATCATGCATATTATTATTAGAATACAATATTATTAGAACTCTATTGGCAGATATCTTCTTATACAAATGTTTTGTATTTCTTATTTAGTTTTATTTTCAATAATTTAAAGGCTATTCAACTTTATTTACAGAATTTGGCGCTTGAGAGAAGCTGGGCTGATTAGTGTGTGGGACTCATGGTATGTGCCTTCAGCTAATGCATTGGCAAAGTGTATGGACATTAACCAACGTAAAAAAAACTTTGATAGTGAGAAATCCAAGTTGTCTGTTGGTAATTTGAGCAGTGCCTTTGTATTCTTGATCATTAGCTCCGTATTATCGTTTACTGCATTTACCCTTGAAAAAATAATGTCGTTATTTTTTCATTGTACCATCGAAAACTAGCACTTTGTTTGAGCAAACTGTATGTAGTCGCAGCTTTTCACACTGAATTATTTTTGTAGAAAGCAGTTGAAATAATAGTTGAAGGCAGAAAATAGCTTCGGTGAAATGTCGATTAGATCAGCAATTCAGCATCAACCGGTCCGTTATTCAGTTATTCAAGACTGCAAATTTAAACTTTTCTAATAAACTAATACGAGTTAACGTTAATTGCCGGTTGCAATATTTGAAACTAGAATTTAAAAATAGCTTAAATGATTATTTGAGCTAAATAAATTCGAAGGACGGTGCGAAAAAATAACAAGAAGAATTTTGTTCCGTGTCCTACCCATGCCTATATTGTTCCTAGTTTCTATCAATTCCTTGATAAAATGTTTGGTGTATACCTCGACTTATGTAGCCGTTTTATGATGCACTCTCCACCTCTCGCAGAGTATTTTGTTCGCCGTATGAAGAATCTCGCGAACATCACCAATTGCCGCCACCTCTTATACCCTAATAATGTCACCTGTAATTTGTGTTCGCTCGAAAGAACATCAATGTCTAAAACTAAATAAAAATGAACATAAAAAACTTTCCCCACTTATTTTGTAAAATTTTTACCAACAAAAACCACATCTTCACACTTCCACCTACGTCCACCTACGAGAGTAGACATACATGCTTAAAAACGGAGAACTTGTCCTTAAACGCTAGATGATGCTAGCAATGCCTTTTGATGCGAGCAATGCGTCGAATATGATAGAAGGATGTCTTACAGAAACTTTTGATTTGGGCATCAATTAACTAAGATGGGAATCACAAGTCACAGCAAGATTTCTTACAGTTGGAGAGGGGAAATACGGGTGTCACCGACCATAAGCGGAATAGGCGCAGGCTTTGGTCTTGATGAGTGGGAGGATGAAGCAAAGAAAGTGGCGGACAGACGATGGAGCAGGATTTCATGGTCTACAGTGTCAAATGCAGCACGTTGGTCAAGAAGAGCCAGGCTCGATTCACCATTATCGATTGAACGAAGAATGTCGTTTAAAACTTCGCGCAGTTTCAGTGGAATGGTTAGATCGATAGGCAGATTGGACGGGGAAAAGAGCAGATTACTCTCAAGGTATTTCACTAATTGTAAGTAAGCAGCTCGTTCGAGTAAATTGGAGAAGAAGGGTAGATTGCTTATGGGACGGTAGTTGGCAACCATTTCAGAGTCAAGACCGAGTTTCTTCAGTAGGGGGGGGGCAAAAGTTACAGCAACCTCTTTGAGCAGGAATGTTGGAATACCAAAACATTGAACAAAGTCATCACCAAGGGATCCTATTAGTCCTTTAGGCTTGACGAGGGGGGGGGGGGGCTCGGAGTTTCGTTTATTTGTTTACAAAACAATTGCAGACGACACTCATTTGTCCAATGGAAACGAAACTCAGCATACTACGCTCAAGCCCAGCAATGAAAATGGCTACTGGTGGCGCCCCTGTGGTGTGTGGAAACACCGCAGAAGTTTTTCCCCCTGGTCATACCACGCGCTCTGAAAACCATCTATATATTAAAAACTATGCAAAACGAAGTATCGGTATCGATATCGGATCGGCGATACAAATTTTTTTCAATACCGGTATCGGTACCGCCCATAGAAATTCTCCTTGGCTTTGTCGCACATGAGATTAACGTTATTACACAGATCCTTGAACATTTGCCTGTCAATTTCAAGTTCTGTTCGGTTTAGCAAAACGAAATTCATCCGTGCACCAAGGGTTGTCCGGGCGGATGCTTACGATTTTCCTGATGATTGGTGCATGTTTGTTGAGAACGGAGACCAGATTTTATTAATCGCTTGTTGAATATGATACGAACACAACACAAATTTACATCAATAAGAAATATTTTTGGGAGCCCCTTTGATCGTGAGTTTTTTAGTTGTTTTTTTTTACAAATATTATACAGTCCTTAATATACACCATAGTGGCCAGCACCTTGGTAGTTTCCACCATAAAGTCCTCCGTGATGTCCGCCGCGATGTCCACCGTAATTTCCTCCGTAGTGCCCTCCTTGATGGCCGCCACCATAGTGTCCACCGTAACGGTTTTCCGCTGCTACCAAATCAGGAATGGATCGGCGATAGCGATGGCCACCGTTGTATCCTCCGTGATGACCTCCACTACTTCCCCCACCGTATCCTCCGTAATGTCCCCCATGGTGCCCTCCGTGATGTCCTCCACTGTACCCGCCATGGTGCCCGCCATAGTGCCCACCGTAATGTCCGTAACGATCCTCGGCGGTGGCCAAGTCTGACTGTGAGGAAACATCCTGCTGGCCAACAGCGAAGGCTAGCATGAAAAGGCAAGATACTAGAATAATCTACATAAATAAGAAGAAAGGAAATGTTAATAATAGCTTACAAAGAATTTCCCCGAACTTTGAAATGTATTTCGGACTAAATTCATATAAATAAAACTTGAATGAATTTTATTAAGGTTACTACCGTAATTTTCATGGCGAAAAGAGATTGAAACTGCTTGAAATGTTGCTGATTGCTTATTTGCCGGTTGGTGTCGACTGATGCTTTCTTTGGTGCTCCAGTCCGCTTATATACATCTAGCGGTCAACAAAACTTGCACGATAGCATACAGCTTTAGCCTTCTTCTGGTTGGGGGTTTTCCTGGGCGCTGGAGAAATGTACTCTGTGACATCAGTAAATGATGCACCGGCTACAGTCGGTTCAGTGCATAAGAAAAGTGAATAATTTGAATAATTTTCTTATACGTCCAACCAGTGAAATCCAGTTGAAGGGCCGGACTGACTAGCTTTCTGCTCTTAGATGCGCCATCGCTTGTAAAACTCGCTTCAAGGCAAAACGAAAGTATAGGAAAGCGCGCAGTCAATTCGTTATGTAGGTAGCTCGAGTCACGTATAAGCCCCCGCCCAGAAATGAGCTAATTTTGCTTGTTTACTAAATATCTTTCGGATAAGAATTGGAAGAAAACTAATATAGCAAACGTTTGACGGTTTGTTCATGGTAAGGAAAATCTGTCGACTTTCATGTTGATATTCCGATGCCTCTATTTGCATTTATAGTTTTTTACGCTTGGCCACTTTCTTCAATTGCGGGTTGCCGGTTGCGGCAAACTAAGTTCGCATCGAAACACGCTATGTTTAAATAGATGGTTTAAAAGTAAAATAATTACTTATATAGGCTATTTGTTTTCGGTGCGCCAGCGAGAAAAAGTTCTCGGCAATTCTGCCTTTTCCTTTTTAATTTGACGTATCTCGGACGCATCATTCGGTCTAATTCTCTAAAGTGTTGGTTTTTCAATACAAGCCGCTTTATTTTTTTAGTGTTACTAGAAAATAGAGAATGAGAGGCGCTCAGTGAGAGTAAAAATCAGTCTATTCCACCTTAGCTGTCGTGTCGAACTGAATAAAAGGTCTCAAATTCTAACCAACAAGGTCAGTAGATAAATACTTGTTAATTCCAAAGAAAGAAAAAAATTTGTAACGCATTTTTAAAATTCGTGGTAATTACATTTATTATACGCGATTAAACATTCAAACATTGTGGTTTTAGATTATCAAATATTAAAATAGTAGATTTACAATTAACGACGTGCACAATAGTTGAAATCCAATTGGAATGATAAAACCCTAATAATGTCCACCGTAGTGGCCACCACCACCGTAGTGGTCTCCGTGATGTCCCCCATAGTGACCACCATGATGATGCCCACCGCCGTAATGACCACCGTGATGTCCTCCGTAGTGTCCACCGTGGTGGCCGCCGTAGTGTCCGTAACGGTCTTCTGAGGCAACCAAGTCAGGAACGGATCGCCGGTAGCGATGACCACCGCCGTAATATCCTCCGTGATGTCCTCCGTGGTGCCCCCCGTGGTGCCCCCCGTGATGCCCCCCGTGATGCCCCCCGTGATGTCCTCCGTAGTGTCCGCCATGGTGCCCGCCGTAATGGCCGTAACGATCCTCGGCAGCGGCCAAGTCAGTCCCTGATGGGGCAATGTCTTGTTCAGCAGCAAACACCAGGGCCAAGAGGCAGGAAATTAAAATAATCTATAGGAATAATAAATAGTGTCAAGTTAAAAGAGTGTCAGACATGGGCTATAATACTAAACTTGAAAGACGAATAAATCTTATTAATACCGTTATCTTCATCCTTGAGACTGATCGCTAAAGTTTGTGTTGGTTGGTAATGTTGCTTTGACGCTTGATGTCGACTGGTGCTTTTCCTCTGCCGTCTTGTTCGTTTTATATCTCTCGTCTAAGTATAGCAGCTGTGAACCTGTGACGTCAACGATTGTATTTCTCCATCGCATTTGGAAATACCCATTGAATGAACCCATCATCCATTTTTGACCAAACAAATGACACGAAGAATGACCGAGCGTGAAAGAACGAAACCGGTTGCTTTACTTAATAGCTTCGGGCGTACTGCCGCGTAGTGCTGTATTTGCCGCGACGGCCAGGAAAGTAGCGTATAACAACAGACGCCTGTCGTCAGCAGGGAATTTCCAGATAGCTCGCAGCTATTTACTTCTGGATTTGGGGAAATTGTCAACAACTGATTTTTAAAGGGACGTAAGACGCTTGTTTATGGATGGTGAATGACGGTCCAGTTTGGTTGTCGTAACGCAATTCCTAACAATTTTCCGCATACGTAATTCTCTATTTCATCATTTATTTACGGAAGGATGGCAACTACAGTTCTGTTGCTGTGCTTGCTGCATCCGGTTTCTTGATAAATGTCAAAACTAAATGAAATTCTCGTCAAAGCTCCAATTTAGTTTTGTCTCTTTGGCAGAGCGACTCCTGGCTGGATGGGAAATTCACAATAATGCGACAGGCGGTTCGGGCAATTGATGAACATTGGCTTTCAACGCAGTTTAGGGAGCAATTAAATGGCCTCTGTTAACCCGTCAGCCATGGCCCCATAGACAACGCCAACTTTGTTGAGGCAGTTTTCTCACAAAACGTAAAAGTAAACATCTGGAGAAGGAGTCTGAAGCGAACGAGAGTCGCTGATGCTATTTCTAATAATTAAATCGAGATATAAAATTTCTCGATTTATTGGGGGACTCGTTTAAATTTATTCAACGAAGGGATTTGGTCGCTATAAGTAAACACTGTAAGATAATCACGCTACAGCATAATTTAATTCGTGAAGGAACTGAAAAGTCGGAGTATAAAACACGACTTTTTTTCTCGCAAGATAAATCCCAAAATGTCTACGAGAGTAAGAGCTAATAACTAGTTGTATTGACGACCTGAGTTTGGCCAAAATTAAAACGCTCAGTCTGCTGGAACAGATTGGGAAAAATGCCCGCGTTCTTTGGATTCGACGGCCCTTCGGTCCAGTGCGCTAAGCCCGCGACCGACTACCGCTATTAGCTACCCCAAATGAAAACCCGCGTCAATGCTAAAGAACAGGCGCCAGACTATTGACGCGATTGCAAATACTGACCATACTGACTGAGCTCGAATGAACACATCAGGTTGAGGCCGCCAATTCGTCCAACCGGGCAACCGGAATATTGACACGGTTTACGACTAGGCATCTAACCAATCGAAAACATGAACCATATTCCAGGAAAAAAAAACACAAAAAGATGGTAGAGCACATAAGATGGTGATGCTTAAAGATTAAAGACAGAATGAATGGACTAACCCAATGTATTTCGTGGATACATTTTATGGTATAAACCTGAACCACTTGAATATCATGCATCTTAGCGCATCTTACCGTTTTACTCTTTCTCTTGAATTTCTGCCAGTTCACTGATTGTAGAACAATTTATAAATGTTTTCATTGTGCAACCCATCTTCAGTTTGTTCTAAAGGGAAATAATAACCATAAGGGGAAATACCAAGAAACTAATGACGACATTTTCATATATAGTTCTTCGGTGACTAAAGTTGACTAAAGTCAAGAAAGTTGGCAAATTGAGCCTGCATCGTTTGGTATCCGCCTTTCGCTGTCGATTTTGGTGTAAGCGCTTGCTGCGGCGACTTTCCCTGAAAGAACTTCGGATTTCAATTCGGCCATTTTGCGAAGCTTTTGTAAAGTAGCGATCCTCTGTTGATAGCCTTGACGATTCCCATTTTTCTCTGTTTCGATCATCAAGTCGATGTAGGCGAGCTCTGACGTTGGATTGGGTCGTAAGGCGATCTCGTCCAGTCGCTTGACGTGTGGGTATGTTGCCTGCATTAATTCAAATAGCTGTTGCTCGTTCTCTTCCATCTTCTTCTCGACGCTTTCCAGCAGCTGCTGATTCGTCAGCGCCTCATTTACGGCACCCTGGTATTCCTTCCGAATGGCGTCCGACGACCGTTTGACTTTCTCCTTCACCATTTCGTAGCGATATTTTTGATTGTAGTGGCCATTCCACGGGCAACTGCACACTCTACAACGACCATTGGAATCCATGACGGAGCATTTGTTCTTGTTCTCGTCGCTGGCCTGCCGACAAGGAAAGTGACAAGTCATTTGACATTTTTGACAGTTGGTCGTAAACTGGCCCGTCCCGCTGATGTTTATCGCTTTGGGAATGAGTAATTCGACTTCAAATTCAAAATCCTTGTTGGCTTCCATCTGTTCTTTGTTCTCCGTCAAAATTTTCTTGATCTGTTCGAGTTCGTCGACTCGGGTCAATTTGATTTCCGTCCTCATTTGAAGGCCCTCCACCAGCGCTTCTAGTCGTTTTCTTTCCTCGAGGACTTCGCGAGTCAGCGTCAGGGACGTCGCCTCCATACGACTCAAGTCGTTAAAGAACTGGTCGAAACCTTCAATGGCAATATTAAAGTAGGTTTCTTGGATTTCGTTCATCTCAGAATTTTTGTTGGTAGTGAAGAAGATGGAATTGTTGAATTTGTGATGAAGTGGAAGGCCAGTAGCTGGATTTATTGGTGACGGAATTCCTGCTTCCTTGACGGCAGCCAAGACGGGCGGGACGTGGTTGTCTGCGAACGTCACCATAATACGGATGTTGTCTTTGATGTCTTGTCCGAAAATGGAGAGTATCCTTTCGAAAATGTACTGTTGAGTGGGCGTTAGTCTAGCAAGGGCCGACTGGACAACGAAACAAACGGCCTCTAGTTGTTGGATACCGTGGTGAGACTTGAAGTAGCTCTGAAGTTGATCCATAATTTTCTTGTCCCTCTCCAGACCTTTGGTGTCGCCAAATCCCGGCGTATCGACGACAGTCAGAGAATAATCCAATCGCGATCCTTTCATCTCGTATAGGTCGTAAGCTGTGATCATTTCAAAAACTGGAAAAATATTGGGGCCGGAACGCTTGGGGCCGGAATGTCTGGCATTCATTTTCGTCTGACTGTACGCTTGCGACGTGCTGTCCGGCTCGTCGATCAATTTGAAACGGAAATCGTCTTTCCATTGGACGCCCAGCATGTAATTGACCATGGCGTTGATCAGCGTCGTCTTGCCGGAACCTGTGGCTCCCAGCACAAGGATTGTTCTCCGCCGGCGTCTACCAATCAGGGCCGAGTAGGAGTTGCTCCGTTCGCCAAAGGCGTAATGACAGACACCTGGAGTGGGAATGCCGCGATATTTCTTCAACGGCAAATTGTAAACGTCGATGCCGAGATTGGAAGCGAAACACTTTTGACTAACTCGTTGGGCTATGAGGGCCGCTCGTTCCGGCTCGTGTAGGGTCCTGATTTTCAATATTGGACAAGGTGAACTGTAAAAAGTGGATCCCTTGACATCCCTGCAGACGGCACTGACTTGGACGCAGTATTCCGTACCTGGAACAAGCGGCTCTAACGTGATGGTCTTCTCCGTAGACGACCTTTGAATAAAAGAAGATTCATTCGACCAGCATTCGATTGAATACGAACTAATTTGAATGGTTTCTTCTGTTGTATTTCCATAGTCGTCATCTTCCGTCATTTGATGTTTCCATGAAATGGCAATGCTCGTGTCAGTTGTATACTGACATTCCAGCCCGCTTGGTGGTGGACAAATTGGGTCGATTTTTACATATTCGCTGACGGGACCGAATGGGCTTCTTCCTCCTTGCGTCACGATCGCTACCCGAAAAATATAACTCTTTTCAGAATGCAAATGCTCGATCGTGATTGTGTTAGACAGATGTTGAATGGGATTCCAAATTTCTTCCGGATTATCAGTAGTCCGATACTGAATCAGGTAGCTGGAAAAATCAGTCCTCTCTTCGGCCGCCCAATGAAGAGTGATGACACCTCGGTGGTTCTTTTCGATCGTTACTGGTCCGGGGGCTTTTGGTATGGTAAAATTCATGGACAAAGGTTCACCTGAAGAACCATCGTATAGTCTCAAAATGGGTAGAATTTGTCCGCTGGGCCGTTCGTCGTAAAAAACTATGTAGCGAACGTTGGTGTTTTCGCTGTTGTGGTCTGCTATCCAACTTGAAAACTCTTTACTGAGTGTGAAGAACCAACGAGTTACCAGCGGGTCCATCACTGTCCTCTTGTCTTGTTTTCTTTCCCAGTTAGACGAGTCAGATGTGAATGTGCCGATAAAAGAGCTCATTTCTTGTAACAGTCCGTCTGATTGTTCGCACAGATTGGGCAAATGGAGGACAACAGCAAAAGACTGGTGGCTTCCGTTTTTGATTGCTTTTTCGAAATGTTCTAGTTTAGATTCAAACTGGACACCGGGTACCTTGATAAGTATTTGTAAGGTCTCAATTTGTTTCTTGTGTTGTTTGAGCCAGTGGCGTAGTTCCTTCTGGAAAAAAGGTGATTTCTTCTCGATGGTTTTAAGCATATCGGCCATTTTCTCTTCTTTTTGGCCTTTACGGATGGACGTTGTCCATTCAGACAAGTATTTGAATAAAGCCAATGTGAACTCCGTCATCAATTCATCAAAATATTTGATACTTTCCAAAATAGTCTGCGGGAGCCAGTCGACAAGTTTCTTCAATTCTCCAATCACCAAATCCGTTTCTCGGCGGACTCGACGCAAGCGTTCCAACATCGATTGGCAAAGAATCATAAGATTTCTGGAGACGTCAGTGTGGTTGATCAGAGACTTACTGATATTTCCTTTGTTCGGTATTAGTTTTCCGATTGGATACAGCCAAACTTTCAATGGTAAGACCGATGACTTGTGTTGGCCTAGTAATTTCCTGCAAATTTCGAACTGCTTGACCATAGAGTTTGACGTCCAGCTTTGGTCGCTTTTGGTGTTTGCCAAGTCGCTATAAAGAAGGCATTGCAAGTCAAGTTGGACGAATCGATGACCGCCGTCTTCTTCATCGCCTTCCTCATCAAGATCCGCTTGTAGTCGGCTTTTCTCCTCCAAAAGTCCGCTGGCAAAGAAATGGGCGTTTTCCACTATCTTTTCAACGAGTTCTTTATTGGCCGCCATTTTATTCTGTAAATCTTGATGGGAAAAAATGCAAAAGGCCTCGTGTCCGTAAGTGATGGCCACGACAACATGAGTTGCCTTGTTGATAGCCAATCTTTCTGCCCGGCATATGACTTCCAGACTAGTCGGATCGACTGAAACTTTTTTGCTGGACCGTTGACAGTAGACGGCAACTTCTGAGCCGCTAGCGAATGGTCCAATCTTACCATCCAGTCGATCCTTGGCGTATTTCCAAGCTCCTTCAATAGATGGAAGCAGTAGCCCAGCAGTTAAACTCATTGCCGAGTGGTCATCAATGCCCAGATCGGACATCCACGGCCTCTGGTCGCCATCCTCGTCGCCATCGTCGTCGCATTGTTGTTCAATATTCATCTGATGAACCCTGACTTTAGGCTCTTTAACTTTCTTATGGGTGACGGCCGAACGGGCGACATCGTCCGGATCCCACAATCGTGTATTATCTAGACGTACACAATGAGTCAAATTCTCGGTAAAATGATTGCATAATGACGTAGGTATCTAGGCTAATGTATACTTTATCTTACAGCGAAAACTTACTTAATTACGTAATTTAATAGAGTGCGTTTAGATTCAAAATAACTGAATTGGGTAAATATTGGATGAATAGGCTACCTATAGTACGGTCGTTGCGATAATCGTACAAGTTTCCTAGCTGAAACCGGCGTCCCAGCGCTGCCATTTTAATGTATTCTTCAAGTTCGATTCCTCTACTTTTCGTCGTTGGTTGAGGACGTAAAGGAACGATGACGGGCTTATTGTCAGACAATTCTGACATACAGTCAGAGCCCTCAAATTGGTTGTCCGCATCGTCGGGTGTCGATTCGTTGACAATGACAGTCTCGCTGTATTCGCTACGGCCGATGCAAGTATCCGCCGCCACCCGGATCTCAGTCGGCGATCCGTGTTGAATTTTGACGTACTTTTCTTTTTCGCCCGGTTTAGTTGTTTTTTCCTGGATCCAGTTTTCCGACCCGCCCACCGGTCGATGTTCGACCAAGAAGTGACAGTAAGGATAGCCTACGTATTCATAATCCCATTCGACGAGGCAAACCAATGGGAAATTCTTTGCCATCTTATTGCCAGTGACTGGGATTGGGACGAGCTGGATCCGCAGACCAGTGGGTGCGGCGGGCAATCGCCTCAAATTCTTTCTCAAAATACTGTCAAGCTCATAGACGGAGTAGTGAAACAATCCTTTGATTTGGCTCTCGTCAATCAACGCAAAGAAGTGGACTTGATTTTCCAAATGTTTGTTCTTCTCGGCGTGGTCGGCCAGTTCTCGCATTTTGTCCAGCACTTGCTTTCGCTTACACTGGACCATGTGCCAGGGCATCCTTGCCAGGGCATCTCCTTCCTCTGTCGTCTCTCCATCCGAATCTTCGTTGTCCAGTTTCGAATTGCTTTTGATGCATTCCTTCATCCGAACCAAAATGTTTCTGGTCCACTGATCCAGCGCCGAGACGGACAACACCAGAGTGTGTTTGAAACCAGAGTCGGAAATTTCATCCTCCATGTGTGCCTTACTGGAGAACAAGGTTACGCCTACGCCTTTCACTTTGTCCATTTTCTCTATCATTTTCGACTCGGCTTTTTTGTAACTGAGCCATTCTTCCAGACGCGATGGTTTGAATAATGGGTGTCTTTCGGCAATGTCCACCAACCTTTCAACATCTTCCTCGCCGTCTTCTCCATCTTTACCGTCCCGGGCTTTGATGACAGCGTTTTTCAAATTCTTCTTCAATAAATCGCGGAACTTTTTAAGAATCGTTCCGCTGAATTGGCGTACAGACGGGCGACTGCTTTTGTGGATTGTTTCGTGAACAGCCTCTGCTTTGCCGCTAATCCGTTCCAGTTCGCCCCATATGACGCAGCAACGTGAAATCAGGTCGGCGTCGACGTCGCGATATTCCAACATCTTTCCGACGTTTTTGGCTGGGTCTATTATAATATTCTTTAGAGGGCAAAGCTTGATGGTAAGTGGAACGGCCTTGCCTTTTTCGCCGCCCGTCTTCCAGCCTATGACTTGTTCGATGAGTTTGAGACAGTGTTTGTAAGCGTCAAAGACGTTGCATTCTCGAACAGCTTGAGTTTGAAAGTCGGCGTAGAGTCGGCATTTCATCCGTGCCAAACGTTGTCTTTCATCTCTGTTGAGCAGACCCTGGAAACTGGCCAAGTCTTGAGAGTCGGTCAACGCGTTCTCTATCTTGGTGGCTAAGTCAGCTAAGGCTTCATTGGCCACTTCTCTGGCCTCTTCTTCGTCTAATTTTTTGTCCAAATCGTAAGTCAGGACGCAATAAGCTTCGGCTCCGTAGGTAATGCCCACTACGATATGGGTCGCTTCGGTCGTTTCGGGGAAACTTGAGACCTCTTGACTGGGAAGTTTCTGCAAATTCAAACATTCCTTCTTCGATTCGACACGAAGAACGAGAACCCGACTGGCTTGTGTTGGATTAGCTCTATCGTTCAGGTAATTGCTGGCCCCGTTGTACTTGTCGATGAGACCGGCCATAGCCGTTGCCTTCAAGTGATCGTCAAGGCCCATCAGTTCCCATTTGTTAACAGCGTATCCCCATTCCTCATTGCAGCTAGTGATTTTCATTTTGAAATGTTCTTCTATCTGGGTCGGCGGTTCTTTACAAAACCGATTTTCTGAAATAATAGAAAGTGCTTTTAGATTCAGAACAATTGACGCGCGTCGTCTGGATGTATTACCTATAGTACGGTCGTTTCGATAATCGTACAAGTTCCCTATTTGGAAACAACGTCCCAGCGCTGCCATTTGAATACATTCTTCAAGTTTGAATCCTTCGCCTGTTGCCATCGTTTGCTGGGAGTTGGTTGGCTCTGACATAGTGTTAGAGCCCCCGAATTGGCTGTTTTCGGTGTCGGGTGTCGATTCATTGTCAACATCGCCGCACTCGCTACGGCCGATGCAGGTATCCGCCACCCGGATATCTGCATGCGCTGGACGAGGTTCCGCGAGGTTCGCTGTCGCCTTATTCAACTGTTGGATGGTCAGTTGATTCTCTCCAATTATTTGACTGGACTGATGTTCTTCAAACTTTTCGGTAATTCGTTGTTTCTGTGAATATTCTTGGCGTTTCAATTGAGAGCGACCATAATTTACACGCGTTCGGATTTTCGATATTGGACATGCCTGGCTGTAAAAGTCGGTTCCAGCAACGTCCTTACAGACGGCTTTTACTTGAATACAATAGTCTGTATCATGATTGAGCGGCTCCAAAGTGAAAGTCTTGTCCGTCGTCAATCTTTGGATAAACGTCGACTCTCGAAGGCCGTCTTTCCAGCATTCGATTGAGTATGAAGTAATTTTCATCGTTTCATCATTTCCACCAGCAAGTGATCGAAATGCCAAGTATGTCCAGTCCATGGTGATGGTGGTATCGGTAACAGACGTGCATTGGAGATTATTCCCTGGCTGAGAGATCGGACCAGTTTTTATCACGTTAACGAGACTGAATGGGCTTCTCCCTATCCGTGTCACAGCAGCTACTCGAAAATAGTAAATTTCATTTGGCTGTATTTTGTCGAGTACTATGGTGTTGGTCGGATGTTGGATGCTATTCCAGCTTTCTCCACATCCGCCAAGTTGGTACTGTAACAAATAGCTGGTAATAATGTTGTCCTCCTTTTCAACTGCCCAGCTCAGCGTGAATATGCCAGGGCAATTCTTCTTGATCGCCACCTTTCCAGGCGCTTTGGGGATATTGTGGCTCATCGAAATGAAATTTCCAGAGCCACCTTCGTACAATCGAATGGCCGGCTCTGCAATCTGTTTGTCGTAAAAGACGACGTAATGGACATTAGTCGTCGTTTCTTGGTTATCGTAAGTCACCCAATTGGAAAACTCAGCCAAAGATGCAGAGAGAAAACGTTGGCGGCGACGCTCGCTTTGCCGGTTAGCTGCTGAAGACGATGGTTCCAATAAATCGGCAAATTGGTTACTTATCTTGTCAATCGAATCGTCTTCCGAGGGGGTATGCCAATCCACTGCTGGTAAGTGAAGAACTACGACGAACGAGCCGTCATCATCACCATTTCTGAGCTCTTCTAACAATTGTTCCGATGTAGACAGAAATCGGATATTATTGGGCAACTGGCATGGTATTTTAGGTTGTCTGCTTTGATGACTTTGGTCTCTATCCACCAACTGGTTGACCGTGACCATGGAGTAGTATTCATGTTATTGCATTTTTTTTGCGGTAGTGGCAACATGTTTAGTTTTAGGCTTTACCCGAGGCTTTACCTTGATTATTTGAAGCAACTCAAGTTCGTCCAAGACGACTTTTGCAGTCGGTCTTTGTATGGGCGTAGTTTCCAACATTTCTTGGATCAAATTAAACAATAATCCTTCATGCAAGTTTGATATTATTTCTAATGAGATAAAAAGATATGAAAAATTACCGCGCTGGTACGCTTAGCCTATGGATGAGAATCAAATAATAATCAATCATAAAAAATAAATAACTGACTTGTCAAGTTGACCGCGTTGTTTTTACTCAAGTTGCTTACAACTTCAAAATAATTTCCATACGGATGTTCTCCCCCCAGTAATATGTAAGCAAAAGTCAAGCCTTCGGCAAAGACGTCACTCTTAGTTGTACCGCGAGAACGTAGCTGTGACAATGATGGAGCTTTGTAACCATCCGCATGCAATTTAAGTATTTCAGGTGCAAGCCAACTATGAGTGCCTTTTACTCCACTCATCGTAAACGTCCCTCTTTCATTAGTTGGTTTACTCAGCCCAAAGTCGGCCCATTTTACTACTACATGTTCATGCTCGCCTAAGCTTTGAGCAGGTCCTTTCCAGATAAGAGCGTTTTCAGGCTTTAGATCACGGTGGACCAGGTTTTGATCGTGAATGTAATTCAATCCTTTGGCTAATTGAAGAATAATATCTGGTTTTGAATACTTCTTGATGACATTTTCATCTTCCTGGAATAGTTTGTCTATTGAAGTTGCGCACAACTCCAAAGCGTAATACCTTCATTAATGAGTTGATAAAATAATCAGAATCACATTTTTTAAAGTCTTGATCCGTCACTCCCTTTTTTAAGATCGGTTAATAATGTTATTAGAAATTCTTTATTGGTCTACCTAAAGTTGTCATCATCTTCTGTGTGAAAAATTTTTACGACATTGGGGTGATCCAAACTTCGCAAAGCAACTTCTTCTCGCTTAGTGTGTTCGTCAACGTCCAATAACTGTATCCGCTTCACGGCAACGGGAACTCGATTTGTACCAAAGGTTCCCACAAACACGAATGCAGAAGCCCCACTACCTAATATTTTCTGATCATCACACTGAATTTCCAAGTTCCACTAATAAAAATAGATTTTTATGACTTGAAATCTTTTAAAATTAATGCTTGACTATATTATAAAATCAACATTTATATAAAAAAAGAGCAAAATAATACCCATTCTCTTAATGTGTTGAAATCGATCGATGATCTTTTCAGCTGTCGATCTACCTTCAGGGTCCTCCTTTAACATTATATGTTGAATAACATCAAGTAATCTCCAGTATCCAATTATAGATATTTGTGATTGAAAATCTAAATATTGTGTAATAAGTAGGTCTATTTAGAATGCATCGCGCGTTAACATATAAATTATTGTATAGGCTAATTAATTAAAATCTGAACACAACCAATATGCAGATGCGTTCAACTTCGTTTCCTACAAAACATTTTTACTAATAGTTTTAACCTGTGTTATTTATGAAATTGACCGCCTCATCGGCATTATTAGTTCCGTACGGATGTTTACCCTTCATAAGGATGTAAGCAAATATGAGGCCTGCAGCAAATACGTTGCTTTTTTCAGTATCATCAGGTAAATGGTTTCCATTTGTTGACAAATATTTCAACATATTTTTCAGTTGTTCAGGTGCAAGCCAATAACGATGCGATTCTTTCCCATCCAGTAAACGTTTACTCAATCCGAAATCCCCCAATTTCATTTCTATTTGCACTGGATGCCCGGACTTTACCCAGATGAGAGCGTTCTCAGGTCTTATATTTCGATGAATCAATTTATTTTCGTGAATGTACTCCAACCCTTGTGCTAACTGAATAATCATGTCTTCGGCTGGAAGC
Organism: Ceriodaphnia dubia; assembly: GCA_022539655.2. Lineage (NCBI taxonomy): Eukaryota > Metazoa > Arthropoda > Branchiopoda > Diplostraca > Daphniidae > Ceriodaphnia > Ceriodaphnia dubia. The sequence goes on along the minus strand of JAKUCG020000116.1, from coordinate 233,639 downwards.
ACTGGCCCGCAATATTTATTGGCATCGCCCTCCTTTAAAAACAATTTGTCCAACGAGGCTGCGCACAACTCCAAAGCGTAATACCTATTAAAGAAATTCATTAAGTTTATGGATAACTGCTATAACTTAATTAAGTCAGTTACCATTTGTCTAATACATACAGTATACACTATACTAATTATATTATATTACCTAAAATTGCAGTCGTCTTCATAGTGAAAAAGCTTTACAACATTGGGGTGATGCAAATTTTCCAAAGCTTTTATTTCTTCAAGATCGCCAACGTCGTGTAGCAAAACTCTTTTGACAGCCACTTGGATTTTATTTTGAAAGGTGCCATCGACTATGGTACCTCTTCCTCCCAAAACTTTAGTGCCACAAACGATTTTTAAATTCTTCTCTTCAACACTGTTACTGATTTCCATGCTAGCAGCCATATGCTAACAGTGTGGATTAACCAACACTGTAGGTCTGTAGCAAATCCACTAATGAAACCAAACCCCAGGCGCAATATGTGCTGTGACGTGTATTATTTCAGAACTGTACTTATAATTGCTCATAACGACATTACCACCGAGGTAGTAGCTATACCTTACGAAACCCGAACACAAGATAAAGGACCTTTTATCTTGTGTCTCTATCTGCTAAATATTTACTCATATTGCCCCAATATTTTTGAGAAGATAAGTACTTGTGCAGTACTTGTCTTCTCAAACAGTACTACTACTACTCCCTTATCTCTCCTCGTTTACTATAATGTCTAAATTGTAAACTCCCATATAGCACTTTGATCAGGGATGGGACGAATGGAATCTTTCCATCTCCGAGACAATTTAAAAAAAAATTATCTTACTGTAGTTAAAGACGAGCGCACTCTCCCTACCCTGATTTTTTAATAGGCCTGAATAGTGAATATTGATACAAGTAAAGGTATTTCGGACAGGTAAGAATTAGAGAAAAAATCGACTGTGCATGTACTACATCGTGCCCATATTTTCGCCTGGCTCAGCCATCTTTTACTGTTTCCAAGGAACCGTCTTTAACCTGTATACTTGACTAAGAATCGTGTTGCATAGAATACCCAAGTCTTCGTACTCCCATTCGACACGAAAAGTCAACTTCTTGGCCTTTTTGCTGCCGGATGCTGCCAGTTCAATCCGCAAGCCGGTGGGTGGGACAGGTGTACATGTACATGGCGATGTAGGTTTTCATCAGCTGGAAAAATTGCAGCTGCCAAAACACAAAAGCGGTCCAGATAGAAGTAGGAACGCCGCTCGCCACCTTATATTATATAATTTATTATTGTTATATAATTAAACGTCTTCTGGTCTGCCAACTCTGTCAAATCTGTGATAGGCCTACTGAATCAAATAGCACTTGGGCAACGTGTCCGTCTTTTTTTTTGTGCCGTCCATGCATTTAGCTTAGTGTATATGAATGACACCATGACGCAATCAATCGTACGTCACTTTTTCAGGAATGTTAAGGTTTGCTCATTTTATTGCCAATAGGCTACTTGGCCTGCAATCCAAGGTCACACGAACAATAAAGTTCTTCTAGTTGTGTATAAATATCGGCAACTACTGCATATAGAAAGAATAGAAAGTGTTTTTTTTTACTTGAACTATTATAGGCTATACCACGTAAAACTCAAACCGTACCGTTAAGCGAAATCAAACGAAAAAACAGGACATTATATACATACTCACTATCATTATATATTTAATTAATTGGTTTAAAGTTACGCCGACAAAGCCAATTAGTGTGTTGATGTTGCCTTATTTATTATCAGCCAGTACATCCTTGTCTACTGTTCCAAGTTTGCAAAACAAAAATCCGAACAAGGATACAACAATGACATTTCTATATTGCAAGACATCCAATCTAATAATATTAGTCTTCCCAAATCTCATCATCATCATGCATCTCGTAACTTTATTACCTAGCCTATTTTATATTTGAGCGAACGTTATACTTCCAATTTTATTTTGAATTTCGGCCATCCAGTACAGAGAAGTAACCAAACTTTACCAGGGGAAGTATGGATGCTTTAATAATTTGAATAAAATATCTCAGTTAGAAAGCAACATAAGTTAAGGCACGTCGAAATGGACAGCCACTCATTGGTAAAATAGACGAGCCCAGTGACTACAGCCGCACCTTTTGTCAATCGAGAACAAATTTTCGCATTACTACCGTAGCTAATTTATGAATGCACACTATAAACCTTTTCTTACCTAGAACGTAAGACGAGTCTCTTATACATAAGGAGACGGCAATGGCGATCAAGTTCAATGTAACGGAATTCTCGAGGCACTTTGCGATAGTCAACACGGGCAGCCAATAGAACGTCAAAGTAGCGAGAAACAAAGACCATTTCACTCCGAGTTTTGTTACCGTCAGAGTCAACAGGTGCCAGAGGGCGACGGTCGACAAGGGTTTCCAATCACTAGAATCACCTAGTTCTTTATAAAAACGAATAAAAGAAGCGATCAAACAAGTTATAAATTTGTCTCTGGATAATGGGGTGCAGTTACCTTGGGCTCGAACCAGCAAACGCTTCATCTAGTATAGGCAAGCTAAATTAAATGTATTTTTTTTTGGGAAGTTCTTGCAAGACACAATTTTTTGGCTGAACTTTGATCGCCATATCCGATTTACTATAGCTAGGAAAAACCCTCCCGACCTCACAAATGGCGAACAGTGCCATATTTAGCAAAAACCAAGTGAAAAAACGCAAACGGACTTTTTAGTGGGCGGACCCTATTATGGGCCAATAGGATCACGTACATTTGAAGCGGCAAATTTCAATCTTAGTAGAAACAAGTTATTATTTAACCTCAGTTAATTTCTAAAATAATTTTAGTTGTTGAACTTTGTCACACTGCGTGATGCAAATGAAATAATAAGCCCCCAAACGATAAATAATGAAGTTGTTATGTTTAAGCTTCATAAGAGTACTAGGCAATACTGAAATTTAAAAATTAAGGACAATTATGAAAGTTAATGCAGTTTTTATTAATACATTTTGTGTAAAGGTCCTATAACTATGAATCTATGATCTTGTAAAAGGATTTCGAAATGAAACAAAAATTTCCTTAGATATAAAAGATTAATAGTGCGGAATTGTTTAAAGCTGGCACAGAGATGAATCTTATAAATATCTTGAGACGTTTTTGTTTCTTTTCGAAAAAAGGAGATTTCACTTAAGGTTTTTATCAGTTGCAAGACGATTGTCGCAGCCGAAATGACGACTGAGCGGAGTAACGCGATTACGCAAACAAATTCAAGAATGTATCCAGCCCGTTTCAAATTATCCTTGTTGGAATTGACAAAACTGCTCATGTTTCTTTGGTAATCCCAGTTGGAAACGAAATTGGAGATATTAGGAACTGAGAAATTGGAAAAAGGGTTCGATAAGCTGGCGGCGTTGGGCTTGGGACTAGCGATTGTGGATCCTGGAACATTTGACCACGGATCGGAATAAGAAGAAGAGGTTGCGGGACGATGGATGGGACGGTTGTGATTGGTGAATGCTGTCGGAACCGAATAGGTTGGAACAGGATTCGAGAAATTTGAGATGTTTGACGACCTAGAATCAGAGAAGTTAGAGTTCGTAACGGGAACGGAGTAGTTCAAGTTGCTCCTAGGGACCGAATGGACTTGTCGCGGCGGACGGACTGTCGGGCGCCATGTCACGCCATTTTTCTGATTTTCAATAGCTTCGGTCATAATGACGGCCATCTGACGGAGTTTCTGCAGAGCGACGATTCTTTCTTGGAAACCTTTTTGATTCTCCATTTTCTCGGCTTCGATCATCAAATCAATGTAGGCCGGTGAAGACATCGGGTGAGGCCGTAAAGCAATCTCGTTCAATTTTCCTATATGTGGATAAGTAGCTTGCATTAAATAACCAATGTGATCTCTCTGTTCGTTAATCTTCATCTGGATGCGGTCCAACAGCTGCGCGTTTGTCAACATCTCGTCGTTGGCCGTCTGGTATTCCCGCCGGATGGTGTCCGACGACCGCATCACTTTCTCCGCTACCATTTCGTAGCGGTACTTTTGATTGAAATGATGGCTCCACGAGCAGCGACAGATTTTACAACGACCCCTCTGATCCATGACAGAACATTTATCCTTGTTCTCGTCGCTAGCCTGTCGACATGGAAAATGACAAGTCTTTTGACAATTTTCACAGTTGGTCGTAAACTGGCCAGTCCCGCTTATGTCTATGGATTTCAGTGTCGGGTATTCGACGGAAAATACGAAATTCTTGTTGGCTTCCATCTGATGTCTACTCTCTGTTAGCCTCTTCTGGGTCTGTTCAAACTGCTCGACGTGATACAGTTTCATTTGCCTCATCGTTTGGAGACCTTCGAGAATCCCTGTCCAGCTGTTGGGCTCCCCATCCGTGCTGGACACTGGGTAACTTGGCCAGCCTAGTAAAAGTTTCCATCAGCCTTTGATGGTCTTTTAACCATCGATGTAACGTTTTGGGTACGAATGGCGATTTAGTTTCGATGACTTTCAACATTTCGCCCATCGTTTCTTCGTCGAGACCCGCACTTCGACGGATGCAAAGAATCAATTGCGAAAGTTTTTCGCAGAAATTCAGAATGAACGTCTTGACACTTTTTCTAAATTCTTTTATATTCTCCCAAACGGCCGGCCATATTGAGTTGGCATTGGGCGACAACTCGTCTAGCTCTCTAACTAATTTACTAGCTTGAAAACGAATGAGCTGCCAGTGGCCCAGCATTAACTGGATGCGGCTCACCAGTTCTGAAGATACGTCCTGATTCTCCGGTATTTGAACAATGCCTGCGGGTACTAGGTTGCACAAAGGATAGAGCCAAACTTCCAACGGAACGGCGCTAGTATCAGGATGATCGAGCACTTTCCTGCAGGCTTCGTACGCTGTTCGTTGACGGTTGGCAGCAAGATCCGATTCTTTCCACTTTTGAGTCTCAACAAGTCGCTGTAGAAGGTACACTTTAAGTCGAGCTCTTTATCCGACTCGAGTCGATTGCTGCCGGAAATAAGGTCGTCGGTAAAATGGCTAACGTAATCCATCACTTTTTCAGCTCTTTTCATCTGCAACAGTTGTCTGTGGTAAGAGAAAACGCAGAAAGCCTCTCGGCCGTAGGTGATTGCCACGACAACATGAGTCGCTTGGTTCTTGCTCAACTGTTCGGATTGGCAAATCATTTTCAGTCGACTGGTCATGTGGAACGTGATTTTCTTGCTGGAACTACGGCAGTGGACGACCGCTTCACCATCCCGAGTGACAGATCGTCTGATCCCATTGATTCGGTTGGTCACGTAGTGCCAAGCTCCACCGGGAGATGGACACACAAGACCGGCCATCAAACTCATCGCCAAATGATCGTTCTTAGGGCATTGCGTGAAATGTCACCATCTTTTTCGTTTTCTTTTTAGTGACAACCTTGTGAGACACATCGTCATTGCCCCACAAGTGAGCGTCTGCATCAAAAGTTATTTTTAAAAACGTGTTTTGTTTATTTAACAGTTCTCCTTATTTCTACCTGGTATGATGACGTCTTCGACATAGTTGTAAAGGGTTCCAATGGTGAACTGGCGTCCTAGAGCCTTAACCTTTATCAAATTTCGATTGGACATAACTGTACGATGACTAGTATAAATACTCTTCAGAATCGAAAGACAAATAGTTTTATCGACTATTTAATTCGATAGCCCTTTGAAATAAAGACGCAATATAAGTTTCCAAAAAAGAGCGGGAAAACAGCTTCAGTTAATCGGGCACAAAAACTGCAGCTGTTTCACCGTTACTAACATTTAGTCTAATGCCTGTCGCATACTTCTGCTCTTCGCATGAGTCCAAGGACTGATAACAAAGTGTTTTGGAGCGGCAATAAGCTAATCAGTAACGATAGCGTTCAAACGTCATAGCCTATTTATACACGTACTAGACCTCCGTCATGCATTCATGATAATAATTCCAATATTCGTTTTTACCTTCATCCAAACGGAACTGTATTGCTAGAAAAGTACCAACATAATGTAATTTACAAGTAGGCTAAAATAGTTTGGTCAAGAGTTATTTGTCGACATCATACTTGGGGTTGATATTTAACAAGGACTCTTCATTGCGAATCTTGAACAATATGACGGCTTTCTTGCGAAGTTCCTTTAAACTTTCGATCCTTTCCTGGAAACCGGTCTGTCTGTTTTGCAGCTCGGCTTCGATGATGATGTCGATGTACTCGGGCGTTGAAAACGGATTGGGGCGCAAGGCGATCTCCTCCAGACGCTGGAGGCACTGGGTGACAGTTTCGACGCGAGCCAACACTTCCTGGTCGTTGTCTTCGATCTTCTTCTCTGTAGTATTGTTGACCTTGCTAAATGTTAGGATGTCCTTGATAATGGTAGACTAGGTTAAGACCCGATTGGGCGTCCATGTTGTGAGCACAATTTCTGTATTGCAACTAACTGGTCATCCTCATTACCACCAACGTTGCCGTATGTTGGTAAAGGATACTACATCTCCCCCATGTTTTAATTGAAACAATTCAACAAAACCGACATGACAGACACGAATAAACAAGCTCACACTGGTCCTAGGTACTGTAAATCCCCCATGATAAGTGTGAGTGTCAGGGTTATACACAAAAGAGCATACATTTAATAGGGTTAAGAAAATGTTAAAATAATTGAGTCTTCGTAGATGCTGAGCGTTCTGGTTGTCTCCCAACTTATTGAGTCGTCCCAACAAATCGTTCAGACTCCCTGGCACGCTTCAGTTCCGATTTCTTCCGTGGGTTGTAGTTCTTGCTAGTCGCCCGGTTGGACTGACAACGCGACCAGATTTCCCGATTCTTCGCCTATGAAATAAATGTTCTCCTCTTCTTCCTCCCGTTTATTTGCGGACCAAACGTCGTTGCTGAACGCATCATAGCCGCCTCCATCACTGTAACAACTTGCGTAAAAGACAACCGATAAACGACCGGTTCGGCTGATAGGGGCTGTGGCACGGGTCATGGATCGAGGAATATTTCGACTCGAATCTTTGCGACAGTTCACAATGTACAGCGGTTTTTTGTTGTTTGGTTGCTGTATCAGTTGCTTTGAGCTAATGCTATCAGGCGCAGACATTGCTGACGGCTTCTTCGTGTTGTCTGTCAGCCCTTTAGCTACACTCTTGGCGACGGTCGCACCGCCTGCGGCTGTTAGAGACTGGTGAACGGGTCCCCGCAACATTTCGTTTATTGTTGGCGGTTTAAGTAGTTGGTCGTCCTGATGATTCAAAACCGAGGCCGGTGGTATGGCTACGTTGGTTTGTAATGTTGTCGCGGATTGACAATCTTGATGCATGACTTTAGTCTTTTTCTCATTTACACACACTTTGATGAGTCCAAGTCCTGACGCCATTTTCCCACTCAGGATGTTTCCCCCGCTTCCTGTTGTAATAAGCGCCGTTCCTGACACTCTGCGACCGTTTGCCTCGAATGTGATGGCCATCTCACCCTGAAGAGCAAGTGGTGTTGACGAGCCATACGTATACACTTTGGCCGATGTTGGGCTTAGTAAGGGTTTTCCGAGCTTGATAAATGTCGGGCAATCAAATAACGTAACTGATGCTCCCGTGTCCGCCAGTATGTTAATTTGAACTCCGTTGACTGCAACTGAAAAAGTCATGTCGTTTTGTCCATCGGAGGTGAGCTGGTACACTCGGCATGCCTCGTCGTCGTCCGACGAACTCTCCACCTCCTGACGACTTGGTCGAAGAAACAGACCCCTTGTATAATGTTGTGTTGGTGGCGCCGTCGGAGTTGAAGATGTAACCGGCTGGCCGGCGCTCATCCCCGAGTGCTGAGAAATAGCTTCCTTTTCCTGTTGACTCTGCAGTGCCCACGGTAGAGAGCGGCACATTGATTCGAAATGATGAAGTTTTCGGCACCGTTGACATTGATAATTGCGGGCCGGGCAATCAAATAGCCTAATATGATAGTCTCCACCACAGAAACTACAAAACGGTTGACCGCCACTCTGTTGACGATTTAGTTGTTGCTGTTGGGAAATGTTCATACCAGCACCATGTTGGCCACTTTGCACGTGACGATCTGCCAAAATTAGAGTTTGTTGTCGAACCTGCGGTCGTTGTTGATGATATTGTGTCGGTTGCTGTGCTTGATACGGTTTCTGTTGCGCATGTGGCCAATAATTTTTAGACAAGGCCATGGCATGCTGAGACTGGCGTTGCTCAATTAAATTTGCTTGAAGCGATGCGACTTCGAGGGCTCGACCTTTTGTTCGTACTTGATCCAATGTTAATGTAGGCTCCTCCAAAATTTTTCTTCTTAGCTCCGATGAGTAGCACCCTTGCACGATTTGGGCTTTCACTTCCTGATCCTGGTTAGCGAATCCACAGTTGGCCGCTAGCTGTTGGAGTCTAGTATGAAACGTGTCAAACGGTTCATCTTGATATTGGGCTGCCTGACGAAACACCAGGATTTCAAAATCGACGTTTTGACGAGGGTTAAAGTATTCTCGTAGAGCTCGTACGCTTGCTTCATAAGCTGTCTCAACCACTGCAGCTGCATTGGCTGTTGCTGGCGTTATTTGTCGAGGTACGGTGTCCAACGTTTCAATAATATCAAACACATCGCCACCACTGTAATGGAGTAGCATGGCCTTTTTGCGAGCATCATCTGTTATGTTCATGGCTGCTAGAAAGTTTTGAAATAACTTTAGCCACCGATTCCATCGAAAACCTACGGATGATGGGTCACAACCTACGTCAAACGGTTCAAACGAAGGCATGGCCGCCATGTTAACCTTGTTCACCAAACACACTCGAAAGACCCAGATAAAATAATTGAAGATACACGTTCAAGTGGGTTACACTCACTAAACACAATCTTCGTCGCCAAATGTAGTATTGTTGACCTTGCTAAATGTTAGGATGTCCTTGATAATGGTAGACTAGGGTAAGACCCGATTGGGCGTCCATGTTGTGAGCACAATTTCTGTATTGCAACTAACTGGTCATCCTCATTACCACCAACGTTGCCGTATGTTGGTAAAGGATACTACACTTCTCCAACAGTTTGATCATTTCCTCGGTTGTCACCTTCTTCTTCATCTCAATTTCGCATTCCTTCCTCATCGATTCGGACGAAGTGATCCGTTTCTCTTTGACGTACTCAAACTTGTACGGCTGGTTCACGTGCGCGTCCCACGTGCATTTCTTCGGGCAAATGCGGCAAGGACGATTGTAGCTCGGCTTTGAATGATCCATGGCCCAGCATTTGACCTTGTCTTCGTCGTTCTTGTAAGCGCAAGGATTGTGGCAAGTGATGTAACACTTGTTGCAATTCGTCAAGTACTGACCGTCCGGAATAGTCACCTTCTTCGGAACACTAACTTCTTCCTCGTAGGGAACATCCTTTTTGGCGTCGATTTGCGCCCTGTGGTTGAGGAGGAACTGGTTCTGTTTCCTCAGTTCCTCTTTCTTGGCCAAACCGAACTTGATCAGCGGCTGGAGTCCATCGATTGTCATTTCCAGCCGCTTCCGCTCTTCCAGCACTTGCTTAGTCAGCGACAGCGATTTGGTCTTCATCGTGGCCAGCACATTGAAGAATTTCTCGAAATTTCGAGTTCCCATAATCCAGAAGAAGCGGTTGAATTTGTCGGCGATGCTGTTGGACGAAAAGAAACTGTTGAATTTATGGTGTAACGGCTCTCCGGTTTCGGGGTCTGTTGGATAAGGAAATTCCGCTTTTTTGATTCCGCTCAACACCGGCGGTAATTGTCCATCGGCGTGCGTCAGGAGGAAGTTGATATTCTCCTTGACGTCCTTCCCGAAAATGGAGAGAATCGAATCGAAAATGTAAATCTGAGTAGGCGTCAGGCGCGGAAGTGAAGCTTGGGACACGAATCCGACGACGTCCAACTCTTGGATCCCGTTTTTGTCCTCGAAAAATTCCCGGACCATATCGGTAATCTCCTTGTCCCTTTCCAGGCCTTTCGTGTCACCGTAGCCGGGAGTGTCGACGATGGTCAGCGAGTACGGAATGCGGAATCCTTCCGAATGGTGGATTTCGTAGGCTGTCATTTGGCTCGTTTGGCTGTTGGCTTGCGATTGTCCGACTGTTTGTTCTTCAATGAGCTGGAAACGGTACGGATCGTCCCATTGGACGTCGAAGATGTAATTAATCATGGCGTTAATTAACGTCGTTTTGCCCGATCCAGTAGCGCCCATCACCAAGATCGTTCTGTGCTTTACATTTCCGTCTTTCCTGGATTTGGCTGCTCCGAAAATGAAACGATCGGCCCCTGGTTGCGATGATTTGGAGAGTGGAACAGAGTAAATATCCAATCCATCTTTATTTGCAATCTTTTTGCATCGAGTGAAAATGATCTCGGCGAAACGGACCGTTTTGTTTAACGTCGACAAGTTAAGAGTTTCGCTGGCGTTGCTGGTTTGCCTTCCGTCACTCGAGACTGCCGAAACGACGACCGAATAGTTAGTCTCCGGTTGGAGATTTCTCAATCGGCAGCTGGTGTCGTTGACATTCAATTCCTTCATCGTTGACGCATCTTGACCAGCCAACCAATAACAGACGCGATAAGAAGAGCATGGAGTTTCTTCATGGATACTCGAGGCCCATGAGATTTCGGCCGTTGTTTGGGTCACCAAATCCACCTCTAGCCCAGTTGGAGGTTGTAATTTAGACGATCGGGATTCTCGTGCTGGTAATGGCACGGGCGCAAAGTTCGTTGGTTGTCCGTCCGTATGTTGTTGCACAGATTTCCCAGTTTCCGAATAGTTGGATTGCTTTTCTACCCAAGACCCGACATCGTCGTCATCGACGCCAACGAATTCGGTGTCGACAATGTCGCTAAACTCACTGCGGCCGATACAGGTGTCGGTCGCAACCTGAATTTCGACTATCGGACCCCGTTGAAAGTTGATGGTCGCATGATTTTCGCCAGATTTTGTCGTCTTTTGTTGTTTCCACGAGTCGTCGGAACTGCCTTTCGATCGGTACTCGACTAAGAAATGACACGGATAGCCCAAATCTTCGTAGTTCCACTCCACACGGAAGGCCGATGCGGTTTTGCTTCTTTTACTCAACTGAATTTGTAAACCAGTAGGCGGAACGGGCAATTGACTGCTGGCCTTTAAAAGTTTATCGTTCTCGAAAACTGAATAGCTATATCCAAACTTCTTAGCGTAGTCACCGGGTGTGATGAAGAACAGGACTTTGCCCTCGATATGTTAGTTCCTCTCTATGTATTCGGCGAACTCGCGAATTTTCGCCAACACTTGTGTTCGTTTGCGTTTGACCATGTGCCAAGGTTTGCTTTTCTCTCCTTCGTCACCTTCTTCGTCTGACGTGCCACCGTCATCGTCGTCGTCAATATTCAAAGGAGTCAGCTGTGTAGCGTTTTTGACGTATTCCGTCATCTTCTCAGCAATCTCTTTCGTTTTTTCACCCAATGGTGGAATGTTAAGTACCAGAACGTATTTCTTATCCAAAGAATCGGCCAGCTCATCCTACAGCTTACTTTTGCTGGCCAAAAATACAATTCCTTTGACGTGCCTCATCTTTTCGACCATCTCCATTTCGGCTTCTTTGTAGGAAAGCCAACGTTTTAGTCGAGACGGTTTAAAGAGTGGGTGGTTCTCTGCAATGTTGACGACACCTTCGACCTCAACGTCGTCTCCTTCCTTTCGAGCTTTGACGACGGCAGTTTTCAAACTTTTTCTCAAGAGATCCAGGTATTTTTGTAGAGCAGTTCCAAACTGTTTATCTTTCTTCTTGGCATCGCATTTGCCAGTAACTTCTTCTAATTCCGCCCATACGCGACAACAACGAGTCGCCAAGTCGGCATTAACATCGCGGTATTAGTCAAACTGGTTCCCGACGGTCTTTGCGATAGTCGTACAGACTTGGTAGAACAAACTGGCGACCTAATTCGGCCATTTTGATGACGCCTTCATCAATTTTTCTATTCGACATTTTCCTAGTATAGTCACTGCCGGTCACTGCTGTGCTGTCAAAAAAAAAACTTACAAATTATCACAATACTGCTGCGGCTAAATCTGATTGGTTGCTATGCACACCGTCTATCTCTTAGACTATACCTACACATATACTCTTTATCTCGTCATATTCACACGTCAAGTATCTCTTGAGTCTGATAATGAGCAAATAAGCATGCCTCGATCAGTCTGTAAAAAAATGAAAGCGAAACTTGAATCAGTCTATTACCACCAACGTTAGTCATTCTCACTACATTCATTGCGACCGCTTATCTGAAGTATATCCATTTCCCCCTCGAGTTCTTCTGTAACGTAATGTTAACGATGTCGTTATTGGGGTTTGACATTAATTAAGAAAAAGGTCATTGTTATTGAATGTCGTTATTAACAATAAGCAGTCCGCGAGTCAATTCTGTCCTCAAATAACTGATTCTAGACCAGGGTGTACGAAGATTCTCCTCAGCCATCATCGGCGCAAGGCAATCTCCTCAACTCGCGTCATTGATTGACTCTATTATTTCTTATTCCGTCAGGGAATTGAAGTTGATGACATTTTGGTTTTTCAAGTATTATGACATCTTTCATTATGTTCTCAGCTAGTTTGCATGTCTGCTTGTGTGTCTGATTAGGCTTAGGTTTTATTGTGACTGTGTTTGTGATTGTGATGCATGGGGGAGTGCCCACGGGAGTGCCCCTTGACTCAACGGTGATGTATCGGGGAATCTTATCGTGAGATTTGTCATATAATTCATTAATTCTGTAGTCGGTATTACGATTCGATATTACTGTCGCTAACACTCCAAAGGTTTTATTTCGTAAAATGTGTTACAGTGATGCTGCTTGGTCTGTCCCGCCACCAAAATCTTATAACGCCTGAAGGGAAGTTCAAGGGGTACGACACTCAAATTCCGACTAAATTCTTTAGAATAAAAATGGCTTATTGCCACTAGAAAAATGCCCTATTTTGCTTAGCTGTAGAATATTCCGTATTCTCACTCATCCCACGTGAATTCTTCTTCTCAATACCTTCTGTTCTATTCTTTGCCGCACTTTCCTTACCCCACGCAAGCGGGCACTAAAAATCACTTTTCTTTTGCTTTGGGCTCTGCTTTGGGCAACTTGAGGTGCCAAGGTTGTGTTCGGCAACTGTGGAAGACAAGTTCAATTTTCCGTCACCTTTTTCTCAATACCCTTTAGGGTTCGCATCTGAGGTAAGGAGATGAAAATGACAAGGATAGGGGTAGTGGTAGGAAAACATCGAAAAGACCATTCGACTAACCTGCGGCGGATTCTCCCACTAACCACTCCCGTCTAATATCAACAAACCTGGTCGTCAAAAATTCGGCTGCTAATTTGTTATTTTTGTAATGGTTTAATGCAGCGTTTTACCGCGTGAGGCGCAAAACGCTGGAATATTCTCAAAATCGTTTTCATTCTCTACCTTAATTCCCCCTGTTTTTCTCTCATTTTCACCATTCTCTGTTTTCCTACCCCTATTTGCTCATTCCTTCTTCATTGTCGAGAATATGCCCTAATACTGGAATATGCCTATTCTCAATAGTTTTTTAAAAGGATTTTCCCCTATTTTTTGTCGGAATTTGAGTGTCGTACCCCTTGGGGAAGTTAAGGTCCTCTTTATTAGACACATATATCACTATGGTTATTGCTTGATCAATTATTCAGATTTCAATAAAGGTAGTCGTCGATTGACTATTTGTATTACCTCATGGTGGATGACTCTGTCTATGACCTCAGACTGTTTTACTGGATTAATCGAATGTCAAATTGCCTCTTCCAGGACTCCATGATCCTCCTCCACCTGTCGTTGTCGCGGATCTGTCGCGTGAATGGCCAATTCCTCCGCCGCTATAGGACGAGCTTTGGTGTAAAGTCCCCAAAACTGGAGGAGCAAGGCTTCGTTGTAGTTGAGCCAACGTCTCCAAACGTGTCATGTACCCGGGTTTCTGTTCCTCGGCAACTCGGCTTCTCATCAAACTGAGGTAGTCGGCTGATGGGCTGAGCGTGTTGGATCGAAGAGCAGTCGATTCAAGGGAACGGACACTGTCGCCCACCTGATCCAGAAGGCTGAATACTTTAGCTTTGGCCATGTCCAAATCCTCTGAACACTTTTGAATCAGCTGTTCCGTGTTCATCTTTTCATCGCAATTCAATTCGTATTCGGCCTTCATGTTCAGCAGAGTTTTTATTGTGGTCATCACTTTTGGAAGCCACTTGAAAGTTTGGAATTCGTGTTCGTAATGTGGACAGGAGCAAGGTGGTTTGTTGCAATTTCCCTTTCGAGGTTTGTTCTTCTTGTTTAAAGGGCCGTCGCAAGTTCTTTTGCATTGACGACAGTTGTAAGCAATATAACCGTCGTCGCAGTCTATTTTAATGAGACGAGTTACCGTCTTTTCCGTTTTAAAATTTTTGTTCATCTCCATCTTGTGACCATACTCCCTGAGTTTCCCTCGCAGTTTCCTTTGAAACTCTTCTGTCTTTTCGATTTTGTCAAGACATTCTTCTAGTTCCCTCTCGATGCCTTTGAGTGACCGTTCTAGCATCAGTTGACGGCGATGAATAACTTCGGGAGTGGATTCCAAATTCGTGCCGTTCATTCCCTCAAGCATGGTGAAGAATTTTTCAAAATTCTCTTGGCCAATATCCCAGTAGAGTTGCTCGTAAGAAAGACCGTCATCTTGTTGCACATTGGAGGCGTACAGAACGAAGCTGTCAAATTTGCAGTACGCGATTTCGCCCGACGGAGAAGTCACAGGAAAATGGGCGACGCTGCAGGCTTGAACGACTGGCGGGTCTGCGTTTATATCAGTAAATGTCACCAGCAGCCGGACGTTACCTTTAAAATCTTTTCCAAAGATTGAAAGAACAGAGTCAAGTATATATCCTTGGGTTGCTGTCAATCGACTGTTGCCCGAACAGGCTACGAAACAGGCGGCGTGTATTTCGTTTATTCGCGAATTTGTTAGAAAACGGTGAATCATTTTCGTAATTTCCTTGTCCCTTGCGACTCCCCGAGTGTCTCCCCGAGTGTCTCCATATTCGGGCGTGTCGATGATGGTAATTGAGTACGGAACAGTCATTCCTTCACGGTGGTGGATCGTGTAGGCCGTCACCGAACTTGTCTGACTGAGCGCTTGGTTCCGAACAGTGGATTCGTCTTCGCGGATACATTTGAAACGAAATGTATCCTTCCACTGGACGCCGAGGATGTAGTTGACCATTCCGTTGATGAGCGTGCTCTTGCCGCATCCGGTAACGCCCATCAGGATGATAACTTTATGATTATTTGTAAGACCGAAAGTTGTTGGAGCTCCGTCGGGCAAGCCGATGTCCATTGATCGAAAACCTTCACCTAACGAATGTTCTCTGGCATTTAGCAAGTAAATAGCTGGTTGGCCTGGCTCGAGCATTCGACTGAATTTAGCATCTTTCGTAAAGAACTCGGCAATTCTCACATCAGGCGGACATCCTCCATCGAGAACTTTGTCAAAAACAAAGCTATTCCTTCCGCCGTACAATTTTAATTCAGAAGGAACGAATTCAGAGAATAAGGATTCAGTGTCGACAATGTCGCTGAATGCGCTACGACCGATACAACTGTCGGTCGCTACTCGAACTTCCATTATCACTGAACCAGGATGAATGTGGATAATCACTTGATTTACACCTTGATCGGTCTTATGCTGATTCCACGATTTATCGTTGTCGCCTTTCACACGATACTCGACCAGAAAATGGCATGAATAGCCCAGATCTTCGTAGTCCCATGAAACGCTAATTAATGGCGACCTGTTGCTTCTATCACATGGCGTCGTTCGGATTCGCAGAGAAGTAGGAGGGCCGGGTAGTTGATCCAAATTCTCTTTCAACACGTTGTTGTCTCTATAGATGGAATAGTGACATTCAATTTGTTCTCTACAGTCATCAGCGAAGGCGATGAAAAAATGAATTCCGTTTTCCACAGATTTGTTCCTGGTTGCGTAGTCAACAAAATAACGAATCTGGTCAATAATCAATTTTCGTTTATCGTCATCCGTATGCCAGGGGAGCTGATTCGTGTTTTTGCACGAAAAGTCTTGTACTAATAATTTGGCGTAGTTTTCCACGTAATTTTTCATCGCTTCCAAAATCTCGTCGGTCCGTTCATTAAGCGACGGAACCCACATCACCAGAGCGTATTTCTTTTGAGAGGAGCTGGCCAGCTCGTTCTCCAAGTCATTTCGGCTGGGCAGGATGGGCATGTCCGCTGTGTCGTGCATCTGTCTTTTTGTTTCCATCTCCGACTTTTTGTTCTTAAGCCACTGCTCAAGTCGACAAGACCCGAAAAGCGAATGCCTCTCGGCAATATCTAGAAAATGTCCGATTCTGCCGTTATCAGCAACGTCTTGTCCGCCTTGGCTGTGACGGACCTTCACGACTTCACTCTTCAAACTATTTCTCAAAAAATTTCGAAACTTTCCAACGGCTTCGACAAACTGTTTCAAATCAACGTCCTCAACTCCACTTGTAGTGCAAACTGCCATTGCTTCATCGATGACACGTTCCAGTTTTTCCCAAAGGCGACACCAACGCGACATTTGGATAGCATCGACGTCGTGGTGTTTCCTTGGGTGTTTCACCTTTTTGATGCCTTCATTTGAAGAATCTGAACCGAGCATTAATTCCAGAGGACAAAGGTGAACTGCAATTGGGATAGCTTCGCCTTCTCTTAGTTTCTTCATCAGTTTCATGCAGTGTCTGAGAGCGTTGATGAAGTTCAACTCTTTGACAGCTTGGTCTTGGAGGTCAGCATATATACGGCATTTCACTTGCTCTTCATTCAGACGTCCAATCTCTGCTAGTCTCGAATCAATTTTCTCATCATCTTCTTTACCTAAAGCGTGTATGAATTTAGTCGCCAACTCGGACAGGTTATCATTCGCCATTTCCAGGGCTTCTTTGTAGTCCAGTTTAGTGTCCAAGTCTTGAGCCAAGACGCAATAAGCTTCAGCTCCGAAGGTAACACCCACCACGACATGGGTGGCTTCTCCCATTTTTGGTGGAATGTCCTCCAGATTATTCTCAAAATCGAGACGCTCCTTCCTCGTTTTGGCTCGAATAACGATAACTCGACTAATAGCTTGCGTAGGATTAGTTCTGTCGTTGAGAAAGTTACTCGCGCCTCGGTACTTGTTGATGAAGCCGGCCATAACGCTGACCCGTAGGTGCTTGTCTCGACCCACAAGTTCCCATTTTGTATCGAGATCCACAGGAAAATGTTGCAGTTTGTATCGGACGTCGGTTTGAACAGTTGAATCCGGAATCGATTTCCACTTGAAATGATCATCTATAATTATATATTGGAATATGATTTAGGTACGTGACTCAACATAAGGAAAAATAAAATATATTATAAGAGCTTTTGGGAAAATACCTGCCAGAATGCGGTCATTATGGTAGTCGTAGAAGACGCCCAGTTGAAATCGACGTCCCATTGCGGCCATTTTCGTACAATTTTTCAAGAGGTATAAAGTTTGTGATACTAAATCCGTTCTTAGGCCACTTGATGAAATAAGGTCCGATTCCGTATCGACAATGTCACTGAATTCGCTGCGACCGATGCAAGTGTCTGTCGCTACCCGAATCTCGATCGCCGATCCTTTTTGATAGTTGATAAATGACTGCTTTTCGCCCGGCTTGATCGTAAACTGCTGTTTCCAAGGATCCGAACTGTCCTTCAATCGGTACTCGACTAGGAATTGTGAGGGATAACCCAAGTCTTCGTGGTTCCATTCCACGCGGACTGACAATCTCTTGGAATTGCCGGGAGCTACTTTATTGAGTAACAATCCAGTTGGTGGAACGGGAAGTTGGATACTCGTTAGAAAGAGTTTTCCTGCTTCGTAGACGGAATAATGAAACCCAAATCTTTTTCCGGCCTCGTTGGATGTGATAAGGAATTGAACTTTGTTCTCCAAATGTTTGTTTTTGTCGACGTGATCAACAAATTCTCGAATTTGGGCCAGAACTTGATTCCGCTTGCGCTGGATCGTGTGCCAAGGCATTCCTTCGCTTTCTCCGTCTTCCTCTTCGTCCGTCTCGTCGTTTTCGTTATCTATCGCTACTAGTTTAGTGAAACTTTCCACGTAATCCGTCATATCTTGAAGGATCTCATTGGTCCGTTCGTCCAGCGGCGGAACGTAGAGGACGAGTGCGTGTTTTTTGTTAAAAGACTCGGCCACTTCCTTCTCGAATTGTTTTTGGTTGGATAAGTAGGTAATTCCAGCCAAATTGGTCATCTTTCCAGTCATTTCACCTTCGGCCTGTTTGTAGCGTAACCACCGATTCAGTCGCGATAATTTGAACAGCGAATGAGTCTCGGCGATGTCGATAATCCTCTCAATTTCTTTGTCGTCGTCAGATTCACGGGCTTTGATGACGGCCATCTTCAAGCTCTTTCTCAACATATCTTGGTATTTTCTGAGGACCGTTCCAAACTGACGCCCCACTTTTTTCAGGGCGTCTGACCTGGCGCTAACTTGCTCCAATTCTGCCCACATGCGACAACTACGAGCTACGAGATCACCATCGACGTCATGATACTCGATTGCTTGTTCGGCTTCATCCATTAGGCCGGACAAAGCTGCTAAAGGACAAAGCTGGACAGAGATGGGGACTGCTTTGTTTCGTCCTTCATTTGATTTCATTTGTTCAATTAGTTTCAGACAATGTTTGTAAGCGTCAAAGACGCTGCACTCGCGGACCGATGAACTTTGCAGATCGGCGTAAAGACGAACTTTCAATCGACTGATGAATTTTTTCTCTTCCCTGTCGAATTGCTCTTTGAATCTACCCACATCTTGTTGCTCCTCCAGCGCACTTTCCATTTTGTCAGTAATTTTAGATATTTGGTCCTCGGTTTCGTCTAAGATGTCCTGTTCGATCTTGTCGCTTTTGAGATCATGAAAAAAGACGCAATAGGCCTCGGCCCCGTAAGTGATTCCCACAACGACATGGATGTATTTGTCATCTTCTGATGCGATGCGTGGACCGTCTTCATTAATAATACCATCAGGCAGGTTGAACTGTTGTTTCCTGACTTTGACGCGACAGACGAGAGTTCGAGTGGCCTGGGATGGACCAGGTTGATCGTCCAAGTATTTGCTAGCGCCTTTGAACTTGTCGATGATGCCGGCAACGGCGGACATTTTCGAATGTTCGTCCAGGCCCATTTTTTCCCACTTATTGTTCCACGATTCAAATTCTGGACTTTTTAATTCGAGTTCAAATTCGCCTTCAACTCTAACGGCTGATGTCAAACTGGTCGATTTCCAATATATATTACTATCTGTTTTCGAACGTTAAAAGTCGTGTAATTAATGTAGGCTGTTTACGTTTTTTTTAAATTTATTAAATTCCAAGGTATTTACCATTAGGAAAAGTATCGTTGCGATAGTCGTATAAACTACCAAGCTGGAATGGGCGACCCAATGCGGCCATTTCGGTGACGTGTTGATTTCTTCCCCAGCTGTGACTGTCCGCCACGGTCTTTTGTTGATTGCTCATCGTAATAACAAGCCGAGAAATTTCACGTTAATTGGATTGTCAGCCGCTGATTGTTGCCAACGAACTGGCTTTACAAGGTTTCAAATCTTTCGAAACGTCGTATATTATCTAGTGTATAGTCATAGATACGTAGGCTATATCTGTTATCCTCTGGATGTTTCACAACTTCATAACCAAGATAACGTACGGTATGCACAATCGCACTGAAGTCAGTCGTGGATAAAACTTCATAACCTTCTGTAAGCTGTGTAAGCCTGAAAGAAGGGATGCCAGATAAGAGTCTGAAATTTCACTTAAATTTTTTACATTAGAGACAGATGACATTTTTATATTATAACATCAGTATGTAAAACCTCTTGATAACGGAAAATTGCAAGACTCTAACAATTAGAACTTTGGGATTGTGCAACGCTGTGGACTTGCGCGCTATATACTGGCCGGAGCAATGTAGATTACGCATGCATCCCACGCGCGCCAGGACATATATATATTCGACTTAGGCAGTAGAAATACTATATGAAGACTCGAGTCGTTTTTAATTAGCAATAAAGTGAAAAACTCCACACTCCGTGGACTCTACACGACCGTGGAGACGTGTCTTCGTCCCTATCGGTTTTCGGCTTTTCGCTATAGACGTCAGGCCCGAACGTTACAAGTATGAACTAGGGCCATGCATGCTTCATGCTAGGACAAACATCGTCCTGTCGCTCTATCTGTTTCATAATATTAGTACGTAAAACAGATATCCAGTAAAACAGATTTCCAAACGACGTTGGAAAATATTTGCCAAGTCACATCGGTAAATTAAGGCTATTAATTAGCCATATTCTCTTCCTTGGACAAGACAAGCAGTTGCGGAGATAATTCGTAATTGGGCACTCACAGCATCATTGGCTATTAGCCTCTTCAGCAATTCTCTTTTCTTCATTGACAAAAGAGAACCCTATTCTATTTCTTGACGTTAAATGTTTAATGAAATTACGAAATCGAAATAAGGCGTATATAATTAAAATCATATTATTATCTGGCCTTGCGCTCTCTGAATCACCTAGTTAAATATCCAATGTGAATCACACTTCACACAATAGCTTGCAAGGATGCAATACAACAAAGAGGGTGCCATAAACCAACTGGAAAAAGACTTATCGCTGAAAAAATGGAAAAGCGGAAGAGGAGGCGCAGAAACGACGCCTTCGCTTGAACGCCAGACAACCCTCATTTCCAACTAATCGTATACTGATAAGAACCTTTGACTAGCAAGAAAGGGGCTCTACACTACCCTGTTACTCTATCTTTCTATCTGGCTTGTACATATATTTATAAGCAGCTCCGTTTCAGTGTTTAACGTTGCACTGCGACGGACATATACGTCGAACGAGTTTACAAACGCGGTTTGATCTGTAAAGTGATATACATCGAGCTTTTAGGCGTCGATAGCCATCCCAAGTCAACAAAACCAAAAGTCAACAATAACTTAATACAAACAACACGCAAGTTTGTCCATAGCCTATCATATAATTATTAATAAGCAAGAAAGTTTAAATTTGTATGTTGCCTCTTTTAAAATTCAAGCCAATATTGCTCCTCATCACGTTTCACGTGACTTTGTTCTGACTAGCTACTCATCCACACATCCATTAGATTTTTTCTATAAATTTTATTAGAAGCCGGGTCCAGGGGAAGTAGGGTCCAGTCACTTCTTATTTGGAATCAGAAAATATAATCATTTAAGAGAATTTAAGTTTATTATTGACGGTTCAGTTCTATAATTATATAGCTACCATATTAAATAACAGCTAAGGGTTGTACAAAATTGCATTTCTCGAAATTGGGTGACTCTTTATTAGCTAGTTAATCTGGGTACAAGAACACCTGTCCCATTCGAGTCCACTCCATTAAAAACTAATCAGTAAACTCATTTTGGGTAATACTTTACGTTTTACCTTTATTCTATTTAAATCCTTGATACCTACCTCTTTTACTTCTAGTCAGTTCATGTTTACACTACAATACGGTTGGCTTGTTTTGCTCAGTCACACCAATTTGTTCTTGTAAGCTTAGAGTTCTTGTAACGTTCACACTAGCAGACTAGCTAATAGTCCTAATATACAAACACAAAAAATACTTTTAGGGTTTAGCCGAAAAATGATAACAAGAAGAAAAGAAAGTCAATGTTCGTCATCCAACGTTGAAAGCCCATCTTATTTCACGATAAGAGAACAGAAGGTAGGCTGTAGCAATAATTGTTGTCCGTATTAAAACATAAAATAAGCATTTAATATTCATCCACCCAGAAAGAGAAAATTACTTAAAACTTTTTCATTTTCACAATTTTTTCAGCGTCCAAACCAAGAAGTGCTATTGTTCAAATTATGCAACGAACAAAATCCAAGACTGAAGGAAATCAAAAATCTAGTCACTACGGGCGTCGATCTTAATCGCATTAATAAAATTGGAAACACGCCATTATTACAATTGATTAGAAGAATGAGTTCAGACAAGGGCGGATTATTCAGCGAAAGACAAGACGAGCAGCAGGTTAGCACTTTCGAAGATGTGTTGGAACAATTTTTCCTTAACGGAGTGGACGTCAATTACACGGCTCCTGGTGGACGGAACGCTCTACTAACACTGACTCGAAACTATTCCGAAGAAAATTTGGGTACTCTAGTCCAGCTTCTTATTCGGCACGGCATCGACGTCAACTGCAAGGATACATATGGATGGAACGCGCTTCTAAGTGTTTGTACTAATTACAACAGACGCAATTTGATAGACATTGTTCAAATTTTAATTGAAAATGGAATCGATATCAATTGCTGCACCAATCAAGACGACTCGAATGCTCTGATGCTGGTTTGTAGCAATTATTCTCACGATAACTTAATTGACATTGTCCGCCTGTTGATTGACCACAAAATCGACGTCAACGGCAAAAGTAGTGTTGGGTGGAATGCCCTTCTATCCGTGTGCTTTAAATATTCGCATGATAATTTGAAAGATGTAGTATCTCTTCTTATCGATCACGGAATCGATGTCAATTGCGCAACAAACAAAGGAATGAACGCTCTGTTGCTGCTGTGCTCAAACTTCAATTACGTGAAAGAAAATGTGATCGACATCGTTCGCCTCTTAGTTGAGCGCGGAATTGACATCAACGCCAAGAACGAACAAAGCTTTAACGCTCTAGTATCCATCTGCAGAAATTATCCATTAGCTAATTTGAAGGATTTGGTGGAACTTTTGTTAAACTGCGGTATTGACGTCAATTGTGTAAACAAACATGGTTGGAACGCTTTGCTGTCTCTTTGCAGGAATTATTCGCAAGATAATTTGTATGACATAGCCAAATTGTTGATTGAACGCGGGATCAACCTAAATGCCGTAAACCAAGACGGTTCCAACGCTCTTTTACTGATTTGCGAGCGTTATTCGAACGACAATATGATCGATATCGTTCGGCTTTTCATCAACAAACATATCGATGTTAATTGTGTGGATAACGACGGATTCAATAACGCTCTCTTATGTCTTTGTCGCAATTATTCGCATTCAAATTTGATTGATATTGTCAGATTGTTGATCGGCAGCGGAGTAGACCTGAAATGGAAAAATAAGGGAGGGTCAAATGCTCTCTTGTTCGTTTGCGCTAACTACTCGCAAAACAATTTGATCGATGTGATTCGCCTATTAATTGACAGTGGAATAGATGTCAATTGTAGGAGTGAAGACGGCTGGAATGCTCTCTTGTATTTGTGTGCCAATTACGTTCACGACGGTTTGATTGATGCTGTCAAATTGTTAATCGACCACGGAATCGACGTCAACTGCTGTAACGACGACGGTTTTAATGCTTTCCTCCTCCTGTGCCAATGTTATACTAAAGGAAATTTGTTTGAACTTTTTAAACTCCTAATTGAAAACAAAATCAAAGTCGACTTGAATTTCGTCTCCAAACATGGCAACGATGCCCTAAGTATGATTCAAAAAAACTTTTCGGATGAACAGTTTCTGACAGACGTACGCAAATTTCTTTTGCCATTTCACTTGCTGAAGTCTTGCTAATAAAAAGACCCAATATAGGGTCCTACCTTTACGCATATAGCTATTCCACAGCCCTTCCGTTATCCGTCCAATTTCTGATGTAATTGCATGTATGTGCTCTTTTTCACTATTTCAAATGTATTACAAGTTTGACAATATGAATATACGACAGCTCCCATTAAATGTAAAAAATTCCAAATTTGTAGTGCGCATTCCATAATTACCCTAATCCGAAAGCCGTGTTCAAGAAAAAATGCATAGGCCTCATGAAGATTGTAGGCTAGCAAGGAAGTTTATTTATTATGCTTATTGCTCAAATCAAGTTCCTCGAAATTTGCAGCACTCTGGATCTCAAGATTGCTCATCGATGATGCTTTTAGAACGTGTCTTGTGTAGAAACAGTGAGAGTTTACCATCACACTGTAATACCATACACGCAGAAAACTCCTCGAAAAGGCAGGCGTAAACCAGCTTTCTCAGGTATAATCACATAACCAAACCAATTCATATACATAGAAAAAGAGAATGTAAAAAGTAATACTGGTTTTGGGACACGTTTGAGTTCAAAAGACCGGCGCATTAACCCAGCCCGTTTCTCAGAAAAGGGAACCAGAGCTCTTATTATTTAAAGGATATATATTAATCCAAGACTCAAAGCGTTCGTTTTGTTCTACCTCACTTTTATAACTGCTGGCATCCGTGCTGACGTCAAGCGGCTCGAAGCACGAAAAAAAGTTTCACCCAAGGTTAAAGGAGTAAATGCGCTTACTTCCTAAATTCATTGTCTCTTAGTTATATATAGTTAAGATAAATGATAGCAATATAAATATATAGACAAAATTAACATAACGAATCTGCGTCAGTGTGCGGGTGTTAAAACAATATGTTTGCTGCTAAGGTTTTGAATATAGATTTTTGATGCAGCGCTAGACTTTGCTGTATCAATAAGTGACTCAATAAATAGAAATCATTTTTACGTTTGTAGGTTGCTTGCCTTTAAGGCTTATATTGGAATAATTACAGCATTAAATTAAATAATTTTGGCTGTTTGGTCGAACATACAGTGAGAAGGTGCTGATTAATCACTTCACGGATGGCTAATTTAAAAGATCTTGTAACCGGCTCCAGTGAACTTGAATGGGGATTCGGGAGCAACTGGGAGAACGTATTCGTGGACGGGTGCGACGGGGAGAACGTACTCATGGACTGGGGCCACTGGAAGTTCGTAGACGTGGACGGGAGCAACGGGCAAGTGGTCACCCTTGGGAGCGAAACCGGCCTCATCGGCAGCCCAGGTCAAAGTGAATCGCTCGCCTTCTGGGGAGATCCAGTAAGAAGCTCCCTTGTTGGTGTTGCCGTAAACATCCTCGTACTTGTCGGTGGCGACGTCCTTGCCGTACGAATCCTTGGTGTAAACGACGCGAGTGCCGATCTTCTTCTGAGCTTGAGACTCTTCGCGGGTGGTGCCGTCAGATCCAGCATTGCTGCAATAACATCAATTAGTTATTATTACTCATGTCCAGCAAGTGAAATGCAAGGGCTTATATTTATATGAAGCAATGTATAGCGAATAGCCGAATACATCAGCCCGCCGATTTACCTCCACTGGCTGCTGCCATCGAGGTTGCGGACATCGGATTGGCTGACAATGGTGATCATGGGTTTCTCGGTGGTGTAGGCATCGTCCTTTTTGTAGCTGGAAGGGGCAGCGGCAGCAACGGCCAAGAGAGCGGCGATGATGAACTGCAATAATAAATTTGGAATAGTTTTGTTAAACTCTAATATCACTATGTAAGGAACCAGAAAGTAAAAAGAGAAGTCCAAAGACCGATGTTTACCAGCTTCATGTTGATGTGGATTGGTTGGTAAACAACTGATATCTGAGTGCGGTATTCATCAGGTTTATATACTCCAAGAATGGAGGCAACAATTTTATAGGTGGAACGAGAGAATGTTCACGTTCTATCCTTTCGTCTAGTCGATTGACCCAATTATGATACCTGTACGCTACCTTGAGCTACCTTGACACAGTTGTTCACATGTTACAACTTTTCAATCAACTTAGCACTTCCTCTTTGTGAACGGTGTGAACCTTTATTTATAGTGTAGTTAGTTTACCACCATAGTTTACATAGGTTAAGAGTTTTTTTTTCATGATGTTCAACTAAGCTGGATGTACAAGACTCTCGTGTTTATAAATAGTGTATAGTGAATGGAGCTCGTGCGCCTACGTGTACATATATGTATACTTAAGCAAATATAAGCAAAAGCACACGAGCTCCATACGCTGTTATAACTATATTTCGTATAGAGATTTAGTCATCAGGTGCTTAAAAGACGTTGAAGTAAAGGAATAGCGCGTACGTGCCGGATTGACCTCTTTATCGATCACCCTGATTCATTTGTAGTTGAGGGCCTGGACGATGACTGACAGTCGGCTGGCCGGAATTATGACACAGAAGCCCACTGGCGTCTCGACCACGCACCTTTCTAATTCCGCGATTTGAGCCCCTCACCAGACAACGAGTTTATATCGGTCAGCTGAACCCTGATCTTGATCTCCTGTATCACTCTCAAAATAGTCAATAATAGCATACGAAAATGGCCATGGGCTCATTTCCAAGCAGCTATTAGTTACGGGATGCAAAAAGCATCATTACAACAATTAATTGTAATATAATGGGGAGAAATGTTGTTTGCGTCATGTATGCCAACGTTAAAGAAAGTGAATTTGAATACTTTTCGATTTTTCCAACACAAGGAACTAGAACAGGTCTAAACTATTAGGTATAATTTGTATTATAAGTAAATCCTAATCGAGGGTTCACTTAAGCCTACTTACTGGGGAAACTGAAAAATGAGAACAGCAGTTAGGGCAGCAGTTTTCTCGTAGCCTATTGTAGCAAAGGCAATTTCTATATAGAATAAATGTACCCCAACAACCTTCTCGGGATTGTTGGTTAGATAGGTTAATTATTATGAAACAAACGTAAACATCAAACTAACGGAGAAAACTAGTAAACTTTTCAATTACAAAAACGAGAATCGAAAAGACCCAACCAGTGGCTATGATAACAAAGGCGCTGCTCAAGTGTTTCAGTGTTAAGCGGCGTTTGCTATTACCTCGTTGATTAATTTTCAAACATTGAAAAGGCGTAGGCGTATACCACTTTTCCCACTCTTCTAGTAATCCAGCTGATTTCACACGTAATATCCTAATAAGCATCATAAATAAATATACCAATAGAGTCGTCACTCAACTTTTGAATTTCCCTGTAATTTGTTTGTTAGCTAGGGTCTGGTTCAAGCACATACCCTTTGCTTATGATCTCCGTGTAAGGGCTATTCTTTTGAAGTGCCGTAAATATCGGAATGCTCCAAAAGGTTTCTATCGTCATTGTGTAGTGGCACGTGCCAGTATTTTTGAGATCAGCAGCTATAGTCGCTCTAACTACATTGCGTGCCTAAAAATGTTCGAAATAGATCAATTGAATAATTGTTAAATTATAATATTATGGTAATATAGAATTCTTTCGAAACTTCCAAAGATAATTTGTTTTAGCGTAATAGAAATTTTGTTATCAATTCTCACTGTTGCATAATACTTACAGCAGCGTAGACTGCATTTCCACCTTTCACGTGTTCTAAACAATCAACGCTTTTACTGCAACGAATTAGCCGGGAATTATTTTTTAAAACCTCCGCAAATCGCAAAGTTCCCAATTCCGAGGTCTGTTAATTTATGGTTACTTTTACAAAGTTGTTAACATTATATGCTGGTCGTTATATATTTTAAATGAAAAATGAATTGATAAATGCACCTGAAAGACCTTATCGATGCCGTATCCTATGTCTATTGTAAGAGTTAAATCCGGATGATCCGCAATTTCAAAAAAAGAATTAACGACGGGTTTCTGATTTGGTGACGTTAGATGGGAAGTCAGTTTACTGCAGTAAATCTGAACCAGGAAAAAACACCCACAACACCAAGCACCAGCTACAGTACGAGTAAGCAACCGCTTAAAATAATAGTTTTGCCCTTCATAAAGACAACAAAAAATGGGAAACCGGTACTTCTAATTAATGATTTTAAATTGGTCAAATTCTGTATATAATGGCTAATGCTTGTACATGCTTGTATGGTATATATATATATAATAGGAGTTTAATTAACAAGTTACCTTGAGACAGGAGATTTCCCACCACAAATAGAAAAAATCCCCTTTTCTTATCGTTCCTGCTTGCGTTACTGTCGAATGGTCTTACTTCAGTTTGGCGTGAGTAATAACTGAGTGACTCATAATTTTCTAAGTTTAGGCTTATTACAACGGCAAAAACTGAAACAACCACCATAATCCAGACCTAAATTCGAGTTTTGAAATGTTCCGTTCGAAATTGTCAAAATATAATTTAACTTTTTTTGTATAGAAGTAGAACTAATAATAGTAGGCTATATCTCTCCTCAAATAACTACGCTATATACATAATAAGAGAAAGGTTGGAACGATGCAGCAAGATTAGTCCTTTCTTTTGGATAAGGGACAAGGGTACTGTATGGTCCTTGGTACCAACAGGTTGTAAAGTCTATTGTTTTCGGGAAATAGGGTGTTACGACCCTGATTACTCCTAAGTTAAAATCAGCCTCCTTTCAAAAAAATTATTAAAAAAAAAGAGGTTAGTAGCCTAGTTCTTCATTCCTCGGACGCGAGATATATACACTACCTACATTTCTTATTAGGTAGTAAGATGCTCCTCTAGCACTGGGCGTATCATCCAGAAACTGGGATGTGACAGGCAGGTACTCATAGCTGTACGTATATTAAATCAAATAAGTCTTCTATTATGGTTTACTGGTGGCACTTTTAATTTCTTTTCTTTTTCAATCAAATTCTTTTTTATTAAAAAGCAGGTACAAAGCCTATACGACCGTGTTCACCATGCATCGCTGCATGCATAGCTGATCATGGCGAGTCAACGATAAATGTTTAAATACTTTCCTAAAATGTAATTTTTCAGACAAAGCCACAAGGAGGTGCTTTAGAATACCATCAACCTCAACGACGTGATTGGTTGCGTTTCTTCGAGTTACCATAGCGGTTGGATACTGTCCGTAAAGAAGAAGTATAAGTCCAGTAAATAAAATTATAACTTAACTATTATTAGTATTAGCTTAGAGCAGTAAATAAAATGTAGCCTATTGTACCTCGGAAACTATAACACGAAGATGTTGTCCAAAAAGTGGATTGACATCCGAGCATGTCACAGACGAGACCATGAACATTGAGAAATAAGCGAAAAGAAACGGTCGGACGAACATTGATCTAATAATTTTTCACTTTAAGTTAATCAATTATTAGACGAATAGGCTAGAATACTATACGTAGGCTATTTTCTATAACTTTCAATCGATAATCGATCCGAAGGATAATCCCTTAGTCGTCACTTAGAAGAAGAACATGGTACAAAAAAATGTATTATTGTAACTTGTTAACTTTCTAGGCTGTACCTTAGTAGCCTATATATATACGTACGCTTTCAATTTGAGTAGCATATAGCGCTAGAGTGTATATTATTGTAAGATAACCTTCCGTGAGCCGTTGAAATGGACTGATCGTAATACTATTGTTATTTGGGCTTTTTAAGATGTTTGCATGTTTCCATTAGGTCTACTCACTCGCCTCTATCCTAGTTACAGTGCCCATACGCAAACGCTTTGACCACTAGAGGAGGGAGATGAGACGTCTTCCAACTCCACATCGTTCTCAGCATCGATCGAACTACGTCATTGAATTCTTTTTTAAAAGAGCGAAGTATTTGTATATATATACTAGAACTGATGAGATTGTTCATGAACTACGTCAAGCTTAAAGATGAGGAAGTCGTCGAATGGATAAGTTTTACAAAACACGTAGGGTTAAAAGACAATAAAGCTCGATCTTAATCATTTTTAACGAAAACTGTGGCGGCCCTTTCCGTTTCCAGTATGATAAATTGTGAATATAATAACTCAGGGCGCTATCCTTTTCCTGCCTCCAATCCTATAGAAACTCATAATAATAATACACACTTTTGATCCCATCGTGTTGAACCGCTGAAGCACACGAAAAAAAAAAATATTATCCCCTTAAAACATATTAGCACCATTTCTGCATGGCACTGTTGTTTTATTACAAATAACAAGTGTGTTTGTCTGGTTTGGAACCATGGTTACAGCGAGGATATATATTTTAGAATTGGGATTTTAAAGTTCGTATAGGCTACGTTGTATTTTTATTTTATTTCATGAAATCAATATTATATTTTTACATTTAAAATAAATGATTCTACCTTGCCCGTTGGCCAAAAGCAAACGCGGAGGTAGGCTATTTTATTTTTACTAGATCCTAAATAACCTAAATAGGCTGGGACCCATCGCTATAGGTCGTCAATTTCATACAATTTAGGTGCGGTCGGGTACGGTACAGCGTACGAACGGCTTGGAAAACACGAAATCATCAAAAATATATTGAACTACACGCACGCGACCAACAAACTATTCGTCTATATGTTAATATATTTGATTTGGCCGAACCTTAAGCATAAAAATTTCAATATACATATATGTATGCGTAGCTTTACAAGGGGGAAGTCCCCGTCCGAATGTTTCAAGAAGAAAAAGAATAAGTCACCATCAAAGCGCAAAGTGACCAAAGTCATTACGAGATCATAAGCAGGCAATCCAGGCATACGTAATTCGATTAATGGGACAAAGTTTTTTTGTAAGTCAATAAAGTAATTAAGCTAGTTGATAACAATAGCCTAGTACTGATTTGCAGAGCGACGCAAAAAAAGTTGATTAAATTTGCATCAGAATTATTTGTGCAAAATCGTCAAATGAAGTACCGTAACAAAAGTGCTGCTAACTCTGCCAATTGCTTCGTCATTGACATCACCAATTGCAGATTTGCCGAGGCCGATAACATCTACCGTTCTACCCTTTTAACGGAAAGCGTATAAGCCAAAATATATAACCATCCTGTTCGTTGGCGCATGGTGCTCTCGATTGCTTGCCGATCGAAGAAGTCAACGTCTGCTAGATCTAGATACATTATTGGAGGGCACCAGTGCAACGCCCGATCGATGTTAGACTTCTTCTCGTTCATGGACGGCCTGATGCGACAACAAAATTGGTGTCGCTATCAAAACGGATGCCGAACGACAGTGGCAAGGTGATACGGACAGCGGAACAGGTAGCCTATGTTTCAGTCGAAACGGCCATGGTAGAAAATTAAAATTGCCTCTAATTTCATGCCACCCCATTTTGTGGCATCAGATACTCGAACTGATGATGGATTGCGACGTGATGAATCGGCCTTCAATGCCGGCCGCAATAACTTACAACTGCCGCGTTTGCAAATGCTCTTGGGAATTAAGTGCATTCCAACGATTCTTACAATTGGGGATTTATACCCAAGGGCCCTCGCGAGAGTCGAATAGATTCACTTGGAATGGCACACTCAGCAAGTACAAGTAGTAATACAAGAGGGAATTGAAGAAGATGTTTGAATCGCAAGAGTTGATAAAGAAACAGGTTGCGGAATTAGAGACAAATCCGAAGCACTTGACTGATGAGTTTATTCAAGCTCTTTCGGGTCGCCAGGATGATGTATACTACAGAAGTGCCGATGACGTAAACGACCCGCTCGTCAGACAGCGATGAAATATGAAATGAAGGCCGAAATGAAATTCCTTACCTCTAGATCTGCCGATGTTATCTTTTATCTCTTTGTCAACCGGCAGACAAAGACGCTTCGGTTGTCAGCGCTGCCGACATCACGTCTATTTTGAACGCACACAACAATTACCGCCGTAACGTCGCTAATAAAGGCCTCGAGAAGCGCGGTGGTGCGATGCCCGGCTCCAATATCAGGCAATTGGTGCGTTCAAGTATTCAGGCTCTTTTACAGATTAATTTGAGATTTGTCCATTATTATTTAGGCTTGGGACAATGAGCTCGCAAAGATGGCGCAGGACCTCACGCACCTGCGCCACAGGTGCACACCCAGCAGTGTGTATTTGCACACGACAAGTGCAGGAATGTCGGTAAGGACTTAAAAATTTAAAAAGCAGCTTTAGCTATTGATATTACCATTCTTGTAGTTTTGGCCGGTTTTAGCTGATCAGGAAGTCTAGAATAATTTGTAATAAATGTGTCGCACAGCAGATTGCTTTGCAGTGGCCGGGCCAGAATATTTACATTACCATGTCTACTGCTACGTTATTCAGAAACTTTGATTAGAATACAGCAGTTGAACAGTGGTTCGACGAAGCTTAACTCATGACTGCATCCAACCAGAAAAAATTTGGAGAGTAAGTCAACTTTGAAAAAACTGTAGAATTTAAATAGTGTACCGTAATATATTAATCAGAGTGAATGTAATCACAATCTTTTTAATAGGAAAACAGTCCAGTCGGCCACTACACTCAAGTTGTCTGGGGAAAAACCTCTCTGATCGGCTGTGGAATTGTCTCCTATCAAAACCCCCAAGTAAGGAATTCAATTACCTTCATTGATTAATACGGTACCGTACAATATTTGTATTATCACTTTGCTCAGGACGAGTATCCATACCAACAACTTTACGTTTGCAACTACGGCGAGGCTGGTAATTACATTGGCCAACCGGTCGATACAGCAGGAGCCTCTGGCTCCGCCTGTCCTGCAGGAACCAAAAACAAGGATGGGCTATGCGCTTAAGTTTGTATCCTCGGGAGGATGATCCCATACATAGTTCCGAATTGGGAACTTGGGATCGATAAGTTCTAAGTATCCCATCATATCCTATTGTAAACGAATCGGCCAAAAAATACAAAAATGTGCATAGTTGTTGTGATGCATGTTTTTTTCCAATCACATGGCACTCATACACTTTCACTTGCCAAACTACGTTTGATCTAAAGCAGTACGTATATTATCAAAAAATGTATCATAAGTTGTTCATTGTTGAAGCATATTGTTTCCCTTTTCCGCTTATTAGACAAGACCCTATTTATAAATGCCTACGTGTCCTTTTTACCAGATGTTGACAACGAAAATGAAACAGACATGAGGAAATGTAACAAAAGGAAACTAAGCTGTGTATGAGGCCATCACTTTGGGAAAATTCAGATCCAAGCCCAATCCATGCGCTCGATTCTGGCATTACGTCATCAATAAACTTTTTTGGCCGCTTGCTGCTATTGCAGCCTTGCAGGTGTTCGTCTGTTTGCAACTCGGTGAATTTAGTCACGTGATTGGGAAAGAACCGATTCCGAATCGAGGTCCCCGACTCTCATTGGTCATTTATCCGACCCAAAGCGATATTGAGTCACACGGTAGCAACTGACTGATTTTTTCAAAAAATTATGTTCACTAATAAGCTATGATTGCGCAGTTTTGAGGGAGGGAGAACATCATTACCCGCCTGGGCTTAAAAATAAAAGAGACGAAAGATGGATGGCTAACAAATTTACTAACAATAAACTTATGCCGTACCGAATTTATAGTTTTATACATTGTTTTCGTATAGAAAATGGGAACAATAGACAGATCTATAGTGTTATAGGGTCGATGGCAAAACATTACACTGTTCACCATTCGCCAAATGATGGAATGTTTCTATTGAAGATTTTAAAACAATAAATTAAGGTCAAGACAAAAAAGGATCGACAAAATATTTTTTTCACTTTTTTAAGGATGGGAAGGGGCGAATGGGCTTTAGTAGGGGTATTAGTACACAATTGTTTTTGTGAAATTGATTTTTTCAAGTTTATTTACTGAAAAAAAATAATTTCTATATTGATTGTTGACTACCCTAGTAAGTGTCCAGCGGGACAGTACGCGGAAATTCCGCGGTATTTTCTGCTAATTAGCGTATTTTCCGCGGATTATTCTGCAGAAGATACGGTAAAATAACATTGGTTTCGTGGAGCAGGAAACCGCAGAATTTACGCAGATTTCCGCTGCTGCTTTTTTTCCTTTTTAACATGCCTGAAGATATAAAAGTACAAAAGAATAAGGCGATCTCAACTCATCGTTCAAAGAAAAGAGCAAATTTTGTACAAATATCGAAGAAAAAAGGAAAAAACTTGTTTTCCATCTTTTCGAGCCTTTTTTTAGCGTATTTTTTGCGTGAGTGGTACGCTGACGCTGTTTCTACGCAAGACACTTACTAGGTGTAACAAAGTTGAATCAGCGCCACCTATCAGGACGTCCGGCAACGCTGGAGTACCAGTATGACTCGGCAGAAAGAGGGAGCCTCGAGCAGTTCTGGAGTAGACACCGAAAGAGCAAGAGCTGCTGCTATCGGTACTGTCTAACAGGACTATTTCCCGATTTTCCCCTTTTTTCATTCAAAATTGTCTTTTGTGTACGAGCAATACAAAACGAGATTGCAAGCAGAACGCTTAGTTGATTGTCTCCTTTGTCCGCTTCGTTACATCTGGCGACCGTGGCAGGACACAAAGGTCTCTGAACGGCCGTGTCTACGGCCACCTAAGAACCTGTCTTTCTAGTTGTCCCCGTAGTGTTTGTAAATTGTAACTTTCATTGTAATTTGTAAGAAAAAGTGAGAATTCTTTGTCGTTGTTTGCGTGTGAGGAATCACGCGAGATTAGTTGAGTTCAGTTGTAAAACAGTAGCTTGTCGGCCAGTTGACGAGTTTTGTCGAATCGAAATCCGAGTTTATCAAACCCATCCTAACGTTTGGAAAAGAAATTCGGAGATTCGATCAAAGAGGTTAAAAAGAGCTACAGTTTGATGTATTTATTTTGTGAATTTAAGTGTTATCACGAACCGTAACTACTTTGTGAGATCCAACTTGACGGTCGCTCGAGTCGAGAGGCCATAGAGTTGCTGTGATTGTTCGAATTCAGAATATCAGTCGCTCGAGTCGAGAGGCTATAGAATTGGTGGTTGTATTCGAATTTAAAATTATCAGTCGCTCGAGTCGAGAGGCTATAGGATTGGTGTGAATATTCGAATTTAAAGTATCAGTCGCTCGAGTCGAGAGGCTATAGAATCCCTTTTGCTTGTCCGAATTTTATTGGTTGGTCGCTCGTGTCGAGAGTCCATAGACCCCGTTTTGTTTTTGTAAATTTGGCTGCTCGGACTTCGGGAACTGTAGGTACTCGCCGTAATTCTCTCGGTTTATCGGCCCCATTTGCAAATAATATGGACCCCGAACCTGCAGTTAACCCGATGGCGGCGGCCATGACGCTTTTGATGCAAGCTATGTCAGCACAGACTCGTCAAACAAACGAAACACAGGCTCTTTTAGCTAATCAATAGACGGAGATTGCTCGCCTCGTAGAACAAGTGGCTCGAAACGGAGATCGCCCTGCTTCTACCGTTTTACAGAACATTCCCGTGTATCATGGAGCCGAAGGTGAGAGTTTTGAAGATTGGCTAGCAGCAATCAATCGAGCCAGCGTTGCTGAAAATTGGGATGATGTTAGAAAAAGAAGAGTCGCTATTTCAAAGTTGGCTGGGGCATCGCTTAGTTGGCAAGATCAAACAGGTCACCAGATATTAGGCTGGGATAACTGGATTACCCCCTTGAGAGGCACATTTGAGAGACGTTTGTCCTTATCTGATTGGTGCCATCTCGTTGATTCTGGACGTCAATATCCAGGGGAAACAGGCACACATTATGCATTGGAAAAAGGGAAACTTTTTAACAAATGTCCCCATGTGCTGGCCGAACAAGATCGCGTTTATTATCTGATCCGTGGATTGGCACGTCTTGATCATTATTCCATTTTAATGGCTGCACCGCCCGCAAACGTACCAGACTTTATTCAATCAGTTCGTCGGTTGGAAGAGAATGGCTTATGCCAAATGCCAGGACAACAAACACCTTCCCTTTCTCAGCATGATCTCTTTCCCGGTAATTATTATCCGCAGAATCCCGGTGTGCCATCTCCACCCAGTTTGAGTCCCGACATTGTTTTTGAAAAACTAGCTGAGCGACTTGTGGCTGAAGTTGGGGAAAAACTTGCGGCAGCTGTTCAAAGCGTTTCTCCCCCTTCATTTCGTCCGCGGTTACCCCTCAATGAGATTCGTTGTTATAACTGCGACCAAACCGGACATTTTTCTCGCGACTGTCAGTTGCCCGATCGTCGGCAAGCGTCGGGAAACGCCAACGCTGGCTCAGAGGGGCAGGGTCGGCATTAATATTTGAGTCCCCTGATTTTTTAAATATGTCAGCACGAGAATTGCCTTCCTCCCCTCTATCTTCTTGCCCCCCGATTTTCATAAAAACTACAATTGCTCGTCTTGGAAACGTTGACCATTCGTTAGTCGATACAGGCGCGTCGGTAACGATGATCAAAGCTAGTTTTGCCAGCCCATTATTTCGCCACTTGTGTTTAGAGAGAAATCCAAACTTTCTTAGTTTAGAAGGACGGCAAGACAATTGTCTTGGAACTTTACCGCTATCGATTCGTCATGGATTAGTAGAGATTGATTTAGATAACGTAGTCGTCGTCCCTTCTCTTTCTTACGACCTGATAATTGGCCGAGACTGGTTAACGAAGAGTTGTGCTACAATTGATTTTTCATGCGGAGTTGGTCGTCTTATTCTACCGAAGGCTCAGAACCCCTGGTTTTTGGTGTCCTCGTCAATTGTGGAGCAATCTATTTTTATTGACTCTAATGAGCCTATGATTTCGGATCTTGAGAAAAGTCACTTGGTGGAAAATGTCGAATTGGCAGTTGACAACGAGCCAATCATCCAAAACTTCAAATCAACGTCAAAACTTGGATCCGTCATTTGTCCGTAGAGATGCCTCATTTTCGACAGTTGCAAACTTGAGTTCAAGTAGCAACGCGTATGCTGATTTGTTGGTCGAAAAAGAAAATCGAAGTGTTAGAATTTTCAACGAAGCAGTTAATGTAAATAGGACTGAATGCATTGTCTCGAAATTCTCATGTAGAACTCTCTGTCAAGTGTCTGAGAGAATGTCTGTAATAATGGATGTACCTGAAGCGAAAAATGGCTTCCCCTGTCGATGTCTAGTGTTTTATTGTCAATTGGATCTAATTCAAGGACAATTTGCAAGTCCACCCAATTCTATTGTCGAACGGCCAGTAGATAGACTTCTTTCCCGCTTTTGGTTCCCAGGAATCGTCTCTCACAAGACTCACATAAAGTTTGGCCAAAACTGTTTGAATGTTTATCCGCAACAGAGCGCTAAAATTTTAAAAGATTCATGCGAGTTAATTAAATGTGACGTTCCTATGAATGGTTCTGGGTGCATGATTTCAAGAGTAACTTTTATCGTTCCCGACTCCACGGTCATTGTCGAATTTCGTCAATTTTTGAGGCTTCATCTGTCTATTCGAATGGTTTTGTCGCAGCCGCACTTAAAAGAGGCTGAAAATATTGAGCAATGGCCGGATGCGCTAAAGTCGGAAGAAGAAAACGAGTTGAATTTTCCAGTTCGAACGTCTGTTTCCTTTTTGTGCTTTTTGTTCCTTGAATTAATCTCAAATGTTTTGCATTGCTTTCAGTTGGCTCACGGTTCTATTTCGTTTGTATCACTTTTTAATTTGTCTTTTTCCCTAATTTGTATTTTTATGTTTTGAATCAGCGAGGGCGCTGATTTTTTTAGGGTAGCGAAGGCCGAATGTAACAAAGTTGAATCAGCGCCACCTATCAGGACGTCCGGAAACGCTGGAGTACCAGTATGACTCGGCAGAAAGAGGGAGCCTCGAGCAGTTCTGGAGTAGACACCGAAAGAGCAAGAGCTGCTGCTATCGGTACTGTCTAACAGGACTATTTCCCGATTTTCCCCTTTTTTCATTCAAAATTGTCTTTTGTGTACGAGCAATACAAAACGAGATTGCAAGCAGAACGCTTAGTTGATTGTCTCCTTTGTCCGCTTCGTTACACTAGGGTAGTAGAAAAGGCACTTTTAAATAAATAGTAAAATCCTGCCAATGGAAAAACGGCATTATTTAATTAGTCTACGTCTACCTTTATATTTTAAGACTATAACTATGTAGTATTTGTTGAATAAAGTTTTTATAGATGAAAGCCAAAAAAGCTGATGATTGATGCTTAGATAACCAGAAAATTCAAAACACTGGATTCGGTCGTTTGTACTGTTCGTGCATTAGCCACAATCCGTTGTTGTCGTAGTAGTAAATATTGATGTGTCATAGATTTTATACGGCAGGATTGAGATGCCGAGTTTTTATTTAAAGACCGGGTTTAATGGTTTTTAATTTGTTATCATAATGGCGAAACGTGATGATCATTGAGGAACAAGCCACATCATTTAAAACCAATTAAGACTTAAGATTCTAAAGTAAATATGACGAATCAAGGTTCCAAGAAAATTTTAAACAGGTATCGTTTCAACTACACCACCGCTATAGCCCGCTATTAAATGTAGAAATGCTTACGTTGTGTGCGCGCTGCTTTAAGGTGAAAAAAAGCAACACTCAAGTTCCTTAAAACAACCGGCATCACAGGAAGACTCCGCTTGGAAATCGCCGCGCGAGACCAGAACCGCCGGACCAGTCCAGCCCAGCACACCGTCAACATAGAAAGACCAACTGCCCGGCCATAGGAAGCTCCATCCCGCAGTCTTCACTGGTGTAAATAGGCACTCTGCATAACCAAAACCAATCAACCAACCAACCTGCTTTTTACCTCCAGGCTCCAGCTGTGAGCTGTCTAGCTATAATATATTGTTCGTTTCCTTGACCAACCCAGAAAGCTGCTTTATGGAAATATATAGTCTAACAGTGTTTTGGTGGGTTGTTTTTTTCCTTTCAGTTGTTTGTGTACTTCTCCAAAGCCGCCGACTTGCAGTAATGAACAGTGACAAGCAGACTTATGTTCGCATAGATAACAACTACCTTACTGTATACGTGTAGGCGCGGCATGTTACAAGTAGTTGGACGAGACGAGATGATGTAAAAAGATAATAGGAATATCTGTGCTCTAGGTAGTGTTGCATTTTTTAAATCAATTGAAAACGAGGAAAAACTGGATGAGTTAAAAAAAAACTTATGAGGGAATGGGGTAATTACGGGTAAATAGGGAATTTGGTTTAGCAAAATGAACACGACTTAAATAAATTTGATTCATGGAATCATTCTCTTTCCATTTCCATGTCTTGAGGTCTTAATTGAGGTCTTCGCATTTCCCCATCTGCCCGAAGATGCACCCTTCATATGTAGTTTAAATTATTGCGTCTCCACGAAGCACATACGAATTCCAATTGAAAAGAGGATTGGCAACGGATATATGTATGAAACATCTTTTCAGTAGTATAGGCTACTTTATCCATTGCATATGTGCATGCTCTTGGTCGCAAATTTATTATATATATACAATTTATATGATATTTATACTATATGATGGGCTCTGCGCTTAAGTTTTCGTTTGCGGCAGGCCGGATGATCCCACATTTCAGTGTTCGGAAAGATAAATTCTAAGCAAACCCAAATACATTGTAAACGGATCGACTCTAAAAATACAAAAATAAGCATAGGAGGTGCTGCATGCATGTTTTTTTATCATATAGTAAAAACACTAGTCTAGTAGTCTTACACTTATTTCACTTGCCAAATTATGTTTGTTCAAAGCAGTACATGTTTTTTTTGAAATTTGTGAAGGTTATTGTCACTTTTTCCGCATTTCATCCCATTTATAAATGCCATCGTGTCTTGTTTTACCAGATGTTGACAATGAAAGTGAAACAGACTTAAAGGAAATGTGATAAAAGGAAAATAAGCTCCGAGGCTATCGCTTTTGGTAAATTCGGATCTAAACCAAAACTATGTGCTCAATCTGGTACTACGTCAATACACCTGGATTCCTGCTCTTGCAGCAGTTGTTCGTCGGTTTCGAACTTTTGGTCACGTGATTTGGGAAGAACCAGTTTCGAATCGAAGTCCCCGACTCTCATTGGTCCTTCGTCGACCTCACTCGATAACGAGTTGAAAATCTAGACGAATTCCAGGTGTACTGGTAGATGTACAGGTAACTCCGGACAAAAGCGGGGTAACTTTGATGGACACCTAAAAGCTCTTATAAAATCACTACGTAAGCCTTCTTATTTTGGTAATTTATTCCAAGAACTTTACTACACCCTAAGAAGAGATGTCCGTAAATACCCGACGGCATGTCTGGCAACTGGGCCCTTGATGTAAACGCCCGTTTCTGTTTTTTTGCATTTAAGTAAACATTTGACAATATTTTTTAATTTTTCAAAATGAACTTTGTGCATCGTACACATGTTCAAATCTTGAATCTAAAACATTCGGAATGTAGCTTAGTTTAATGTAGCAAATTGCTAAAACCAAACCGGACATTTGCTGTCTGGCCACTGGGCCCTCGACAAATTGTCTGGTATTTACGGACATCCCTATCCCTTCTTAGGGTGTACTTTTATATGCTTTGATATGAGACTGCATAAGGAAACGTACGATTAATTCTTTAGCTTTGTTTTGTAGCGGTGTCCAAATTCCAAAGTTACTCCGCGTCCAAGTTACTTCGTTCTACGGCACGCGAGGAAAGAAATAGTCGATTAAAAGGTTTAATATCGGTCCACGCCCGACAGTTGAATAAAACA
This sequence comes from Ceriodaphnia dubia, assembly GCA_022539655.2. Taxonomy (NCBI): domain Eukaryota; kingdom Metazoa; phylum Arthropoda; class Branchiopoda; order Diplostraca; family Daphniidae; genus Ceriodaphnia; species Ceriodaphnia dubia. The sequence goes on along the minus strand of JAKUCG020000116.1, from coordinate 193,390 downwards.
AATTCACTATTATGCTGTTCACTATTAGGTCTATGATCGTGCAGTTTTGAGAGGAGATCATTAGTGAGACTGCCCGTCTAGCACAGGGACAACTTTTTTGCCTTAAGGGCATCCTATAAGGTATCTTTTAAAAGACATGTTGTGTCTTAAAGACGTCTTTAAGATGACTTTTCGGCCAAAAAAGACGCCCACGTGCTATGCTATGTGGGTAAAGAGTAAAAAATGACATATTGTAACGCACAGCTCCAGATTCTGCCTATTTCTGACAGAATATGAGAAGCTGTGCGTCAGCTAAGTGACTGGACTAAGTGTAAGCACTCAGTCCAGTATGACTAAGTGTGAAACGAAGACAGTATACTTGTGTTTGGACACGAAATCACGCACAAATCGGGTATATAACCCCCGATTTGTGGCTATGGAAGGAGTTCAGTTGGAGTTCTGACTGGGTCTTGCTTGAATACACTTGTACTAGCGCACAATCCGTTACAATATTAAGCTTGGTTATATAATTATACTTAAATTATAGGTCTTACAACTTCCCTGATTTCAGCCTGTAATTACAAGAGATACAAGAGATAAGACAAGAATGGACAAGACTTCCGGAGCCACAACTTATATAAAGAGGCTATACGGTGCGGTACCTACAGATTCAAAATTCAGTAAATGAACTAATTGAGTACACGGTTGTAGAGAGACACTATACAGAAAGACACCATTTATTCGACACTATAACGAACACATCTCAGAGCATATAATTAGTAAAGTTCGGGAAATAATGTTTCGAAATAAAAGAATAGATTATATTATACACTCTTGGAAAGTTTTTAGGTTCTACGGTACCTAAAATATTAGCTAAATATAAGGTCTATATGAACTATTGACACAAAAAAATAAATACGGATATTAGGGTCCCAATTTAAAAAGAATCTCTTGAAATTAATGGAATTGAAATTAAAAGAATTTTAAAGTATTACGTAGAAACACTTCTTTTGTACATAAGACCAAGATGTGAGTCAGATGTGAGTTAAGAATATATCGCGCTCCCGAAAAAAGAATCTAATTTATCTTCGTAATTTTTGGATTTTAATTAGTATTAAAAAACAAAAGTTTGAATAAAGTTTTTGTAGATGGACACAAAAAAACGCGTATTCTTAGATCACCCATGATGTGATTAATACTTGAGGAACAATACACAGAAAAAAATTAAGACTTTAGATTACGAACCAAGGTTCTGAGAAAATTTTGAAAAATTCATCGTTACTACACGCAATTACGCCACCGCGCGCTAGGCCGCTATAGCCCGCTACTAAATGTACGTAAAATTGTATACGTTACTAGCGTGCTTTTTATCTCCAGCTGCTATATATATTGTTCATTCCCTTGATCAATCCAGGGAACTGCTTCACGGAAGTACAGTACCCACCTAAAATGTTTGAACACCCCCCTTATTTTGCCGTTTTTAACACGGGCTCTTATGGCGGCGTTTTTTCGCTCTAAGGCGGCGAAATCTTAAGCTAGGTCAATAAAATTAAGTGTATTTCTTCCTTAGGCCAATCCACATATCACTGATTTTTTTCATAATTTTCCGTCAAGGGGTTCTGTAAAAAAAAGGGCTAGTGCACAATTGTTTGAACACCCGAGAGGAGCTTATGGCAGAAATCGTTACATTTCTTGTCATAGCTCCTAAACAAGTAACGATAGAACGTTCATCTTTTCACGTAAATTAAAGTCAACTAAGTTCTACACGAAAAAGTGAAAGCGCTGAACATGGGAATTTTTTTTGAATTTAGGGAGAAGAAATAAACTTTTGAAAGAAAAAATTTTGAAAATACGGCCGCGGGTCTGTAGGAAAAGATAGGGGGGTAGGGGGAGGGGTAGAAATTTCGGAGCGTGTGGGGGCCTTTTTATTTTTAAAATCGATTTAAAAAATTCAAAAAAAATCCCACGTTCAGCGCTTTAACTTTTTCGTGTTAAAGCTTAAAATTTCGCCGCCTAAGAGCGAAAAAACGCTGCCATAAGAGCCCGTGTTAAAACCGGCAAAATAAGTAGGGGGGTACTGTATAAGTATAGTTTAGGGTTGGGCCGCGCTCGGAGCGTGTTCCGAGCGCGATCACGCTTGTTGATTTTTCAAAATAATAAGCGTGCAATTTACTACATTATACTAAGTTACAATAGTTACATTACCCGAATGTTTTAGATTCAAGATTTGAACATGTGTACGATGCACAAAGTTCATTTTGAAAAATTTAAAATCATTGTCAAATCTTTACGTAAAAGTAAAAAAAAAAGAAACGGGCGTTTACATCAAGGGCCCAGTTACCAGACATGCCGTCGGGTATTTACGGACAACCTTCTTAGGGTGAGAGTTTTGGTCAAATATTTATAGTTTATTCAAGTAACTGAAGTACTTATTTGTTTGTTTGAAGGGACTGCGTCCTGTTTATTGTGTTGTTCTTCCGGTTTTTTTTGTGTGTACTGCTTCAGCAGCGCCGCCAACGATTTAGTGGACATTGAACAGTGACAAGCAGACTAATGTTCGCATGGACGCGGCATCGCGCCATTCACGCGGCATGATACAAGTATTTGGACAAGATGATGTAAAAAGATAATAGAAATATTTGTCCTCTGGGCAGTGTTATGGTACAGTACCGGACATTTTTAAAATCAGAAAACGAGGAAAAATATTATGAGTAAAATAAATGACAAGAGAAAGGATAAGGAAAGCAGAATGGGTATGATTTACATAAATTTATATTCTCCTGCTCCCGCTTCTTGTCAAAGGAACCATTCGTATCCATGTATCGAGATCAAGTAAATCCCAAATTCAGAAGTGTGGTTTTCGCCGGGTTACAACCAGTTACAACTCTTTCCAGGGTGAACGAGATTCTCGTGAATCTAGAAAGGTTTTCCTTGTCTTATCTATACAGGGCACAGGTAGTCAGGAATGACTTCTTGGAACGTTATTTACTAGTCAGCACTAATGGATTCCAGTTATAGGCCATCCTGGTTTACCTTATGGTGATTCGTGGAATTCCATGACAAAATAATAACGTGATCTGCTGGCCGTATTGGGCATTAGCAGAAACGTGCATACATCTCGATAATAACCGTTCCATTTTCCGTTATTATCTCTGTTCCATCAAGTTCCAACCATTTTACAATTTTTAGGATTTGGAATTATTTAAAAAAGTTTAAAAGGTCCGTTTGTATGCAGTACGTAGGTTATTACTGTTGTCCAACTAACTTTCCGTATACCAATTTGGGTTTTCTTTCGAACCTTCAGTCAGCACCGCACACGTAGAGAGTTTGGTGGAAATCCAGGAGACACGCGGGTTTTAAATAAAATAAATCAAAAAAATGTCTGACTTTTTTTGTCGCTCGACGAATATTTATGATGTGCTGCTTTTACCTCCAGCTGTCTATCTTTTTCTGTTCACTTCATCACGATGCTGTTTCAAGGAAGTAGTCTATTGCATATACGTGCTATAGTCTGTTCGTTTTTTCCTGTTTGTTTTGTCGTACCGGCACATATGCGCGTAAAATGGGTGTGCGTGGAATGGGAGCGATAGCGACAAACAAGAGGTTCTGTCACATTTTTAAGGCGGAAAAGAAGGGAAACCTGCATGCGGCGGCGCCGAAAACTAAATCTCAGGATGCTCGTAGTACTATACGCAGGATCTGGAGAGGACAGAGATGAGGACGAAAAAAGTATAAATAGGGAAATTGTAAACCCTTATATTTTCACTTTCGCAGTAGTCTTCTTCCAGACGAACTAAGGTAAGCATAATATAGCTAGGCTACTTTCTATATAATATAGCATACATTTTAATGCTAATTAATTCATGTTAAATATTGTTCATGAATTACTACATTACTCATTTAAGGAATGATGTCTTCTAAGCTGATGATTGCCTTCCTGGTTGTGGCAGGTGCCAGTATTTGTTTGGGTCAAACCAAAAATTACTGCAGCGTTAAATCATGCGGAACCAGCCCCAACACCCTCTGCAAGTTTCAGGTACATCAGCCTCACGTTTAATTATCTAGAATTCTTTTATAGTAATTTATTCTCCCGTGCGACATATAGACTTCTTCATGGGGATCTGCTTGTGAACCAGCAGACAAAGGCGCTTCGGTTGTTAGCGCTGCCGACATCACGACTATTTTGAAGGCGCACAACGATTACCGCCGTAATGTCGCTAAAGGCCTCGAGAAGCGCGGTGGTGCGATGCCCGGCACCAATATCAGGCAATTGGTAAGTACCATTCTATTCAGACTCTTTTACAGATTAATTTGAGATTTTGTCCATTATTTTGTAGGCTTGGGACAATGAACTCGCAAAGATGGCGCAGGTGCACGCTCAACAGTGTAAAGGTGGACACGACCAGTGTAGGAATGTCGGTGAGCAATCAAAAATCAGCTTAAGCGTTTCCACTTGACATTAGTTCATCATTGCCTTTAATCAAATCTTCGACTTGTGTTTTGAAAACTCTATAGATGATATTTTAAAATCAGAATCGTGTTTCCCATTAATTTTTTTGTCACAGATCGTTTCCGAGTCGGTCAGAATGTTTACATGGCTATGTCCACTGCCGCTTTCAAAAAGTCCGATTGGAATACCGCAATTAAAGCGTGGTACGAAGAAGTCCAATACATGACTGCATCTAACCACAAGCAATTTGGAAAGTAAGTGAATTCTGAATACAAAATCAAATAACCAGAGTGAATGTAACTATAATCGTTGTGTACGTAAAGGCCAACAGCAAAACCAGTCGGCCACTACACCCAAGTTCTTTGGGCGAGAACCTACCTCGTCGGCTGTGGAATGGCCACATTTAAAAGCTCCATAGTAAAGAATTTCAATTATTTGGTGTTACCATTTTTAGTTAGTTAGGTAACTTTTTTGAGATACAATCTTTTTTTTTAATTTGCTTAGGGACTTCCCTTTAACCAGATTTACGTTTGCAACTACGGCGAGGCTGGTAATTTCGTAGACGAACCGGTCTATATCGCAGGAGCCGTTGGTTCCGCTGGCTCCGCCTGCCCTGCAGGAACCAAAAACAATGATGGTCTATGCGCTTAAGTCAGCGCTTGAGTAAACGTTGCTTCGGTTCCGTGTTTGAATTTATATTAAGCATGTGCAGACCCCTATCTATTGTTACGAATCGATCTTAACGGAACAATTCGAAAAATACAAAATTAGTAAATGGGTTGTAACACATGTTTTATTGTTTTTCAATTAAATACCGGTACTTGAACACCTTCTTGCGAAAACTACATGGCGTTTCTAAAAAAGGTAAAATACGGTAAAATACTTATATAGACGATTTAGTAGACCTTTTTTTCACAAAGAAAATGTTTTATTAAACAAGGATGTTAACCATTATATAAGAAACAGACACAAAGAAAATGTTTATTTCCTTTTCGTTCTTTTTTCACACAAGGTGCTTTAGCTGTCAGACGATTTAGCACGATTTATAGGAAGCAATCACCTTTTTTTCACTTTTTTATTCCATTTACAAATTCCTTTATGTTTTATTAAAACCAGATGTTAACCATTATATACAAGTGAAACAGACACAAAGAAAATGTTACAAACAAGGAATATAAAGCGCTCCAAAAGTTTATTTCCTTTTCGTTCTTTTTTCACACAAGGTGCTTTAGCGTTGTTAACTTATTCCCTCTTGGTTTGCCAATGGTTTGCCAAGGGGGTCTTTTTTTTACCCCCCCCCCCCCCCCTCTTTTCAATCATCGGACGTTTTTCTGGTTTAATTCTGATTTAATTGCGTTAAATTCACTTTTCAGCGACCAAAAATCGTTGAGAATACGGCACAGGGAGCATCGCTAGAATCCCGTAAGAATACATGGGCGACAACAGAAGTTCCGAAACATTTACTTCTGAAACATAGATCCTATGTATATTTATTCTTATGAATATAATTATATATAAACAGTTTTACCAATCATAGACAAGTCCCACAGTTTCCCTGTTATTTTTCTCGTCATCTATGTTCGCCTCAGGTTACAGGTTTTCCTATTCTAATGACTAAAACCTTTACTCCTGTCCTGACAGACTGTCACCCAGCGTGTTGATACCTATTGATGAACAACACCGCGCGGCCAAAACAAACGAATTTAATTCATCAGAGACTTTAATAATGCTGAAGAGAAAATTTCAAATCAACGTTGTGACAACTAATCCGCTAGCCCACTATGGCGCCACTGTTCAATGACTCAACAGCTCAACAGTCAACTCAACCACCGTAGACCGTAGCTCTACTGATCTGCTCTGCTCTAGCTCTGTCGTTTAACTCGTTAGTTTAACGGTTTCTGGAAGTTTACGAAGTAAATCACATGATCAAACCAAGGTTATCAGCTCAAGTTTAACTAAAATTTATCGTTTACAGAATAGACGACAGCAAACATGGGCGATGGAAGGCCTTTTCAGCAACACTTTATACAAATGGCAGCACTTGGACGTTATTTCCAAATCGGTGATTTGTATGATTACCGCAGTGATTGCATCGTGACAGGTAAAAGCTTTCATTGATAATATCTGTTACATGTTGGTTCTAGTATTTGTAAGTTAATTGGATTGGACCAACTAGCATCCTGCTATGAAAAATGCATTTTCCTACAACTTTTTATCAGTTCACTTATCGTGTAAATCTACAGTAGATTAGGCAATATTAGTCTAATTTACCATCACTCTTGCTGATATAATTGTTTTATATTATGTACTACATCTTCAAACTATTTTTATATTGTTACAGGTGATGAAACAATGTCCTGGAAATCTAACACACGGTCAGCAGCAGTGGACCGTGATTTCCACTTTGAAATGACAACAATGAGCAGTAATGACGCAGAATTCAGCAGTAACAGCAAGGAGACATCCATGAGACTTGATAATCACCTAGTGGGCAGTGTTATGGCTGGTCTCATCAGTGATTTCAACGGAGCCAGCAACTATGTTAATCACAAACCAGACCCAAGTCAAAGCACTCTTACTTTTGTTTGGACAGGAAAGTCATGGGTTGATCAATATCATGATTTGCAAAGACTTGTAAATCAGAATGTTGAAAGATTGAAATTGGTTGAAAATGGAAGCATGATATCAGAAGCTACCCATCTTGTCGTCAGCGTCCTTTACGGAGCCCACGTTTACTGTGTCTTGTCCCAGGACCTAGGCGGCAAGGAAGTGGACAAAGAAGTTCAAGAGAACCTGTCGAATGCAGTAAAGAAATTACAAGCTGCCTTTGATCGTAAATTAGATGTGATCAAATTTAAAGAAGAACTTACCAAAGAGGACACAAATCAACTCTCCCAAATAAAATGCCTAATGTACTCGGATCTTCAAGCCAAGCCCATTCGGAAGTGCAGCCTGTTCGACATGTACAAACATTGCAATGAATTGCAACAGCAAATTTGTGGGGATGGAGTTCAAATGAAAAACATCAAAGGTGTACCCATCGTCATACAGCTTTGTCCTCTGCAAGTTCTTCTCGATCCATCTAGGCAAATGTTCTCTAACAAGATCAATGTCTACCACGACCTTGACAACTTCTCGGTGTTTCGCTGCTGTCGCATCTTGGCCGAGTTGAAACGAATAATCATTAGTGGCGAAAAGATTTCCGTTTTTAGCAGAGGAGATGATCTGAACCAAGTCCAAGACCAAACCCTGCCCGAGTTCATTACATTGGTCTCGAAATATCAAGAATTTCTGCAAGAAAACCTGAAGAAAGCTGTTGTGAATTTTCGCAGAGATTCGTCCTTGGTTCACGAAATCCATTCAATTCTTAGAAACGCTGACGATCATCCGGTCTTTGAATTTTCCAAACTGAAACGATGGATTGATGCCAAACAAGCCGAAATTGATATGTCCGAGTGGATAGCCAGTGTAGCAGGGAAAAGTGTCACCTTCTTGCCCAACGGAAGCCAGCTGGAAAACCGAATCGGAGACACTACCGATAAGAAATGTGCCCTCGTCTTGTGTATTCCGCCTATAGATGAGAATTCAAACGTGACCCTCGAAGCAATGAAGAAATGCAGAGACAATTCCAAGAACGATTACGGCTTCTGTGCAGACGTTAACCTAAAAGCTGGGGATGGAAGTCCACCTTGGCACACGATTCCACATATGTGGAGGCATGTGTTGGATTACATCCGGGGATTAACCAAACACGCGGAGAAGAACCAGCAATTTTCGGATAGGGTCCAGTTCATCATCGCACTCGGCGCCAGCAGCAAGTCATCCAACTGCAGCTACTCCGTTTACGAAGCTGGGAAACTCGTGAAGAGCAATTTACGTCAATTGCCAGGTTCTCCCACTGGATTGCGGATCCACCATCCTCATAATCGTCAAGCCAAGAAAGCCAAGACATCCATTTCGTCCATCCGCTTCGAATGGGACTACGAGGAAATCGGCAATCCTTGCACATTTTTACTGGAGTACCAACTGAAAGGAAGTTGCGACTCTTGGGTTCAGCAAAGAACGACCAAACCGGGCCGAACTTACTTAAACGTCGACGTCAAAACCGGATCCGTTTTGAAATGTCGAGTAGCTGCGGAGACTTGCATTGGTCGTACTGAATTCAGCGACGTTCTCGACGAGGATTCCTTTTCGTTCTCAACATATGAGAAGAATGACGGCGTTCAGTTACAACCCGCGACTGAGGTGAAAGTTAAAACGGTGACCGGAACTACGGCCGAACTGGAATGGACGCCACCGTCTGGAGATCTCTGCCACGTTCGCTATCTTGTAAGCTACTGGAAAAAAGGAGAAAATTCTTTGCTGGTAAAAGAACAGGAAATGGGGTACAATTGTTGGTTGGAGAATCTCGAGCCTGAAACAACGTACCAGTTCAACATTTTGACCTCGTCGTTTTACATGTTCAAGGACAGCGAACCCAGCGAAACTGTGTAATTTTCGACGACGAACATGTTTCGATTTGCAGAACGGTTCGTGAAACGTTGCCAAAAAATCAGCATTGAGAACGGATTGGAATTGTACCAAGTTCCAGTCGCCAAAACCGGACAAGTCGCAACGGCGGAGCACTATGTTATTGATTCAAATGGAGAATGTGAACCGTCAGTTGAACGTCGCCATCTTACACTCTTGCTGGTTGGCGCCTCTGGTTCCGGCAAGACATCGCTGATCAATTCCATGACTAACTACATCTTCAACGTCGAACGGGAAGACCCATTCCGTTTCCAGCTGGTCGATCGTTCCGAGGACGACCAAAAGAGTTGCGTCGCCATCTACGATATTTTCCACCGTGAAGGATTCAACACTCCGTCTTCTCTAACGATCATCGATACTCCGAGCTACGTCGATGACGACCCCGCCAAGAACCAGAAGATTACCGATATGATTGGCAAATTCTTCGACCATAAGGGCGGCATCCAGCAGGTGAACGTGGTCGGATTCGTGATGGATTCTTCGGTGCCACATCCGACCGCCTCACAATTTTACATCTACACTTCTCTCATCACCATCTTCGGCAAGGGCATCATAGAGAACGTCAATTTCATTTTGACTTCTGCCGAAAAGGAAGACCCTTCGTTGTGGAATGCCATCGTCGAATCCCAACTCGTGAATCACGGTCCCTTCAGGATTGATGAAGAGAACTGTCACAAATTCGGCAGTTCCGTTTGCTTCTCTTCTCATCGCCCATTTGCTGGCGGTGACGAATCGGAAAAACTGGAAATGTGGATCAAGAATGTCGACAAGTTTTTCTTTTCGCTCTCCGCGCGTGCCAAGTCGACATCGACGTCGCTGTCCAAACAGACGTTTGACAAGAAGGAACGTCTGGAAGCGACGGTGAAGGGATTGCAAGAACGTCTTGAGAACGCGTTGACCAGATTGGAGGAGTAAAAGCAGATAGATAGTGGTCTCGCCCGCAGGCTGCTGGTAAAAAAGGAGAAAGGTCAAAAGAACGCATTAGCACTGAACGTGAACGTGGCGGAAAAAGAGAACCTTCCCTACGGACAGTACGTGACCAACTGCACACATTGCCAGTTCACCTGCCATTCACCTTGCGGAACGAGCACGAGTGATGAAAGAGAGTGCGACGTCATGGACCATTCGATACCGGAAGAAAGCCGAACCTGCCGTGTCTGCCCTGGTGAATGTTCGTCGGCGATGCACGCCAGCAGCCAGCCATTCAAGTGGGTGTACCGTCGGAAGAGGAATACCATTTCATTCAAGCCATTGCCAAAAAGTACCAGATGGAATCGACGAAGAAACAACTAAAAGTAGAAGTGTTGTTGGAGGCGGTTAAGGCAGATGTCAAGTCGAAGACGGAGAATGTGGTGAAATTGATAGAGACCGTCCTCAACTTAATCAAACGACTTGACGAGATTGCTAAACGTTTAAACCCCAATTCCACGGCGCTATGCGTCGATGTCAACTCGTACATATCCCGCATTCTCAAAGAATTTATCCTTGCTGAACGAGCCAAGTCAACGCATAAGGATGAGAAAATGAACGTCAAGTTGTGTGAATTGTTCACAATTGCAGCAAACGGTTCTCGTGATTTTTTGGACGAAAACTCTGATGACGATGAAGATGACGATTCGGATTCGGATTGTTATAGGCGTCATTTCTACGACGATGACAGTTATGATTCATATGATGATGATGACTATGGTCACTTTGATTACGGTTGCGGCTGTTGTTGAAACTTTGATTCAAGTCGTGGGTTGAGGACTAGTAATGAGTATTTGCTTCTACCTCATATCATTTTCACACTCTTTTCAACGAAATTTACGTTTGCTGGAATGGTCAGAATCCAGCTTTAAAATTTTAGTTTCCAATGTACCATGTTACCTTACATGTTTTGTTATTTTTTAATTTTTTTTCTAATCCTCAACCGGAACGAAATAGCATTTCTTTGTCCGTAATTCGTTTAATTCCTTTAAGTGTTACTCAACCTTATTTTTGCCCTCTCTCCATTGCCTATTAAGCTCGTAAATGGTACATAATCTCAATTCTCAAGTTTGAATACAACTCAGTTTGCCGCAAAAAAAGTGTTTGTTTTTTTTACTTACCGTACCATCATTAAATAGACTACGGTCGTTGTTCGTCTCTAAATGAATTGCCGATTCACGGATGTGAAAACCCCGGTTTTAAAACGGGTTTAAATTAGCCAATGTTTATTTATTTTTTTAAATACTTTGACGCCAATCGCAAAGTAGCCGCCATGGATTTTGACAACCACTTGAATGCTAGTACTATGACGGGTCTCTTGGACGAGTTTAAGGGAGCCAGCAATATCTCAATGTAACCTGACCTGGGAAATCACTGTTTCTATCCCTTTAGCCGCAGGTGGTTGGAAGAGAGCTATACTCGAATTTGCAGATCCTAGTCAATCGGTCTCCTCGTCAATAGTGGATTCTATGGTCAATCAATCAGGCACAGCTAGAGATCTCCTTCTTTGCGGGATACACACCAACTCAAAGGGCTGTACCGCCGCTGGATGGAAGAACAAACGCGATCGTAACAGCGATGAAGAAATGCACGACTAAACTTACCAAATACAGGAAGTTGGAAAGACGACGAACGACCCTGTCAGATGCGGTCAAATGGTCCAGCAAAAGCGGGAGTTGTTGCTGGGTAAAATTAGCGAGTTGGCCGCCCATGCGAAGAAGAATCAGCAAAATTCGTCTCAGATCGTCACATTTAGGGAAAAAAGTACAGCATTTCATTGCAGTGCACTCCATCCACGTGGGTAGGAGACTTTTGAAGTGCAACTTGCGTCGATTGCTCGACCCAAGGGCAGTTCCGGCTCTTGGATTCAGCGAAGGAAGCGAAGGACGACCAACCTGGATCAGACGCGTTTGACTGTGAGCTTCAAAAGAGGATTATCCTCAGTTGCGGATACTTGCATCGGCCTCAGTGACTTTAGTGGAGTCATCGAAATCCAATCCGCGATCGTCAGTGACGAGAGTCGGAATCAACTAATGGCAGAATTCGAAAAAATCGATTTTTTCAACGCTAGAGGCACTGTTCCTGTGACTACTATTTAACTGTCCCTGCTGCAAAAGACAGAAATTTCTATATAAAAAAGATGACGTTGATCTGTTGTTTCAATTTGTAAATCCTTTCGAAGGTAATTGAATTGGCGTAAAGAATGATGGGGAGGAACATCACTCGCAGTATTACGAACATCATGCCTCTAGTGGCTAAAATAGGCATTGCCTGAGACAATTCCAGATATCGCTCGGTGTGTAGGTGTAGCCCTTCGTACGTCCTCCTTTACTTTTTCTACGCGGCAGTATACTATAGTATAGTGCGTAGCTAGCTACATTAAACCAACACAGATGAGCAGATGGTTGGCATCCAGGCGTATAATGAGAGTATTAAGAAAAATCAACAATTTGACAGACACGCCCTTGTAGAAATACAGATGTAGCTTTCATTGCTCCCATGTGTTATTCATTGTAATAGACAGGAATGACTATCTTCACATTATAGTGTGGGCGGACAGTTATGAACGCATTTGTACTAACAGGAAACAGATTTTTAGCTATGACACCTAGTGAACCGGGGTAACATGCTACCTGCCTCACACCCAATGATATCGTATTTGTTGTAGATAATTGAGATTTTCAGTATAAAAACCCTGCACGAAAATGATTTTACTGCACAAGCATCTTCTATTGGAACTAAGGTAATATCAACCTTCAGTCTGTTATTGTACCTTCCTGGTTTTTTAATAGACAAAATGTAATTCTTAAATCAAGTTGTAGCCTAATGTATATTAAGTTATAGTTTCAAATTGTAACGAAAAATACGCTTTCAAGTCTCAAATTCGTAATGTTCAGTTTTTTCAGAACTATTCGTCACTAGAAATGGTTTCGCGCAATATTTTGATGACGTTGCTGTTAGCATTGCTTTTGACTGATGTTGCCAAATCGACACCCGTCCGGACAGAACGGGTAAACTTACATATAAAGTTCTGATCATTGTGAATTTGACTTATGCGTTAATACTAAATTAATTATTAGGATGAGGGTTTTGTAGCTGGCGATCCATTAACTGACGAGGAATTAAACAGCGCCCATTCGTTTTCCGAGAAAGGAGGTAGATCCCATGAACACTTAAAATTCTATCAGCCCGCTGATTCTTACTCATGATATTGTGTTCTACTCTATACTTCGTTTGTGGCAAAGAGTCTTTGGTACCCAACATGGATTTCGGAAATTTGAACGACCAAGCTACTAATCTTATCGGTGGTGACATGGTGCCACCAAAAGGCAAAAACGTCTATTTGAGTGTCACCAAATGGCCCAATGCGCAAATTCCTTACGTTATTTCGGCAGGATACAGTAAGCCTAATACAACCAGCCTACATTTTTCTAATGTCAACCATCCATATAATTTATCATTTATATAATTATATAACTATATTATAATGTTCCGTTATAAATAGCCACTGAACAACGACAAGTCATCGCGATGGCTATGAGCGCTTTCCACAATGCAACTTGCATTCGCTTCCTTCCACGGAAGTCGACCCAAGCTGACTACATCACGATCACCAAGTCTGGCACAGGGTATAAGCGTGGAAAATATTAATGTTATATTCTATTTTATTAATCCCCATCAGAGAATAACGTGCAGCTATACTATATCTGTCAACATAAATTTTCCGTGTACATTTCCATATAGGTGCAACAGCGCTGTGGGAAAAGCTGGTGGCAACCAAAGACTGAGTCTCGATGACGGATGTCTTTCTAAAAGTTACGTTGGCATTGCCATACACGAATTGATGCACGCAATCGGCTTTGCTCATGAGCATCAGAGGCCCGATCAAGAAGATTACATTGACGTCCTCTACGACAACATTCAGCCAGGTTAGACAACGGAAATAACGGAAACTTCCCTCCGAAGCTCATCTTATTATACTATATGATATGATGCCAAGAAAGGCGCGCAAAAGGATTCTTTAAAATAATCTATTCTATGCTCCTCTCTCACAGACTGGCAGCAGTGGTTCCAGCCTTTGCCTGAAACTGCAGTCAACACCCTTAACCTCCCATATGACGTTAGTAAGTAGAGTTTTAATTTTTAAATAATGGTTACTTATATACGTCCGTTTTGAACAAGAGTCACAGAAAGCTAGCATATCATTTCTTTATTTAGAATCAGTAATGCATTACGTGTCGTTCTCGTCTGCCGCTGTCGACAGCTCACAGCCAATTATTCTGGCTAAAGATGGATCCTACACCGGAAATGACCAGCGCCTGACCTGCGTAAGTATATTTGGCTCTGAAAATTTATGGTTTAGTAGGCGAATCAGTTGATGCTGATACACGCATTTTTGTTTCGTTCTTCCACGTGTCGTGGCTTTTTTTATGTTGATATTGACACCCGATAGTTGGACGCCCAGAAGATTAACAAATATTACAACTGCTACAGTGGATAAGTCAATAACAGTGCTGCTATATGCTATTCATATTACTGAACGCTGTTACAGCATCAGTTAGAAACCTCTCAAACTCCGGTGCCGGGTCTATCGCTCATGTCAGTGAAAATATGAATTGAAATACAAACAGCATTGCCTTTACTTAAAGTGCATTATTCAGTTTTACTGCAACAGTATAAAACGCGTGTATTGCTAGTGCACGTAGTTTGTATACATCAGTCTTTTGTTGATACTATGCAACCAAATTTCATCTCCCACTCTCAGATCCAGCGTAAATTGAATGGAGAGAGTTTCGTAATCAAAATCGAAAGGATTGGATTAGCTAAGAACATTTTTTTTTGTTTCTTTTATAAGTATTTACCGGGTATACTACTCGAATTATTTTTTTAACCGTGTAAAATCCGTCAAAAGAAGTCGTTTTGTTCAACGTAGCCCCATTGACGGTATCCAACGTGCAGATTCCCTATCCTTATACCGTTCCAACAGAGAGTAACAGACACAATTAAACAATGAGCTGTTCCAAATTGCACAACTCCCACCCGATTCGTGTACCGTGAAAATTCCCGATGTTTATCAGAGTTCATCAGTCGGCACACGGCAGAGTGGGCAACGGCTTCTTTTGTGGCAGCTAACAAGAGCACAGGGGGAAGGTTGTCTTTCAAGAAGCTCATAATAGAATTACTCTGCGTGCCGTCAATGATAATAAGAAGTTAAGAACCAAATACGTAGCACTTAGATGTAAAACTGCGATGGTGTAAGATGTGAAATATGTGAAGTAATTGATGCGTCGTCAATTTGATTGACTAGAAACCTAGCATCTCCATTCAGCTGCTAAATACCTTAGCGACTGTATCATTCTGAAATATTGAGATCGAAGTAGCCTATAAGACACACATCAGTATATGAGGTCGATTTTCTCGTCCATCTCTTATTCCAGCAAGGCAAACGACGGTCTCCTCTAACTTGATTAGAAGCTAGGGAAACGTTGTTTCGTAGCATTAGGACCTTAATGGATAAAAAAAACCTTGTCCAAGTAGAATATTTCGTCAGCATCAAACTAATGAAGGATTTTGGGACCAGACATCTCATAGTCATGGGATACACAGGGGATGGGATAAGCACAGGCGCACAGCAGTAGCAGTATATAAACCAGTGTACTTTTGGTTCAAATGCATGTTGTACGACAGCGGAGTGGCCATATATGCTGGCTAAGGTGTGTGCTGCCACATGCAACATGAATAGTTTAAGTTATCTGAGATCCTTGAATGTCGATCCGGGTAAAAGAAATACCGCCAAACACTAGAGAATGGTACTAAATACCACGGTTTATAGTCTAATAGCCACTTCAAGAAAAAATGAAAAAAAAAATTGAATGGGGGGATTTCTGTGGTCTTTTTCCGCCAAATAGTTTTTTTTCCTTCATTTCCGTTTCCTCCGTTTAGTACGGTTTAGGATTTCTGGGAACACCCAGTTTTGACCTCGATTCTAGTCATCAAATCCAGCAGAATAAAAGAAACCAGCAACATTGCCCATTGCAATCTTTCTCCACAGCTAGACTGAACATTCCATCAAGTAAAACCAGCTGATCAGTATTTAACTAAAAAACTAATTTAAATTTCCTGTTGCCCAGTTGCGCCCAGTTGCAGTTCTGGATCCTCCATCAAAACGCCAGGAAGATGGAGCCTCATTCGGAGCAAACCATCTCATCGACGTTGCTGTTTCGCCGGCTGATTCAATAATGAATTCCCCGTCAAGGTCCTTTAATTGAGAAAAAACAAATTGGCAAATGAGTTGGAAACGACGCAGTCCAGCTGTGACTCGCTCTCAAAGTACGTCGCTGATCAGTTTAGATAATAAAGTTCAGACTTGGCGCTCAGTCGTAACGTTTTCCAACACAATGCCCAATCAACCATTTATTGAAGCTGGCCCTGAAAGAAGCTGTACCCGAGCTTGAATTATCGGCTGCAACTAGCTGCTAGAAGTATGGGCTGGTCAAAATTGAACAATCGAATAATCTCCGCTGCCTCGGAATTTCAACTACGAGTCAACGACTACATCGTTGAAAAACATAGATGCGCTTCTTGTCAGTAGAGAGCGACGATGGACTCATCGCTTTCAGCTGTCTTCGTTGCCGAGTTACTGCGAAACCTTGGAAATCATGAGAGGTCGCAGAGGATGTTATGCGTTCGTCATCCGGGGCTGTTCATAAATTACGTAGTAGCTTTTTTCGTGTTTTTTGACCCCCTCCCCCCTCTATTGTGATAGGCTGAGTAAAATCGAATAACCCCCTCCCCCCTAATTACGTAGTAAAAGTCAAGACTCCCCACCTTAAAATTGATACGCAAAAAGGATGCTAAGAAGGTGGAAAATTGTTTTTAAAAACTTAAGTTTTCTTTACTACTAGAGGAAAACAAAAATATACTTAAACACTAATTTCCTTTGATTTAAGACTTTTTTGCCAACATACTCTTTGCAATCCCCCCCTTTTTTCGCGTCGAAAAGTCGTTTTTTTTTGCATCGAAAAGTTTGTTTTTTGAGCACTGCGTAGTATATTTGGAAACACCCCCCTCCCCCCTGAAGTAAACCGTAGTAGTTTTTTGGACCCCCTCCCCTCCTAAAACCTACTAGTAGTATTTACTAGTAGTAATACGTAGTAATTACGTAATTTATGAACAGCCCCTCCCCAGTTTTTGATCGATAAAAGAACACGGCTATTAGCCCTTCGAGTGGAGTCAAGAAACGGTACAGTCCGCTGAAGTGAGGATTACAATAAAAAGAAGATTCAAAGAAAGAGCTGGTCATGGCGAAAGACAAAGTGCTGAGTTTACTAAAAAAAAAGATGAAGTTCAAAATCCTTTCCCTGGATTCACAAGGGGCCAACAGCAGGAGCAGGCTTTGTCGAACCATCTACCTCAATCTGATAAAGAGCTGCGTTCAACACTCCAACAAGATTAAACTCTCGTATAAACGCGCTTGGTGGCGCTGACGGACTTGCAGGGGAATTTGATGTGATTTCACTAGAATGGAATTCCTCCAAAATCACGCATTTCGAGGTTTTTGACTTTGGCATCGTTACCTATTTTCTGTTTTAAGTTCTCACTTATTTACGACCGTTTTGTCGTTTTCTTGTACTGCTTCGGTTGTACAGCTTGAAGCAGAATTGTTATTCGTGTCGTTCTATTAATAAAAACAGAAAAGGAAGTTTATGACATTGACTGTCATTTGTTGCTTTCATGTCCTGTACTTAACACTTTATAGAGATTCTGGATCGTTTGCCAACTTTTAGACTAACGTTTAACTCTTTTAGACTGGACGTTCAATTCGATCACTCTTGCTAATCCCGTCACAGCAGATGTTACCGAGAAGTTAAGGCGATAAAAAATCTGAATTCTAAGAATTCAGATTTTCAGACAAAGAAGAATTCAATTCTTCTTTGTTCAAACAATTGCTATACTGAGAGGCAATACAAGTCTTCTGCCTTACATCTTCAAGCACACAGTTCACCTAACGATAACTATTAATAACCAACATCCCAAGTTAATTTAACTAGAATAAAAGCATGATAATCCACAAAGTATGCAGAGCAGATGAAATAAAATAAAGCGACACACGGAAACAAAAAATTGTAAGAAACTTGCCAAGTAGTGTATTTGTAAGACCAATAGCTGTTTGCTGAGACAGTTTGGGGAAAATTGGTAGCTATCCCGATAACTTCAAAAATAGATGACAGCAAACAAACATAAAATACATGGAGGAATTACAAGAAAAAAAAATTGAGAAGTGGGTCGGTGTTTCTTACTGATTACACGAAGAGCACTTTTAATGATCCCTGTCATCCTCGTTACCCTGTACTACGAGACTGGCAAGATAATCGATCACCATTTCAGGGCATCGTGTCCTTGCCTGGCTTAGTGGAACGAGATCGGTATCACTACAAGATTCCCTACAAATTTCAGACATGAAAAGAAAAATCAGTCAGTTTCAAAACACCCTCAATGATGTTTTTTCTACTTTAAAGATCATACAAATGTTATCTAATCTTGATTGTGTACACATTGACTACTGTACTTACCATTTCATAATAAAATGAAGTTCTTTACTCAAGTTAGATATCCCGACTATCTCTTGAGGCTCTAGTCCTCGACTGAATCCTTCCAGTTTACTTTCCTAAAACATAGAAGTGGGTATAGGTTAACTAGTGCAACCTTCATGTTCCCAACGACTAAATTGAATAGAATAGATGACCTTAGAAATTAGATACGAACCTTAGATGATTCCATTTCGGCGAGCTCAATTTTGCCCTTGCTAACTTTAGTTCCAGCAACTCGTTTTGTCCTTTTCCTCCCTTTCTTTTGGTTTTCTTCAATTTCCTCGAGTTTAGAAAGAGTTTCGGAGGAAGATGACAATGAACGCTTCTTTTTCGGCTTCTTTCTCATCTTCTTATTTTCCTTTTCAGCTTCATTACCATCTTCATCTTTTTTGTCTTCATTATCGTCTTCCTCATCATTTTTGTCTTCATTATCATCTTCCTTTTCATTTTGATCTTCATTATCATCTTCCTTTTCATTTTGATCTTCATTTTCCTTTTGATTAACATCTTCATTATCATCTTCCTTAACTTTCATTTCTTCACCATCTTTCTTTTCGTTTTCTTCTTCATTACAGTTTTCTTCTTTTTCAGCATCTGAATTTTCTGCAACAGTCTCTACATCTGATTCTGCATCACTATCCTTGTTGTCTTCCTTTAAATCTTCTTTGCTGCTTTTTTTCTTCCCTTTTTTCTTCAAATTATTCTCAAATTCTGCTATTAAGTTTGGACATTCCAAATTGTCCTCAGGTTCCCAAGTATTTTCATCGTGACTGTACCCCTGCCATTTGAGTAGATACTCTACTCTACCTTTCCTACGCCTGTGGGAAAGAAAAGAAAATTCAGCTAGAATTAAAAACTTTGACTTCAGAAACAGTGTTCAAACGCAAGACAGAAAAATCTTGAATCCAAAATAACGAAACCAGGACAAAATATAGATACCTCTTTTCCATGACTTTTTCCACAATGTAAGCTTCCTCTGGACTTGCTTCTCTTGTCACTCGTGTTTTTAACGGCTCTTTCTTGGCACCTCTCCCACGTCCCGCTGGTCGTCCCATGATAGTTATTTTCAGGTATACGAGGTATACACACTAAACACCTGAAAAAAAATGAAAACCAGTCTTGGATTTAAATAAAATAATGCTTTGAGAACATGGTTAGCTAGCTAATTATACAACAGTAAAAAAACTTTGGTGCCAGTTTATCAACTGTGCGTACAACAAACCAAAATGTTTACGATAGTTGTCACAAGTCAACCATGTCCCAAGCAGTTGAGATAACGGAATGGCGTCCACTGAAGTTGTTTACCAACTAGAAGACGTTACTTTAGACAGTTTTAAGCAAAAATATTTTGGACAACACTCACCTTATAATAAAATTAGCTGAAACCAACACGTAGCACGCCTTCGACGATTAATGGCACGTAAGAAAATGGTAAAAACGAGTTTTAAAAGGAGAGAAAAAAATCCAACTACGTACAACTGAGACGCCTACACGAACAACTGAATAAGGAAAAAGGCAAAAAGCGTCAAGGGGACAGGGCAGGCCGGCAGGGCTCTGTGGGGTGTGGGCACAAAGGGAATGGGGGGAGCGGCAGGAAAAATATTAAAAGAAAAAAAGATGGAGGGAGTCTGGGTCTGGGAACACACTGCCTGAAGGGAGTACAAGGAATGGAACCGAAATAAAGCTAGTTTTAATTTCAATGAGCCTCAGAGTTCGGGCAATCGTAAGAATATTACTGTTCGATATTGTATAATTTAATTACTTGGAAAAACTAATAAAACCACTAGAATTCGAAACCAGTTGAAAAGAGAGCTGCAAAAAGGAAAATACAAAATAGATAGATTGCAAACCCATCCCTCTTCGCAAATCCTGTGACTCCAGTCCAGTGCCTGCTTCACTGCTGCTCCAGTGCCTCCAAACGCCACCTGGTGAAGTAAAAGGTTTTAAATCTTTTTCAGTATTTCTTTTTAAGAATCTAGCTAGTTTTTAGAAGACTTTTCTCTATAAAAATGAAGTTGAATCAGAAAATGGTTCGTAATCATCAAAAACGGATCGTGTGTATCAAAATGGATTGCTGTGCCAACAGTGCCACGACCAGGCAACGTGTC
Organism: Ceriodaphnia dubia; assembly: GCA_022539655.2. Lineage (NCBI taxonomy): Eukaryota > Metazoa > Arthropoda > Branchiopoda > Diplostraca > Daphniidae > Ceriodaphnia > Ceriodaphnia dubia. The sequence continues at coordinate 172,763 of JAKUCG020000116.1, read as the reverse complement.
AACGGCCAGTAGACGTTAGTCTTTTGTTTTACTTAGTTCTTACGAGTGTGGCGGTTATTTTTCTCCTCCCCCCCCCCCTCCTAAGTAATGTTTTTAGATTTTTCGTCAGAGCTAAAATTTTCTCTGATTTTCGTTCGATTTTGTTTCGATTTATTTGTATAAGTTCCCACTTTCGCATTTTTTTTTCGAGATACAGGGATTCAATTTGCCTATAATATCGTGGAAAGTGGTTATTGGTGACCACCTGAGAATCAGACCACCGATTACCTATTCAGAATTCCGTTGACAGATGTGAATCACCATCGAAAGGAGACGTACTGCCCAGTTCTGACTTTATTAGACGTACATTTTCTTGACTTCAAGGTAAGAAAAAAGATAAGCATCGTATTAGAATTGGCGTGCCAGAATGCATTGATTGAGCACAGCTTTTACTTTATTTTTTTAATTAAGGCTTAAAGTGATTTTTTTTTGCAATATCTGTTGGCATAAACTTTGCTGATGGGGGTACTAAGACCGCCATTTTTTTCGGTTAATTATTTCAGCTTACATAACCGTTTATTGATTTATTCGTTTAGTTTATAACTAATAGGTTGGAGGACAATTCTAGTATTGTTATAGAATTTAACAAACTATAAGCCATTTGGCGCAAACTTAGGGCTGTCGCATTTTTAAATTTTAAAAATAAACACTTGACATTTTTTAATATTTTAGGGTAACAATTTGCAGAACCGATTGGGGCGCGTTAAAGGCATGGAAAACGAGGTTCGATCAGCATCGAATAATAGCGACAGCGAAACGTTGTACACAGTTGAAAAAGTGCTTGATAAGAGGTAGCAGATGATTGAATTTTCAGTTTTTCTAATTCTTATGAAAAATGTTTGGCTCCTGTGTGATTATTAAAACAGGGTGAGAAATGGGAGAACCGAGTATCTCTTGAAATGGGCCGGTTATGATGAAACGTATAACTCTTGGGAACCGAAAGAGAACTTGGAATGTAACGCAAGCATGTTGGAAGACTACGAAAAGGATGATGTGGAGGATCAGAGACGAAGAGAAAAGACAAAACCGAGGAGAGGTCGTCCTAGAAAGTCAAGGGTAATCTAAAAAAAAAAAAAAAGAAAAAAAAAACACAATTGAAAACTCCGTATTTACGTGATGTTGTATGGGTAAATCTTAAAGAATATTGCTAGTGGATTTGATCGGGGATTGGAACCCGAGAGTGAAGAGACAAAACGGAGGAGAGGTCGTCCTAGAAAGTCGATGGACCAGAAGAAAATTGCTTCAACGAACATCGACTTAGTAATGCTAATCTAAAAAAAAAATAATTAAAAATCCGATTTATTTACGTGATGTTGTATGGGTAAACCTTAAAGGAATGTGGATTCGATCGGGGATTGGAACCAGAGATCATTATCGGAGCAACTAACTCTACTGGTGTACTCCAGTACCTCATGAAATGGTTGGTCTCTTCTTTACCTAGGCTAAGCTTGTACTCTCAAATGGCGAGTTGAAACAGTCATACTTGATCAATCTAGTTTTCTTAAATCATTGATTATTTCATCACTTCTTCCTTTAAATGCAGGAAAGGCAGTAACGCGGCTGACATGGTTTTGGCGCGAGATGCAAATAGGATTTGCCCACAATTGGTGATCGATTATCTTCAACCAAAGCTTTCCTGGGGATCTTATCCAGGAAGTAATGACGAAAGCAAGAACCAATGTGACAATGATGCGTAGCAGAATTAGAATTTGATGTGACACTTATTACATTGATACTTGAGGCCAAGACGTTTAAGTCACAATTTCCGCATGTTTAGTTTCTGCCTCATTTTTTTAAGTTAATACATGTTTTTGGTTTCAACGTTTAGAAAGTTTTACTTTAACTGCAATCCGAAAATTTTGGATATTCGTTATTATGTGCAATATACATGTTTTAAAATGATTAAGCGACGTGTTGGATGGTCACTTATAGTAATGTAAATGGTTTAATTGAAGTGAATGAGCCAAGTGACAACTGCTTTGTGCTCAGTTTGTTATTTCATTTACTAGGTCAAAATCAATCAGTGGACCTGAATTTGAAATGAGATCTAAAATTATTTAGTCAAGACAAGATTAACAAAAGGGGACTTTCCCGCTCGACGCGTTTGGATTATTTGAAGTAATCCAATAGAAATAATCCGATGGTGATTATTTATTTCACAATCGACTCCCTTCATCGACGCCTCCCACCCCGCGCGTGGGGGTCCGGAAACTTGCATTTGGTAATAAGGGGATAGAGAGATTCACGTCTTCACGACCATATTAACATACAGCGACGGGTGAAAGTTTCTGTACAGGATTAAAAAGTATGTGCTTTTATTTTAGATACACTGGTAGTCGCTGGTAGTTCTGTGACGAAGGGGACCTATTATATTATCTTACCCTTACTCATTTTAAAGGGGTAAGCTGTTACATTTTTTCAATGCAACTTTGAGTGGGTATAAAATAAAAGCGCACACTTTTTCATTTTTAAATTTCGTCAGCAAACTTCCACCCGTCGCTGCATAATAGGCCATGTCAAACATTAGTTTAGTTATTAAATTAATAGGCCTATAGCGATAGACTAGAGTGTATTGCCTCCAGGCGCTTCTATTCAGTTCCTTAATTAAACTTTGACGGGCATTTTTTTGACGGAAAAGTTATGGCCGTGAACAGCTTACTCGTTTTACAGTAATGGTCTTCATTTGAGTAGAACTGTGAGTTGTTTGTTGTGTGCATCTCCGGATATGACAACTGCACTGAGGATGGGAGGTTCCTTGCGTTCTCTCATAAACGTACATTCCTTCCATCCCCCGCCGTCGCGTGCATTTGCGATGCCCTCGCACAGTACGCACACACTAGCTTTCGTTCAACTCTTGTTCTTGGTGATATACAGACACCAGCGGCAAGGTAGTCTACCCTATACTCTCAACTCTCCAACTCATTACCGGTCCTTATACGAAGGATTCAGTTGTTTCTTGCTAATTTTTCTAGTGATAACAGCTCTCTCATATCCTACTCTCCTGATGAGAGGCCGCAACTGACTGCTTTAATACGAACGACTACATAAATTGTATTTAACATTACAGCTGCCTCATATCCTACTTCTCTCCTGTAGAGGGGCCCTGGAACTGAGTGCAAAATCACTAAAGAATCTCGTACGTACACCCTGGACTGAGTTGGTACCCCAGCCCCCTCGTTACTCGTTTCCCGATTAGTGCATGATCAATATTTTGATTAGTCCGAGTAACGATTTTTTCATAATGAGGGATCCCTTAGTAGACAGGAAAAGACACCAAAACGAGAGGAAAGGAGGATCGCGGGCGATCCCAGGATCTTAAAATTCCGTAAACAAGCATAAGACGACCTAAAAATCGAAAGATGCATTTAAGATCTTATTTCCTGATTTCTTTTTAACTATTAACTTTACGGTCTTTTTCATTCAAGAACATCATTCCATGGACGAGGCATTTTGTGCACGAGGGATCGAGCATCGAGGCATCTAGCCTTGACCTAGCCCGAGACCAGCCGCCTGCCGAGGGAGGTTGGTTTTCTATCTCATTTCAGTTATTACCAATTAGGAATTCCCCGCCCATTCCAAGGACTGCAATTTGTCCCTTTCGAAAAAAAGTGATCAGTGATAAATGATAACATATTTTAAGATTGTGTCTGTATTTTTTACTCTCCATTTTTTAGGTATTGCAAAAGATATTCACTTGATGACATAAACAAAGGCACACATATGAATGGAACTTCTCGAAAGGAACCAAAGCAGAAGAGTTAAAGTTAAAGATAACTAAAAACTGTTGATTAAACCGAAAATTTTTTAGCGACGTAACTGAGAAAACAACATTTTAACACAAGATTAATAGTTGTTAAAAAGGTAAAAATTGCGAATCACTATTAGCGACGCATCAACTGAGCACGGAGACTCTTGACTTTCGCGCGGAATACCAACACAAATTCTTCCATCGTAAGTGGAACGCTTCGATTATTGCCATTTTTTATTTCTTTATATCGCATAGCAGTCATATCTGTGAAAATCACCAAAGTTTACAATTTGATAAAGTCTTTTAATTTTACGAATTTTAAAGCCCGTTATGTATACCATAGATTAGGTTGATTGTCGCTGAAGAAACATCTCTGTACATGTGAGTACGGAAGTAATTGGTGGGGAAAGCGCGAACAACCAAACGATGGATGAAACCAACACACGACACCCCCTCCTTCAGTACATCAAGGTGGCTCTATAATCACAAAGAAACAACTTTAGGAGTTGAAATCTCTGTGTGTTGTGCCTGGTACACATAGTACCATGACAATGGAATTACCTTAGTCAGAGGAACAAGAGCAAGGTCACTAGCCTCATTGGTATCCGTTTGCCTTCTTTTAATCTAAATAATATTATATCGGTTAGTTTCCTTTCCAGAAGCAGTACTACGCATCATGTTCAACGATGTAAACCAAAATTTACGTTAGTGGATTTCCCTGCACTTTTTTGTTTACGACAGCGATATGAGGTGACTTTTTTCTGGATGAGTGTTTTGAAGTCACGCTCAGAAGGGACCTGGAATCTTTGTGAAGTGATGTCTGTGGAAAAAATATAGTTAAAACCTGGACTGATTCAGCAACGTACTTCAAAACAAAAATGTAATTGTTTAATTGAAGTAATGTATACCGTATAGTTTTTTAAGCTGGTGCTTTGTTATTGCCCCGGCTGTATGAGATTGGAAGTAACCGTCGGGGAAGGACGCAAATAAAAGCTGTCGTACGAAAACTGTAAGCGAAAAACTTTGTGACCATATTTTTATGGTTTCCTAAAAATGTTAAGACATAAATTTTAAATGATTTGAGGGTGCACTATGGTCTATGGATAAGGAAAGGTAGATAATAATGCACAATTACATCGCTTGGGTGGATCATCACGTCTTCTATCGGTGAACCGATAGGGCGACGGTCTAATTTATCATTAACCTAAATTATATTGTTAGTGAGTTTTTTTAGAGACATTGCCTCCATATTTTAAAACATTTGACAAATATTATTACACTACGACGATTCCGTGTTTGAACCCTGTCACAAGCATTAGAATTCAGTTGATTTTGTCCAGTAGTGCTACTTGGATGTTCCTCAACATTACCATTATCATCTTCTACCTCAGCCAAAGGTCTGACAGCGCATTGTTTGACTAGGGAAAACATTGAGACTTCATTGTTATTTGGTTCATAACTAATATCAACTGAACTGTTGTTATACCAGTGTCACAAAGTATGGTTGTGTTTTGTTTAAGTACTTCTTCCAGTCGTTGATCACGAATTTCTTGTCTTTCATCCCTCTTCTTGTTTTCTTCAGTCATTAGTTCCAATGCACCACGGAAAGAAGCAAATTCTGTTACAAGGGCATTAAAACAAATGAGTTACATATGAAAATTTAGGCTGTTTAACCATCTGCACCTTACCTTGTTCCCTCATGACAGTCAAACTCTTCACCAATTCTTCTAAAGCTCTATCTCTTCTTTGATTTTCCTTGTCATTCTGGATTAAACATGATTCAACAACATGAACTCTATTTGCCAAAATATCCAAACTGTTAGTTTTTTTCTGTCTATTAGGAATACGAATGCAGTCAGCATCTGGAAGAATCGATAAAACATCTTCGTCTTGTAAATGTATCTCGATGACCTCCGTTTCGTTAAGTTCTGCCTTCGTGAGAGGAAACTGAGAAGGGCGAAACATTATTGACATTCTCCAACAAACAATGATAGATTATATAAGGTATAGGTGATTTTAGGGATGAAATCGAATTTCAACCAAAAGATTAGCTACTCCTAATTTGTGATGAACTTTCACGAGACAGGGTAAATGGAAATATGGCCACTGGCCACGAGATGACGAGTGAAACGGTGAGACTGCTACTGTGAAGAGATGAAGAAAAGAAGACACAAAGTGCAACAGTGCCAAACTGCCATTGCGTCGACTTTTCGCCGCTTGGCTTGAGGGCGAACACAACAAGTCAACAATAACGTCACATCACAACGCATCACAACGTCACTGAGGCTGAGCAAGCTAATGGAGCTATGTATACCGCCTTCCGAGCCCATCTCATGTATTAGGTGCCATTGTAAGGGGAGCAAGGAGCTCAAAATCCACCCCACTCAAAACACGCCCTCGCCAAGCCGCATGAAAACAGCTAGTGTGTTGTTATGTTGGAAAGTAGTAGCCTACTATAACCAGAGTGCTCTAACTTCGTACAGAGCTCTCGGTATCATATATACAAAGCGCCCGGTATCATATCATGAAACAAGAGAGAGTCTCTCTTGTATCATAATCATATCATGGATTATAAGATCCGCCAGCCTGCCGTCAATTGTAGTAAACTTTGCACAACGATTAATTAACGAGCGTTTTCACGATGCGTTTTTACTTTACTTATTTTGGTCTTGGAGAAAAAACTCTGCATGCCATGTCAAGTAATTGTCACCAAGCCACCTAACTACTCTAAAGAAGAATGTCTTTCTATAGCGTGGAATTGAACAATATTCACTTTTCGTTGTCGGTACCTGGTTGTTTCGCAATAAAGGAGGAATATTACAAAAATTTCACAGACAGCGCATTATACATGGCGCATAATATAACGATGTGATTTTTGACTCGCAGGTAGTCGAAAAAGCACCAGTTCACTGGCGTCGCCCCCATAGGAGAATGACCCGTTTCTATCACGAGACATTTGACATTGTTCAATAAAACGAGTAGCCTAGGGTCTAAAGTCTACGTAAACTTCAATGATGCAATTTTCATCTGATTACGATATTTCCGCTAGTGTACCTTACTTTAAAAGTTGTACATATTTCGGACGTGGATATGGAATTTCGTAATCCGATAAAACCCAGAGTCTACCTTGTTTAGCTGCTTAAATGGCGAACTAATAGAAAGTCTATGAAATTCGTTCCTTGCGTACCGGTTCGCTCGTGCTGTCTATCCGTACCAGCCGGTACCGGTACGCCGGTACCATTCACTACTCGGACATGGCCGGAGAAAGTATACCATTCAACAAGTGAAACTAGAAACGCTTGTGCAATGTATAATTGACGCTGTGAATGATATGCACATCAATTTTTCCATGCACTTTGGTTTTTAGATGATGGAAAGAGGAGCATGTATTATATAGGTCAAAATCGCTATTCTAACTTGATAAGGTAAAGGACTAAGGACGTACTCTATACAAGTTGTTCGGCTGAAACATGTATTTAGGTTAAGGTTAGCTTGAGAGGGAAGGACTGGGAATAGCTACTTTTTTTCTACGGCGGTAATAATTAATAAAAAAATAGGATTTTAATACTGAAATGTTCTCTCTCGTTCAAATGCCATTGAAACAAAAATTATTGCGTGTACATAGAAGAGGTAGAGTAGAAACAATTTAAAGTTTTTGTTTTCCTTTTAGGGAGTCTGATGTTTTGCTACAAGCCAACAATAATCTCTTATTCTGTAGAGAAAGGACGATAAAGATGAAACGTGGGATTTCTTCCCTTTGCGTTTCTATATAGTTTACAACAGATACGGTGGGTACATAGTGTAGGCCTACTATTCTGCTACGAGTACCGGTACGCAAAAACCCAGCACTGCTGTACAAAGTTGAAAGCCGCCGGATTATCTTATTCCTATAATGATTTGCTTTATTGCTGATAGGTTACTTGATGCATGCTTCGTTTAATTAACCAGTTTGAATACCATCAGTGCTTGTATAGTTGACTGGTTTACGCTGGTTTGAATCCTTTCACTCATTCTTAGGGGGAGTAAGTCTGTAAATGTAACTATGTAAATAAGGATGGGTCTATGTTTTCACAACTGTATGCTTAACGTTTATGTCTCTTTCCTGGCGATTTCCAATAATAGGGATGGGGGGAAAGGGCGGGTATAAAAAGACGTCCGTTCTTCAGGCGAGATCGCTAGAGTATCTTCAGCATTCCGTGGTCCAGCACCAATACATTGTGTTCGCATTGTGTTTCGTTTAGATTACCAGGAACGATGGCTAATTTTATTCAAGTACCTACTTTAACTTTCTCGCTAATTAATCAATGTAGCCTATTTATTTTCAGTTTAGGTTCGGATACAGGCATATACAGCCTCGTCTACTGTAGTCTGTAGGATACTATCTAGTTTTTTCATTATAATGAATTGTCAATTCTTACAGATTACACTGTTAATCGTTGCTTTGATGGCGATGGCTTACGCCCAAGAAGCCACCAATGAGGATTTAAAGTTCTCTAAGAACAAAAACAAGTACTACAAAGGACACGGCGGTTATTATGGAGGCTTCTATCCGGCTTACGATTATTATCCGAGCTTCAACTTCGACAAACGATACGGGGGTAAAATATAGGATACCTACGATATATTACAAATATTTTCTAACATATCCAACAGTCTCAATCGGTCTCAAACAAGTTAATTAAATGATGTTGAAATACTTTTTTCTTATTTGGTTGTAAAGGATATGGACATCACGGATATTACGGTGGATACGGCTTTTATTGAAATGTTGTTGTGGATTACCTTTGTCTATGGGCGAAACTTGTAGCGCTGTATTTGCTCATCACCATGCTTATCTGTATAACAACTTAACTACGTAGCTATTTTTTTCTAACATAAAACATTTTAAAAAATGGTAAAAAGACTGCTACTTAAGTAAGTGTCGATTTGCTTCCATATCTATGAAATAAAAAAATAACAAGAAAGTCATTGCGCAAGGGGTCTGTTATTGCTTTAATAATCCTCGGTTCAGATACATAATTTATAGGTAGCATTTCAACAAACTATACGCCGGTCGACCGGTACCTGCCGGTCGGGTGACATTGGGCTTGCGACCGGCAGGTACCGGTCGACCGGCGATCCTTTATACAGCACGCAGCGCCTCTGGTAGACTCGCTGAGTAGTTTACTCTCTTTTACGTCAATCAAAACGGTCTAACGTTTGACAGTTGCTAGGCGACCGTAATTTTCACCAGGACAGAATTAATAAACTAAATAGAGGCTATTCACTGCGAGCGAAGTTGTCGTCATTTGTTTTGGACTTTCAGCCTTTTTCTCGTTTTTCACAGGGAGATATTGGACTCGGGACTTAAAAGTTAATTTTCTCCGGCAAGAAAGAACTCATTTTATTCTCAATACACTAAATCTAAAAGTTTTCTTTTCTAGGCAAATTTTAAAGCACGTACTCTGTTAATAAAATGATTAATTAGCTGAGAGTCGCTTTTTGTCTGCTTGTAACTATGTCACCGTCGTGTGTTGATTTGATAACATTAATTGCGAGTTACAGATAGGAAGCAGAGAAAAACGGCATTTAGGCGCATTTAGGTTATTTATTATGGTATTAATAGACGTACCTGCACCAAACGTGGCTTTAGGAGAACCTATAAATTCGGTACATTAACTAGGGGAAAAGTCTAAGAAATTATCACACAAAATTCTTAAAATTGAACATTTGAAGAATGCATTCCCATCTCTCTTCAAGTTCCAGTGCCTTTTTTGTTTATTTCATAGGTTGCCCAGCGTGTATTGCTTCAGCAGCTAATAGAGGAAAATGTGAGTTAAATGGCAATCTAAATTTATAGACATACTGTTATGTTTGAAATTTAATTGCACCAAACGTGGCTTAAGAATAACTTTTAACTACAGGTAGGCTACGTTATCTTGTGGAAAAGTCCCATATTCAATCAAACAAACATTTAATGAATTCCTTTGAAGACTGTATACCATCTTTTTCTTAACTAAATTTTGCCTTCAAAACTATCAAACCGAGCCCCATTGCCTTTTAAGTTTTAGATAAGAGGTTGTCCCGACTTTATTGCTAAAGCATTTTATAGAGGAAAGGACGAGTTAAGTGCAACCTAGATTTTTAAAACAAAATGCTATTCGTATACTGAATTACAGCCATATTTATTATAATTGGGTCTAACATTAATCCGATGCATGCCAGTAGGTCTAAAGTCTTGGAAAAATACAGAAAAATGGCACACCAAGGACTTCGGTACTTCTAACGAGAATTAACCCAAAGATTGAAATACAATGAGAAGTTATAACACTGCAGTCCTTCCCAGAACAAATTACCCGCTTGTTTATATTCCATTTCCCGATTTCTAAAATAAATGAAGGTTATAATTCAAAGTTTTTGAGCACATTTATTTGAGTTGACTGGGTTAATTTGTATCTGAATATTGTTTGTCCTCGAAAGGAAACTATATAATTTCTATTTAGGCAATGTTACTACGGTGTGTATAGTCCCCTATGGTAGATTATAATATGGCGTCTTATTACAACTCGATTGCTTTATTGACCTAGAATCAATATTGTTGCAAAATATCAACATTCGCCGTAAGCTATCATGGGAAAATGTAGGCTATTTCGTATCAACAGTGATTCTAGGTCGATAATGTTATGGAATGTCAAAAGTCGTCATAATCTTACATGGGGGACTGTAGATCCTTAAATTACATTGCCTAATATAGAAATTATACAGTTTGCTGCCAAGGTTACACTGAAGTATGAGTCACAAAAATTTAAGTCACCACAAGAAATAAAATCATCAATTCCTTTCTTCGTAGAAAGATTCACTGATAATTCCCTTAAACAACTTTGCTCTCTTATTCTAGGACTTTGCATCGATTACAACTGAAGTTGTCCCCCATACAATCAACATGTCCCCATACGGGGCACTTTGAGGATTTCGAACACTGCACCCATTCTTTGCCACCTTTATCTTTGGCATAATTTACATTGCATTTTGGGCAAATGTACACAGCACGCTGAGATCTAGTGGCAGTAGTTTTACGTTTGACAGCTGATGTGACAGTTCTAGTTCTAGTGGCCTTTCTTTTCAGCACTTGGCTTGTAACCGGTTGTGTGATCGACGAACAGCTTTCAATTTGGTGTACCTAAAGAACAGTTTATATCACAATAAATATTCTTATTACATATTACAATTTAATTTTAGCTACATAGGAAATGAAGACGGTTACCTCATTATTGATAATAATGGCCGTTGCATCAGCAGGTAGACCCAGTTCTTCGGGCTCAACTGACGTTGAATTTGATGGTGAATCATTTTGAAACTGTAAAACGTGAAAAAATATATATACAACGTTATTGAATGATGTATACGCCATACACAACCTGAACGACTTTTCGCTTTGATGCGACCTTCCTTTTCTCTCGCCTCCTAGCTGGAACATTGTTGGCTGACGTAACTGCTATTTGGGTAACCTATAGTAGCCATGTTAAATTGTTAATGATAGTAGGCTAAACTTTGTTTTTATACAGCGAGTTTAAATTTTTTTACTGATCCAAATCTGAATTTTGAAATTACCTGGTTGTCAGAAAGGTTATAAGCCTCTGCAGTTTGATCGAGAGAGTCTTTAAGTGTGGACGCACTCCGTACCTGAAAGGACAAATTTTGAAATAAATTCCAAAATTCATGTATAATCTTCAACGAAATACCTGATTTTTCTTAGCTGGATAAGAAACGTCCACTGAATTGCTGATAAGCGATTCTTGGTCACTTTCATTGGCAGGCGATAATGGCGTTTCCATTCCGGATAAATTCATCTGTTGAAGCAGAATAAATGGACTATAATTAAAGAGTCATTATTGTTTTGCTTATGCTCATATCATACCTGGTTACTGGTTATTTGGGCATCTTCTATATCACTCATATCGATCTCAACGTCACTTTCAAAAAACCCAGTTGAAATAGGAGTCTCTGTTCTCTCCAAAAGCATCTTAAAAGGTAAAAAAGAAAATATAGGTGATATTCGCTTCAAGATGTATGAATAACCTACTCGATTTCTGATTAACGTGGATGAACCTTCTTCCAAATCCCTGACACTCGTATCAACTTCTCTCTCTTCAACAGGGGAAACGGTTTTCGTAGTCCTCGGATGTGTTGATTCCACCGGTTTCTTGAAACGCGAGAGAGTTTTACTAACGACTGCTAGAGCTCCATTAACGACTTGCGTCATTGTGCTGCCAGTATTTGTAGCTCCGTTTTCTAATACTTTGGTAGGCTTTGTGACACCCGACGGAAACGTTGATTTGACTAAGGCCCAGCCAGAAATGAATTGTTGAAGGAGTTCTTGTCCCACAGTAGAATTCATGGTGTCAGCTGCATATGTTCCATATGCCTCATGAGATATGGTATCGCAATCAGGGTTACAACTGATACCCATCATTATGAACTGTGAATTGTTTTGGCTAGACAGCAATTCACCCTACAAAAATTAAAGTCAAATAAACAATTAGTCCAGATTATTACAAATGAGAGATTAGACATTGTTACTTACCAGATCAAACATCTCTTTGGTACGATCATTCCTAGTTGATTTCTTCAACGATGGCTTCCTTTCCAATGTAGATCTTCTCCTTCTGATACGCTAAGACAAAAAAAAACTATTAGTACAACACCGCACACAAGATCAACACCAGAACTGAGGCTTACTCGAAGTGAATGGTAGTTAAGTATTTTGTTTTTCTTTCTTGCTCTGAACTCCCTTCCTGAATTGGGACATCATCGTCTTCTTCCAGAAGATTTTCCTGATCCCTGATATTAAGTTGACTATTGTCTGAACCTCTGACTTCTTGAGACTTAGATTTTGAGGGGTTCCAGATTGTTGTTCTCGCAGATGAGTCTGTAACTACTTCATCCATGATATTGCAATTTTAGCAGACACAAAGAAAGAATTTTAGTTTTTAGCACGCACTCATAATCCAGCAAAAATATTAAAAAATATTAAGGATAATCAACAAATAAGACGTGTGTGACACATACAGAGACCCCGCGAGAGTCAAAACGTCAACTCCACGCGGTTTGTAACTCCCAGTCCCAGACGATCTTAGAACACTACGGGCTGAGCAGGCCTCTTCTTGACCATGCTTGATTGCGAATTATAATTTTTTTAAAAAAGGCAATTAGCTCAAAACAAAAGTGTAAAATGCCAAGGGATGTAGAAGAAATCATCATCGAACATAATACTCAGAAACAACCTTAACGGCGTCAGCTTAAAAAATGAGTAAACCAATTACTGATCACGTGATCTACTTTCTGGGCAAGTAGCCGGGGGCAGATTAGAGACTGCCGAAAACCTACCGAAAACGATGGCCGACGACCCGCCATTTTTGTTATATTTTGAAGCATATGTGCTCTTCAACAAAGCCAAAAAATATGACACCTTTTTAAAAACATAGAGCTCATCAATAAACATAACATACTGTGAAATAAGCTGGGTCAAATAAGGGAAAGAGTCGAACACAAGGCCCAAAGAGAGCTTATTTGAATTTTATGAAGAAAATTTTGATGTTTAACATTTATTAACAGCTCGTTTTTTTACTGAAATGAAGTCAAACTTGGTACGAACGATAGAGAATTTCAAGCTTCACAACATACTTAGAGACGAAAAGTATTTGATTAAAAAAATGGGTAGGAAAAAACAGAAAGTCTGTATTTGCGGCGTTTACAAGCCGAATGAACTTTGAAAAATTATTACTCGTAGTTATTCGACTCAAAAGTACATAAAATTACATTAAAATGATCGCAATGACAAGCGGCTTTGAAATATCTAAAAATCAGTGGTAAATTTTGGCTTTAATTTTAAAATTTGTCCCTAAAATGCCGTTTGCCGGCTACGCCTATACTTGCTTGCAGTGGATTTCATTTGAAAAATCATCTTCGAAAAGAAAAATTTTGTTAGTTTAAATTACCCTCTTATTTTTATATATTTCGAAAGCGCTAGTCAATGCGATCATTTTTCATGTAATTTTATGTACTTTTGAGTCGAATAACTACGAGTAATAATTTTTCAAAGTACATTCGGCTTGTAAACGCCGCAAATACAGACTTTCTGTTTTTTTCCTACCCATTTTTTAAATCAATTATTTTCCGTCTTTAAGTATGTTGTGTAGCTTGAAATTCTCTATCGTTCGTACTAAGTTTGACTTCATTTCAGTAAAAAATGAGCTGCTAATAAATGTTAAACATCAAAATGTTCTACATAAAATTCAAATAAGCTCTCTTTGGGCCTTGTGTTCGACCCTTTCCCCTTATTTGACTCAGCTTATTTTACAGTATGTTATGTTTATTGATGAGCTCTATGTTTTTAAAAAGGTGTCATATTTTTTGGCTTTGTTGAAGAGCACATATGCTTCAAAATAAACGAAGAATGGCGGGTCGTCGGCCATTACTTGGGGAGATTTTTCGATCGTCTCCAATTTGCCTTCGGCTACTTGCCCAAAGTAAAGATCACGTGATTAGCAGACATGTTTCGCTTTTAGCTCTTTCGTCGCCAAACGTCAAAACGTAAGTCGGTAAGTGAGACAAAGGGTTCTTTTTTTCTTCATATAATTATTTCTTTTAAAAAATTTTAGATTATAATGAGTTCTTTTTTTGTAAAAAGAATCGAGACAAATGTTTTAAATCGCTTACCCACTTGAAAAAGCAGACATTAAAATACAAGGTAATAGTAACTTCAAGTTTCTAATTGAGATGATTGGACGTAATTTGACATTATATGCATGAATTCAGGTCTTTCGAATACGAATTATAGCACCCATCAACGGATAAGACTCAGTACCCTTCCCAGTAGAAGAGGTACAGTAAGTAGAAAAAACAATTTAGCCCAAGCACGCACTCATCATAAATTTCATGACAGATTCTGATTTGTATACAAGTTTTAAGTCTTATATTCAATGTTTATTTATGCAGGTATCAAAGAGAATGTTCAATAAATACAACTTTAATCTTGGTTCTTTCCTTCAGGTTCCATTGCTTTATTTTTACTTTCGAGATCTCATTATTATGGACAATGAAAAGTAAGACAGCAAGCAGGCTCGATATAAGTTCATACAAACATTAGCTCAATAGAAAAGATTAAATCCATGCACTAAGAGTGGAGATGGTATTAGAGTTTAGTCAAGTCTTCCTCGTTGTAATTTTTATCCTGTAAATCTAATGCAGCTAGCTCCTCCTCTACTTCATTCCAAATGGCCTCGGCAACTTCTTCACCATCATCTTCTAAAGCTTCCTGCAATTCTTCCAGGGGGAATCCAGGTAATGTTTGAAGAAAGAAATAGTTTCCAATATTTTTGTTGAGAGATCCAACATTTCTTTTTTGGCAGCTGCAACCTTCCCCCGTTTCAACAGGTTATCCTCTGAACACTAAAGGGAGAATGAAGTTTTGATTAATTATGTCTAAAGAATGAAGAATTATAGGTCACTTACTGTTAGAAAAGGATTTTCTTTTGTTGGAAAAGGGAGGTCCTCAGCTATGATATTCTGAATGTGTTCCCGAATCTCCTTGTGAATGCTCATAAGGGAAGCAATGTATTGCTTCATTTCTTTTTTCACCTGATTTATTTCTTCTTTGCTGCGATTGAATAACATCCAGCTATCTACCAGCTGGTATCGTTGATAGAATGGAACTATGTGAGAAAATATATTTGAATGTTACAATAGTTTTATCATCAATAAATGTGTTACCACTCTGTTGTAAGGGCTGCCAGGGAAATTTTCCTGAGTGAATGACGTCTTCATTTACACGATATATCTTTTGAATGTCATTCAGCAGTGCAACAACTTTCTTTCCCCTGCTTTTTAATATGGTGACTTTATTTCGAAGAGCATTTCGTGCTTTGGAACCATCTAAAACAGAGGTTGTTTATTACGAAGGTTTAAAAGTAACTACTTGGTTTGTATTTTGTTACCTTTTCCGTTCTTAATCCTTTCTTGTAAGACCTGGATGTGCCAATGTATGCCTTCTAACTCGTCTTCCAAAGTCGTCTGCGGCATTTGATTTAATCTTCTTGAACCTATTATTATTCAATTGATAGGGAATTTTAATTGAAATCTAAACCGTCTCTGAAATTACGGAACCTTTGTAACTTTTTCCTTCATTCAACAATTCATCCGCCAAATCCTGCATATTTGACTCTTTCCTGCTGCCCAACAGAGATTCAAACTCTCGCTTGTACCTCACTTCAAGATTCTTAGCCTAGAAAAATTGGACACTATTTCAGCTCCGAAATGTATGACTGCACAATGACTTCAAGGCATGTTCTTACCATCAGTAGGCTTCTGCAGAGTGAGTCGGCCATATTATCTTCCTTTCGCCTGTTCCAGTCTAATATAGCGCTTATTAGATGATCTCTGCGACCTATAAAAAATAGTTAGCCAATCAATGATGGGCTCATTAGATAACTACTACGGCTTGTTAACGAACTTGCTTTTCCCATATGTTTTGTCACATTCCCTAGACGGGACATGTATGCATTGCTTTGCTCCTGCATCTCACCCGTGGTGAGTCCAGCATCCTTTTTCCAATGACCGCTATGCTCAAGCTAACAATAGCAAAGATAAATAAATAAATTCTCTTAGTAATAATTATGCTATTGGAATTTCACCTGACACACCCACTCATGCGTTTTCCCATGCATTCGCGACAGGAAGAAAGTTATTTCATCCAATAAGTACTTGTACTCTGGTGCCTTGACCACCAAGTTTTTTAAAAAGCGGACAAAATTACAAACCACGTCATAACAGAAAATTTTGTACCCCAGCTTGTGGGATATTTTCAGCATCCAAAGAACGAGACGATAATTCTCTCCCTCATACATATCCAATGCCTTAAAAATTACTCCGTGGCGACACGAACACATAATCAATCCCGTTTCGTCTTGATTTTTTACTCTGTAGGAGTCTGCCCGGCCAGCCTTGTATAAAGCGTTGCCGCAACTTTCTTTTACTTTTCCCTAATCCAACAAAAATGAAAACAGCGTTTATAACAGGCAGGGGTACTTTTAAAGTCGAACATAACTACCTTTCGAGGATGAACTGCATCCACTGTTTTTACAAATTCGACGATTTCTTTGTCATCGGGGAAAATATCGACCAGTTGCTGCAAAAGAGGCTTTTTATCAGTGGTCCTGTGTGATCAACGATGGTTAAGTTCAAATAGTAACACTTTTATGTACACCCTTCTTACTGTGAGTCTATATTATATCGGTAAATCTTACGATTACCATCACAGTGGCAAGCTAAAGGATCACTACCACACGAATAGCAACCGTCGTGTTTTCTTTTCAAAACATATTTTTCGCAGTGCCTAACGAAGTGCTCATAATGCTGGCTAGCCAAGTTGAATAACACCTCATTAATCGTATCTTTCTGCAATGGAGAGAAATACAGTATGTTTACGAAACTTTGTCCTGCAATATTTATGAACATACCCGGCCGAATGACTTGGAAATATTTTTTAGAGTTTCGACGTATTTTAGAAGTGATGTCCCTGGCGTGTTGTTTTTTAGACGGTGCCAAAAGCTAAGAACAGTTGTAGAAAACAGATAGCTACAATCTTTCGACGGGTATCCGGGCCAAAACCCAGATTGCATATAGTTTTTAATGCTCGCTTCGGTTGATTTTCCACACGAAGAGCAAATAAACGAAGTGCAATAAAGATCGAAGCGACCTGCTCAGAAATATTAAAATTAAGTAAACACATATCTCTATACACCTTCTTTTTAGATAATTTACCTTGTTCTGTCACAACTTTCATTCTATTTGATCCAGCTGTTCTCTTAAGCTCATTGAACAAATTGCAGTGGGGACACTGTACTGGAACAAAACAAGGAATTGGGACTTCTGTATCAAAATAAAATAAGAGTAAGATAAGTATTCAGTTCGCAAGATGTATAGACAGTGAAATAATGCCTACCTTTATCTGTTTTTTTCCCATCAATAATGAATTCAGTTGGCTTCAGAGGGACTGCTTCGAGTCCTTTAAGTTGAACTCGAATGTGGAATGGATGATCAAAGTGAAATCTTACATCGCATTGTTCACATAAGTGTTGGTTGCAACAATTGCAGCGAATGACGCTAAAAATTTGTATGCTGCAATGCATACAAAATGAGATATTTACAGCAACTGAAGATATACAAGCATCAAATAAGGCCCCGTAATCCTTCTCCCATATCTCTTCATATCTTGTAATGTTGGTACTCCATTTTCTCTTCTTATTTGGTTTGGGAATTTTTGTCGTCTTTTCTGACTGAACATTTTCCATCACTTCCATCTGAATAGCATCCAGCATTTCTTTTAACATTGCCTCATCATCAATATTTGTTTTTTCTAAAATATGCATAAAAATGATGAATTAAATAACTGGGAAGTAAGAATAGATATTAGTTTTAAGCTTTAAACTAACTCGGGATATTATATTCTGATAAGTCTTGAAAACCTGGATCATCACTCGTGTCTATTCCATTCTTCTTGTTCAAAGAATGTCTGGGATGTTGAGACGTTGAATCAGTCCTCGATCTTTTGTTTCTTGCTGGAAATAACGAACAGAGAATGCCATCTTTCTTATTAGCCCCTCTTAAAAGTCGAAGAGAAGCGTTCACGGTTGGGGAGTCAACTCGATCCAGTAGTTGGTTAAAATTCCCTTGGTGGAAACAATTCTTTTTTGGATTTTTGGGGACACGTAGCAGATTTCGTGGCATTTCACAGAAAATTAGTAGAGCTACTGTTTTGAATAATAGATTTCTTAGTTAAATATGAGAAGGAAATAAATTGTTACTTGACAGCTTCCAATTTATTGATTTGATTTAAGAGCAGACTACTCAGCGAGTCTACCAGAGGCGCTGCGTGCTGTATAAAGGATCGCCGGTCGACCGGTACCTGTCGGTCGCAAGCCCAATGTCACCCGACCGGCAGGTACCGGTCGACCGGCGTATAGTTTGTTGTAGCATTTTGGAGTCACCACTTGGACGATTCCATTTTTGAGATGACTCAAGGCTGGGTGTCGGTATTTATTAAAGCTTGCAACAAATGATCTGGAAACCTCGAGTTTCAATGATAGATTGGAGTACTTTGCCGTATATAGGCCGCTGGAGGTCATAGAAACGTCATCTCAAATCTCAATGAAAGAATAAGCGCAGCACGGACTACATTTGGCACTGGCTACCCGACAGTATAATATACTTACACCGACAGCGGCTATACTCCTCGGTGATGACACTGCTGGCTATATGACTGCTATGCGACTTTGGTTCGTTCCATCAAGCTCTGCTGTGTATACGACGGTAGGCTACGCACGGTATAATATACCTGCGTGTTCTATCTGGTCATCATTCTGGTGGAAGTGTGGAACACTGCAAATGTCATAGCTGTTAGATTGCAAGCTTCGTTCCCTTTCTTAAACTATTCCTTTAATTATGAATTCAGCAGAATTAATAACTACGTACGTATACCGTACAGAGGAGAAGGGCCCCTTAATCTCTGTACGTAGTATATATTAGCGTGGTGTGAAGTGATCCGTCAGGAAGCCTCAAGTCAGTTTTGATGTTGTCTTATAAATTTACCTTCCTCCTAATGAAAGAACTGATGCAATAGCAAGACGAATAAAACGTCATAGATAAATTAACCCAGCACTGTTGAACACGAATGGGTCTCATCGAATTTTATACAGTATACACGGACAATATAATATTCCGTTTTAAGAAAAATTTTCAACCTTCATTATCATAAGAAAACATATTTTATCCTCAGTCGATGTCAACCTTTCCAAATTTTATAATAAATGCATGCAAACTCATGTCCACGATATGCAAGAAATTTCCCATGAGCGCCCATGGGTGCCGGAATGGCAGATGTCCGGATAGCTTTTTTCTAGACCTGTATATATCTTGAAGCAACTATACACATATAGCAACCTTGACCAAAGTATTCCAAGTTCCAGAACAAGTGTGTGAATAATAGACTCGCCAAACGCCAATAGAGATCTGCATGAGAATATTGAGTTCTGCGCTGTTATATCCTATACCGTGTTAAACGGAAATATTTTCATACATAGCCTACATAATCATATTGTTTAGATGTATATTAAGACTCGACAGTAACGGTAGCCTGCTTTCATTGTGTAAAATTCAACCTATTAGGCCACTCCAGAAAAGGCAGAGCTCTCTTATTGCTCGTATTTCACAATTTACTTAAAACAAATAACAAACGTACAGTATAACAGTAATAGTACACATTCTCAAATCTCACCATCCGAAACCAATAATATATGATGTTGCTTGTTATGTGCCTAACGACTCTGCTATTGACCAGCGTTATTAGTTCAACGGAAACTAATAGTTTAAATGGACGGCACTTAAATAACGTGATTTTCCATGTAAGTAGGCTAAAAATATAGTTGCTACCCGTTATTTTTTTATCGGTACGTTTCATATCTTAACTAATAAAGAAAAAATCTGATTATTTTGTTTTTACACTTATGCATTTATTGGTATTAAACCATATATATTAAATTATACTGAACGTCATTCTTTTTCTCTATCAATTGTAAAAAAGCTGATTAAAAACTAACATTTATTAGTTTTAGTGTAGCCTATAGCCTAACTGATGTCGGTTAATTTGCGACTTTGCGTTTCCAGAACCCACCGTTCGACACGTTAATTCAGGGGCCCAACGGAACTTTCACTTACTCTGGCGCGTCCTTAAAAATATTAATTTGGTTGGCGACAAAATACAATTTTACGTAAGTACATTGATCAATCAGCTAGAATGAGCAAGAAACCCAAAGCAAAACAAAAGCTCATGTTTTCCGGTGTTTTCATCCCTAATTAATATGTAGTAGGCTGTTTACGTCAATCATCACCATTAAAGTTTTTTGGCTGCATAGGATCAAGAGTCCATAGATTAAATACCGCGTATTTGGGAAATTTCGATCCCAAATCAGGTCCCAGATACCCTCACTCCGCCGTAACGCAATTTCTCTCTACCTTATAGTCTAATACCCTTTACTTAATACATGGGCGATGTTACAAATTTCATGATCATTCCTGGCTTCTATAACGCGTAACGTTAATATAAATACATGGACGTTATTGCCCTACCGGTTAATAGCTTTATCTGATGTGGGAAATACCTAAATGAGACTTTGAGCTTCCTATATCATTGATTAAAGTGAGATGTGAACAATTGATTTCGTTTTCTTCTTTCGCGTCTTTCTCGTTTGTTTCCTTATCTGCTGGTTCTCCAATTTTCTAGGTACGGTCTTGTTATTGTTAATGAAACTCTTGTCGAAAAATACGGAACCCACGAAGCTGCATTCTACATGCTCATAAACTACCAAGTACGTATAATACAAATTCAAAAATGATAGTAATAGGTGGGCTACAGAAATTTGTAAGCTTATTGTTGCGAATCAATAAAATGAATGTTGAATAGCGTATACGAGCTGCCTGTAATGTATAAACAACTGTGTAACTTTTAGTTTCCTTATAGGATATTGACGGAATCGCTTGCTCTTTCTACCTTTCTTTGGATAGAAAAGAGAGAATGGACTTCTCATTTTTTACTTGGTCAGAAACATTCAGGCTTGTTGTACCCCGATCAGGGGAAGAAAGCCGATTATTCGCATTCATACGGCCATTTCAGCCAATAGTGAGTTGTTCGCACTGCTAATGTTGTGCCGCTTTATGCACTATATGAATGATTTGGAAAATTTGATAACATATGAATATTTGAACATATGACTTTAGGTGTGGCTTGTGACCCTTGTCGTCATTGTCGCCATGATTGGAACGATGACTCTATTTGTTTGGATCTACAATTCATACCTTGTAAAACCTACCATGTTGAAGAAAGAGATTCCAGGAACGCGTGACGAAAAAAAGATGGAATCGATTTCACGTAAAAGTTTACTGACTTTCGCAAGCTCCCAAATGGTTTACGTAATAAATATAATGACGAATCAAGGTAGAAGTATTTCCACATTTATCTACCGGTGTAATTATTTACACTTATATTCAAGCGTCAAAAAAGTAAAAAATATATTAATTATTCGTCAACAGGGAGTAAGGAAATTTTAAGTCGCAATTCATTTCGAATCCTGGCCGGCTTTTTCCTTTTAGGCGCTATGGTATTAGTCAATTCCTATTCTGGCATTGTAATCTCCTCCCTTACGGTACCAAATATGAAGCCATCCGTTGATTCCCTAGAAGATTTGGCTTCTAATCAAGAAATCGGGGTACTCCTTCGACACGACACTTCCATTGGGGAACAAATACTGGTTTGAAAACAGCAATTAATTCTGTTAATTTTTTTTTCTAAAAACAAAGTCTTACAGTATAACCGTATGTAATTCTATCAGAAAGCGACAACTGGTGTTTTTAATCTTATCGGAGACAAGGCTCGTCGATTTCCTGATCAAATACTTGGTGACCCATTTAAGCTTAATGCTAAATTGCAAACCGGACGATACGCTTATCCGTTTGTAAGTTTAAACGATTTCATTCATACATGCCATTCAGGCCCAAACTCTATAATTTCTATATTATTTCTTGTCAGGTACAAACGTTCTGCGCTTCATTCGTCGCAAATCAGTACAAAAAAGACGGATATTGTCGTTTCAAAATGTCGAAACGTTTGTCAGTGTCCGATGGATATTACCACTGGCTAGTCAAGAAAAACAACCGGCACATGCAAATAGTTAACAAGGGGTACGTTTACACGTATCGCATCAATCTGATGTTTTTAAACTTTCTAAAATAATAATCAACAGAGAATAATTGTTCCGGTCTGATTTTCTTAAATGTCTGATTGTCCTTTTGTCGGTGTTTTTTCTGCAGACTCGTGCATTTATTCGAAAGTGGACTGGTGCGTTTTTGGATCAAAGATTCCGCCTCCATTAGCGCTGACGAGTGTTTTGTCGCTAATAGGAAGCACCAGAGATCTGCTCGACAAGTTCCCATCCATTTAAGCGACCTGACCAGTGCTTTCTTAATTCTTGGTATTGGAATTGGGTTGGCGACATTTAGGTTCATAATAGAAATTTTCTTTTTCAAATGTCGACAACATAAGCAACAAATTTAATAGGTGCGGTTCTATAGCCAGTAGCCTACCAACCGAAAATAAAAACCTCGTCTTGAATTTCATTGATTATATTACCCATTTAAACGTTTTTCGTCGCCGCGCACTGAGATACCGTAAATCGTAATGTAGTTTTGCTGATGTTTTAGTCTTTAAGATTGACAAGGCCCTATAGTTCCTTGCATGAATGCCAAAGGCGATGCTGTTAGGTGACTGTTGTTTGCTTTTAATACAGGGACAGGGGCGTCGTAATAGTGAATTCCAATAATCGTTTTCTTATACCTATAATAACGTAGTAGCCTACGACATGTGGTAATACCTACCGGAATCACTTTCTCCTTTAGTACAAGTAGCTACACAATTTCTTTAATACCGAATGCACCTGTTGCGCTGCAGCTGTTTAATAATTTACAATGATACGCGGCTTGTGGTGTTGTAATAAGACCCACGAGCCACGATCGAAAATGTATAATACATTAATCAAATATGATAAAAACCCATTTGTATATATTGATATATTATAAGGTTGCTACAGCAATTTAATCGAACTACATGGAAAACGAAAAGTTCAGAATGTGTTTCACCGTGCGTGCGTATAACGCAGATGTTTCATGACGACGGCTACCATAGGCTAGATCAGCGGCTCAGCGCTAGAGCAAACAGCAGTGGTGGCAATGTCAATTGCGAAAGAACACGGTGAATCACGAAAATCGATTTCAGGAACGGGAATTAACAATGACAGAATGATCGATAAATGTGTGAACGACTTTTCGGATTCCCACATTCACATTTACCAAGCATTTTGTGTCTTTCACTTTTCTTATTCGGTATGCTGAAGAAAGGAAACGAATAATTTATATAACCAGACCGCCCAGCCCTGAGTGTTTATGTTGTTAAGAACTAAGCGGGAAAAAGGGAACCTTTGTTTCGTTAATAAAAGGACCGGCGGCAATTACCGTGATGAGTTGGGGTAGACCGCAATAGCGCATGCCAAGTGTCTCAATGGCGTCTATAACTTATTACGACGATACAACGACAGGTTAAAGTCTCCTGATCCACGAAGTTACGATCCACGAAGTGCACGCTTTTATTTTACACCTCCTCGTAATAGTTACATTGACAAAAAAGAACCACAATAAGGTAAGAAAAAAGGTACGCAATCTTCACCACAAAACTACCAGTGTAATGAAAGCGAATACTTTTTTATTCCCACCAGGAAACTTTCACCCGTCGCGTTGTATATTTTTAACTTATAATTTACAGATTTGCAGCTGGAGTAGCTTCGACAGCTTGCGATTGCGAACCATTCCGACCACATCATTTTTTGGGCCGGAATGACCAGACTAGTAGATTACATGGATCAAGTTGATTACAAGATCTCGAACTAGAAACACGCCATTGCAGGCTTATACTATATTGGTCTATGCGAGGCGTAAAAAAAAGAAAGAAACGGCCGGCATGTGGAAAATGCATTGTGACTATTCGTACATGAAGGGGATTCATAAGCAAAAGAGATCGATCAGAAAACATTGACGCCTGCACGCTTCAAGAATTGGTAGAGATAGTGAGAGCTGAATTCAAGACGAAGGGAAAGGCATGATGTTTAGCTGCTCAATGATGGATTGAATCCTTAAATTTCTACACGATTTAACTAAGCCTCTATAACGGGCGTGCGCGCTTTACGCCCCTCGGTCTCATTTTCTTAAACCATCATTGACATTACCACAATATTTTCCGACAGTGAATCGGTTGAATTTTCCGTTAGTTTTCATGTTTCTTTATTAGCAAAATTTCAAACTCAAATTCGCTGTCACTTGATTGAAATACAGCCAGATAAAAACTGAAATTCGGTGTCATTTGATTGAAATACAGCCAGATAACCGATTGCTTCTCACAAACAATAATTTGATAATAAAACAGCCAAACAAAAAAAAAACATTAATTTCTGCATGAAAAGTAGCGAGATAAATAAAAGTTTCGAAGGAAGTCGAAGAACGTAAGAAATTTTCTTAGAAGAATCACGATGAATAACTAATAATCGCAAAATCAAATTCAAAAGCTAGAACTTACAGCGGCTTCATAACGGCAAGCATAGAGAAGACATTTCTGAAATTCTCCATACCCATATTCCAGAAGAAACGGTTGTATTTACCCACGACGTTTTCTGGGCCGGCCTCGCAGTTAGAACAAAAGAATCCACAATTGTTGAACTTGTGGTGAGTGTACGAGTCTCCGGACACGATTTCAGTCGGACAAGGCATGTAAGAATCGGCGATGAACTCCAACATAGGCGGTATTCCACCATCTGCAAAGGTGAACAGGAAGTTGATGTGATCCTTAGCTTCGTAGCCAAAGATATCCAAAACAGAGTTGAAGACTTGAATCTGGGGATCCATCTGATGGGGCAACGAAGCCCGGGCCACGACTCCTATCATATCCAATTCGAAGGTGTCTTTTCTATTTACTATGAAGTCCCGAATCATTTCGGTAATTTCATCATTCTTTTTCTTGTCGTCCCCGAAACTGGGCGTGTCCACGATGGTCAAAGAATAGGGAATTCGGAATTCTTCGTTGCTGTAGATCTCATAAGTAGAGATGAGTCTCGTCTTCGTCGACCGCTTCTGGATCAATTGGAAGCGGAAAGAATCCTCCCATTCCACGCCAAAGATGTAATTAATCATAGAGTTGATCAGCGTAGTTTTGCCAGAATGATTCATGCCCATCAAGAGAACAGTTTTATGCTGCTCGTCATTGTTGGTGGGCTTACCGAAAACGAAACGTTCGACTCTAGCTTCATGTCGGGTGGTTTTTGAAAGTGGCACGGCGTAAAAATCAATTCCGTTTTGGTTGTCGATTTTCCTACTTCCGTTTCGTGTTAATTCAACGAACCGAATATCCTTGTCAGGTGTCGTCAATTCGATAATTTTCCCACTTGCACTCATTTGCAGGTCGTCAGTTGAAACTGTCATCATATTGGCCAAGTAGGTTGTTCCGGGAAGGAGATTTTCAAGACGACATTCAGTTTCCTTCGAGGGGACATTCAGTTGGAGAGCCAACGAGCCGTGCTGATATTGTCGACAGTATCGGACTCGGTAGTAGAAGCTGGGAAGGCCAGCTTTGTTTCGTGGATGAGACCAGGCTAGTAGGGCTGTGGTTGAGGTGACCATTTTTGCTTTGAATCCGATTGGAGGCTCTAATGGTGATTTCTTCTTTTTAACGATGGAGTATCTCTTGGGAGTTACTTTGCTCCGCTGGGATGATGCAACTTGAGATGGTGGAGATCGCCTAATTGGACGACGAACCGAACTCGTTATCTTAAAGGAGTCTTCCGATTCTTCATCAGAGGTATGGGGATCGGTATCTATGTTATACACTGAACCCTCACTTTCTTCCGTTTCAGGTACCACTTTCCTTTGACAGTTCTCTATTGGCGTCGACGACAAAACAGGATACCTTGATGATAGGTCAGTTCTACTACTAGAACACGACGCATAAACGGTGTCTTCATCACTCGACGGATCCGTTTCAGATGATTCGTACCAACTCCTTTTCTGGCCGGATAGTGTTAAGTGAGTTTCTACAGTAATTGGGTTAATGTTCAGTAATAAGTAAAAGTACAGGACCTTGAATAATAATTTTAAAAAGTTATACCATTGGAACTGTTAAGCTTGGTTGACCTGTCATCAGCAGTGGATTCACATTCACTGTCAGCATTAGCAATACTTTGGTGAGGGTTGTCCAGTGTGTCAGCTAAAGACAGCAAAATAACAAATACACCATTAGTTTTCTTTTTCAAACCTGAGAGAACAGCTGTGGTAGGAACTGTACATACCATTATTCATTGGAATGGGTAGTGTACCACCAGATTGAAGAAACTGGATAATGCCCATGAATTTATTGAACTGTCCTTGGTTACAAGAAGTCTCAAAAATTTGAATTTTTTTGTTCTTTTCTCTTGCCCACCCTTTAATGGTCTGAAGGGGCTGAAGGAATGCTTGTGTTTGGATTTTATTAATTTGTTTTGATAGTTGAGGCCAAGAAGGGGATATTGCCTTCACCACATCCCCACATGATTCTTGATCCCAACAATGGTGAACCACTCGTAATTGACAGGCCCAACGAAACATAAGAAATTCCATTACTGTCAGATTAAGAACAGGATGGTGGTGGGTTTCACCATGTTTCGCTTTACACTTGGAACCCAGATGGGATGAGCTACCATTTGTCTGTGGTATTTGTGAAGACAAGTTATAATCAAAACAGGTGTAAAAGGGATTGCTTCCTTTTCTGTAAAAATGTCCGTCGTAGCAATCAAAGTAGGTTGGAGCACAGAGGCTTCCGGGGAACTCGAGTACATGTGGTGAGAACTGCAGCTCTTTGTTCATATTTACCTAAGAAAGGAACGATAAAATTGACATTGATTATAAATCCGTCAGAACAACGTAACACTAACATAAAATACAGCATTGTCATACTTTGATGTCAATATCAACGTGAAAATGTAATGTAAAATTAACTTCTTGATCACGGCAATTCGCTTACTACCTGCGACCATGCTACTACGCTTAGCTAGAGTCCCTACGCTACAAGTCTACCTGTCTACGTCTCTAGTCTCTACGACCACGAGTCCACGACAGTACGACACGTAAAAGACCAGAAATGAAGCGTCTTCTTCTCTGGCTACGACGGTACGGGTGTACGACGTTGACACGTTATTTTTGTATCTTACTTGCTAGTCGCTGCTGTGCCGTGGCAGTTCAGTCGCTCATTCGTGGGCAGGTGGCGGTCGTCGGAAGCAGGAAAGTGTTTACGTTTGCCTTGATATGAGTGGATCCGATTTGCAATCTGTTCCCTTCACTAAAGCGACTAGAGTATTTAGGCCGCCACTCACTAATCCAGTTGATCTCTTTTAATTGAAATCGTTAGCCAATGAGCAGGTC
Organism: Ceriodaphnia dubia; assembly: GCA_022539655.2. Classification (NCBI taxonomy): domain Eukaryota; kingdom Metazoa; phylum Arthropoda; class Branchiopoda; order Diplostraca; family Daphniidae; genus Ceriodaphnia; species Ceriodaphnia dubia. The sequence goes on along the minus strand of JAKUCG020000116.1, from coordinate 144,895 downwards.
GTACCCTGAATGATCGCCCATTTCAAGATTAATATAAAGGCTTTAAGGGGCTTCCTTATACGCACATTATAATTTAAACCTAAAAATTCAGCTAACGAATAACGATAACTGAAATTAGAAATTCAATAGTCAGCTTGGTTGGTAATGGCCTAATTAAACCCTAAGCCCTTAAGGGACAACAAAAGAGCAGATTGTCGATATCAACAGATAGGCGATTGTCGTCTGCTTTCTCGCCTTCTCGGGCTCTCGGCTTCTCTTATTACGAGTTACGACTCACTATCTCAAGTTCTCAACCCTATCACTCTCCGCTCTCATCCCTCAATACCTTTTTAGTACCGACGGAGTGTCATCAAGTCATCATTTGGCAGTGCAAGTTTTTTGCTTCTTATTATTTGAAAAATAGTTTTCTTAAGCTCATTCATGGATCCTGTACATCCATTGCCTAAACGTAAGAATTGCACAAAGAAAAATCCTGTCAAAAGTGTTGAAACAAAAAATCCTGTCACAGTGTGTGAAAGGTAAGAAGAAGTAAAAATCCTTGTTTTGAGGTATATTTAGGTTTCTTATTCTCCTATTGTTGAGTTACAGGTACAGACTACGGAGTTCTCAGAGCAGTGTATTGTTTATGATTGTTAATCATTTAAAAACATGTCATCATCAACAATCTTATGATGCTTTAACTTTGAATGAAATCCTTCACCAAACTAAACAAATTGGCATTGAAGTTTCCCAAGTACTGTCTTGACTATTGGAAGAGTATAACATAGTTTATAATAAATTATTGAAATGATTATGTATTTAAGATACAGAAACTGCATGAAGCTCTGGAGAGGAACCCAAGAATTGAAATCACTCTTGATGGCAAATACAAGTACAACCCGTCATTGAAAATTAGAGATGGCACTGAACTATTGAACCTACTGCGACACACATATCTGGAGGGTCTAGGAGGTATTCTGCTTGAAGATGTCAAGGAGTCTTTACCAAATTCTGATGAAGTTTTAAAAGTAATGATAAAACCTTAGCCCTTTTTCAGCTTATGTAATAGTTTTTTTATTGTTAATTTAGGCGCTAGACGAAGACATAATTTATATAGAGCGAGCTAATGATGAGAAGGAAGTTTTATTTTACGACGACAAAACGGTTCATATTTCGCTGGACGACGAATTTAAAAACCTTTGGAGATCGGTTGCAGTTGCTGACAAAGTAAGTCTATAGGATAGTCGAAGTTTGGAATGTTATGGATAGTAGTTAAATTACGGAAAGACCAAATAATTATGGATATACAACTGTAAAATAGAAAAATATTTACGGAGGCAAAATATTCGTTTAATGCAGGGTGCCTGCCGAAGCATACCTGCGGGGAACCTAAACCGTGAAACTGACTTGGTGGCCCGCTTCCACAGCATATGCGAGGTTGTAAGACGCGCGCAAGCAACAGCCGTTTCTATGATGTCCACACCAGGTGCTCATCGTTCATCTATACGCAAATTTGTCCAACTGGTCGGTGGCTACCTGTCATCTGTATCAAGATGCTTCGAGTCGGTTTTGAATTCGCCAGCAGGAATCTTCTGTTCTCATGACCCGGACGACAACCTACTAAAACTAGTTGGCACGCTCGAATGGCTCACATGTTTCGTCGAATTTCATCCGCTTTATAAACCATCTCAATTGAATCGATGGCTTGACTACAAAATAGCTGAAATTGAGATAAAAGAGATATTATCCAGCTTGAAAGGAATCATCGCAGTGATCAACAAACAAGAGCTGGAAAGAAAACTGACCAAGTCGTACGCCCTTGTCTTAAAAATTCCACCTTTAGATGAAGAGACAAATCAGCTTATTGAAGGAATGAAAGACTTCTACAAATACAGCTACAAGTGGCTGGATGCTGTTCTATTTTTTGACGGTAACGAAGACAATGAAGCAGAAGGAAATGTTGGCTACATCGGTGAGAAACTTCCTTGGTACATGGTCCAACGGAAGCGAAGTTTAGTGCTTGACAAAATCCACCGATTCGCCGCTCATGTAGAGAGGAACCAACATCCAGAAGATCAAGTCCAGTATTTCATGATTTTTGACGAGTATGGAAAGAAACGAGATGAATGCATCTTTTCCGTTTACCACGCGGGAGAACTTGTCGAGGACAACTTTGATCGATTGCCTGATGGTCCACCACCAACCGGCTTACGAATTCAGGAAAGCTTCGTCTTAAGTGAACGCTCAACACTGGTTGACTTGAAGTGGGACTACGACGATCTGAGATATCAATTTGTAGTTGAACATCGGTTGAAACAGAACACTGACAAAACGTGGACACGCCTGATGACAAAACCTGGCGAAACTCAAGCTACCATCTTCTTCGAGCTTGGATTGTTTACAGAGATTCGAGTAGCGGCAACCACTTGCATCGGTTGTGGCAGGTATAGTGATGTGTTGAACGCATTGTTCTTCGTCGGCGGTTCCTTCATGAACTGGATGGACTTTGATTAAGTCTATATTTACTCATACATTTTTTCAAGTTTTCGCTTTGTGTAATCCATTTGCCAGTTTTTATTAATTCACAAAACTATAATTTTTGTTAATCAAAACATTTGGTGCCAAATTTTCACTTATAGTTATATATCATTCCTGCCCGCAGCCCATTTGTTTTCTTTATATTAAAAATATTTTTCCAAATTTCTGTATATTATTCATTGTTTCAGTAATTTAAGCATTTTATTCCTGAGAGCGCTGAGAGCTGGGACTTTTTTCTCTATTCTCCTGTAAATTTGATGCACTAAATCTAAATTATACTTTGAAAATTGTTATTTTGTTTGAAAAAGTCTATTTCTTTTATCGAAAAGTTTTTCTCACCTCTAGTTAACTAGTTAAGTTGTAAATTTTTACGGAATAAAGAAAAAAAAGTTTATGTGCGCTGAATTTTGGCAAGTCCTAGGGGATACTGTTTAGTACTAACTACTTAGTACTTGATTTGTTTACCAAAGTTGTGACAGCTAGATGACAAGTTGTGAATTACATTACGGTAATCTCTAATAATCTATCTTACATTGAGGTATTAAAGGTCTGACTTGTTAAAATTGCATATCGTTGAAGAAGACGGTATAATATCCATCGAGTAAAACTAATCTTTTTAATTGTATTGGTTTATTCAGTGCAAAAACTTAAACTTGCTGGCACCTAATTAAAGATTTGTACCAAGATTTGGTGAGTTGCTTGTATTCCTGAAAAAGCACAATAACGTCAATTACATTTGTTTTATTTAAAAATGTACTCTTTTCTAGGAATTATAAAGTGTCATGGAATCACATGGTGACAAGATCAATGGCACAGAGGCATTTTTCAAGTCGGTAAGCATAGGCTCTGTTACTGAATTGAAGAAATTACTCATAGACTTAGAACAAGAAGTAGCAGAAAAAATTTCAAAGTCCTGCAATAACGAAGGAGAAACACCCCTTCTACTAGCAATTAAAGGAAACCACAAAAAGATGGTCAAATTCTTGTTTCAAAACCTAAATGTCCCTATTGCCCAAACTGGAAGATTTGTGTGGAGAGAACTTGTTTATGGAGCAGTTCCTCCGTTATTGGCGGCTATTCTCTCCGACCAAACTTCCGATCTGTGCATCATCGATTGCCTAATTACGAAAGAAATCCGAATATTCACGTCTTCAGTCAATGTGGATTCCGTCTTATCGAGCCCGATCCCCTGTTCTCAGAAGATAGAAATACTCGAATTGATGGGGGCCGCATACATCTTGAAACAGCAAGGAAAACAAAGAGCACGTCAGTTCGGGCTGCAATGTTGGACGGAAGCTATTGCTCTTCGTCAATCGACAGGTGGCGATGGTGGACCCATGCCCAAGTTTCCATTCAACTTATCCGACCGTGCTCAAAATGTTTTTGGAAACACTGTTGAATTTACGACGCTAGAAAAACTGCACGAATTTGGTGCCCAACTTAATGAAAACGACCTGCCGGAAATCCAAGCACTCTTAGTTATTCAGAGAATCTTGAGCCAAATCCATCCCGATCCTCATCCGTTTTTTATCCAGAATTTCCTTCACTTTGGCGAGGATATTCGGTTCCGAAGTCAAGGCCAGTATTTGATTCGTGTTGTGAATATTTCAATGCTCATTCTGGAGCTGTTTGAAGCCCGTTTTTGGGAAGAAGCGATCAGCTTCGAATGGCCTTTCAGAGTCATCATCGATACACTGTCTCTCATGGAAGGCTGCTTCCGCGATATGAGACAGAATCCACCCAGCAATTCTGAGCAAGAGTTTCTAGTTTGCAATTTCATCATAGCAGTTAGCTATGCTTCTGCTTACGCCGCAAAATTGCCACAAGAATCTGGACTGGACACGAAGTTAGACATAATGGCAAGTTCCATTTATAGAATCGTCATTTCATTAGCCAATATAGAGCTTGAGTTCAACCTGCATACAAGGACAAACTTCAAGAAATGTTTAGTCGACTACGTCCGTTTTATGAACAGGCGGAATAGCGTATCTAACATTCTGCACATGGCTTGCTCTTGTCCAAACAACATTCTGATTCAACTCATTCAACTATTTCTGGAAGCTGGCGCCAATCCCAACACTACCGATGAGCTCGGCCATACTGCACTTCATATTCTGGCTTTCTGTTCCTTTTCGCGCAACAGGATTAGTGCTGCCCATATGTTGTTCGAAGCCGGAGCGCATCTCGATCAGCCAAACACGAATGGCGAAACGCCCCTAGAACTCTTTAAGAGAATGCGAAGGACCCAAGAAGGGCGCACCGACCCTATTTTGCACTCTCTTGTCAACACCGTCCTACCTCTCACCTGTTACTGCGCTCAAGTGATCCATAAATATCAGGTCCCTTTCAAAACCCGTCAATTACCTACATCTTTGGAATCTTTCATTCAAAGCCATAGCGTCAAAGATTAATTTATGTATCGTAATTATGTCGAGTTTGCACCACTAAACTATAGCTATTCCCATTAATTTACAAAAAAGGTATCCTTGTCATTGAGTTTTTTGTCTGTGTTATACAAAAACAAAATTTTGCAGGAGAATGTTCTAAGTGAGGTGGGCGCTACCGTTTTTTAAATAAATAAAACGCATCTACTGCAATGAAGTCGATCACTAACTTATATGTGTTTTTTTAAATGAAAAACTAGTAGTCCATAATCTTTTCTTTTTTTAGTTTCATAAGCATCAAGTTCGTTTATTGATACTTCGATTATGCGTCAAGTTACTAAAAATAAACTGCCTGCCTGAACAACCTCAACCCCTACACAAACCGCGTCTTACACATAAGTTACGGTAGGGGTTATTGAATATTAGCTAGGCATACGGTGCACGTTAGGGCCATACTGGGCGAGTAAGGTATGGCCAGGCTTAGAGATCTGAATGAGACAAAGACCAGTGTGAAGAGTGCAATGGTCCAAAATTCAGATCATTGCTCATACAACCTTTATTCAAATTTCGGCCTTTTTTTATCCCAAACTTTCAAATTCCAGCAGAAGTTTGAATAAAACGGGTTTCAGTGTTTTCAAAGCCACTGTAGACTGGTAATAGACGAACCTAGCCGGCAACAACTGTCAACTGTCAAAGTTATACAATCTGGGATTGTTTATTATGATTAAACTTTTTGAGTCCGGACTCCGGAGTTCTTTCAGTATCATTGCTTTTTTATCTTTTTTTAATCAACTTGCTCCTCCATTCGGAGGTTGCCCGGCTGTACAGGAACGTGAAGTTGTTGGTTTTTGTTTGAAAGATAGCTCCGTTTTGTTATTGTGGGGGAATCCTTTTTTTAAAGACACAATAAATATGCTTAAAATAAGTATGCTAAAAAAAAAGGAAAAAAGACAGAATAGGGATAGGGTCACCATTCGCTATTGTCTCACTATAAGAATACGGTACCTATAAGTTGAAACTTATTAATCTTATGGAAGTTCAGAAATCTTAAATTTTCACTTATGATTTTGGTAGGGCGATATTTATTTTCTAAGCACCATGATAAAACGAGTCAAAATCATATGCAGAACTTCATGAACTTTTTCTTCCACACAGTAAGAGAGGTCCCACCGAGATTTGAACTCGGATTGCCAGATTCAGAGTCTGGAGTGCTAACCATTACACCATGGGACCTTAGTTTGACGAGGCCTACTGATTGTAAATACAAGAATTGAACTAGTTGGCTTCTAAATTCCGACACAATACTTGTGCGTTCGAAGTATTTCTTTCACTTTCTTGATAAATCGGGGTAGAGCGCATGAAGTCCCGCGGCGTCTATTATACGCACCACAGGAGGGAGAAGCTGAAAGGAGGAGTAAGGTAAGAAAAGAACGGCCATTTTGTTTCCTATACAGACTTGCTGATTGGCTGATTGCGGTCTCCTCGCAATCTTAGTACCCTCGAGAGACCCACTCGAAGAAGATGAATGATGGGAAAAAAGGCCCAAACCGCAAAAGGAACAAATTAAAACAGCTTGCCGACGAAAGAGAAAAATCATGACTTCATGAGGAAACTGACAGTTTTACAGCATTTTTGTTTGTTTTTGTTGCCGGCTCTTGGGATTTAATCTCACTGTCGTCGTCATCAAAGTTGAACAAATGACGAGGTCTGCAGCTGGAATTGTATCGGTCCGTATGACAACCTAAGAGAATCCACGATGGCCGGCTGGTTACGCTTTCCAAAAGGCCGTCTCGAAATAAGCGACTGCTTGGGTGAATAACCTTGTTACCAGTCAATTTCATCAACTGATGGTCAAAGAAATCTACGTCTCTGTTCCAGTTGATTTCGTTGACGTTCATATAAAGAAGAACCAGTCTTTTTTCCCAAGTGTCATTGTGCGCTCCTAAAGTAACTTCAAAGTAGGCTATGAGAAGACGTCAAAATGTATCCTATTTGTCAAATATTGCATTGCCTCCACAATTGTAACTGTTTTCCATGGACACGGGCACTTTGCCTATGCGTCGCCATAAAATATATAAGTCTCGGTTAATGGTAGGTCCGATATCACCGACTTGGTTCGACATTCCACCGATATCGGTCCGAACAGCGGTGTTACACTGTTACTGGAGGCTCTCTCTGTGCAGAGAAGAATAGTAGGCTGTAGATATACTATAATCCTGGGATTGTGGGATATAGCTTCTTGGCCTCTGGCGGTTTTTTATGATTTATTGGCGGCAGAAAAATTTCGTATTATAAGTGGGCGGCGAGATCTCAGTGCCCTAAAATAGAAAAGTGACGAAAGGAAAACAAAAACAAAAAGAGTAGCCCATCATAAAACATGTTACATTGAAACGCATTCCATCTATCTGCGCTTATCTATACAGTTAATTTTAGTAAAAGAAAAAGTGACACCCCGAATGACGAGGTTAAACACGGCGGAACATGTGATGTCGATTACCGCCGCCACAGCTAGAACGAAAAATGCGATAGAACGAGGGGCTCTAATTTTAGTTTTGACCAAATTTTCTTGTAGTTTTCTTTTTTTTTCAATTGAGACGAACTTCGATGATCGACCGAACTGATGATAACATGGCGGTTCCGCTTTTTCGCGTTTTTTAAAATATACGTATATACATGGTGCACCGACACAACGTGGTATACTCGGTCCAATTTACTTTGCGGCTTGCGCGAGATTTGGATACATTTCGACGAGCCAGTAAAATCAAGACTCGATTTCCCATCGAACCTTTAAGAGCAAGATCTACGAACACCTTTTGGCTCAGGCGAATAATAGATGTACGGTAATAGTCGAATAAATGCTGACTGCGTAGCGCTTGAATAGCGTCGCGTGGTTGCATCCAACCCAACAATCAATAGGGTATCCAACTTGTTCAGCACAGTATTTCTTCAATTGAACTAGATATCGACAGTGATGACGTCCGTAAAAATTCGGTTTTTACAAATCTGTATTTTTTTTTGTTTTCACGAAAAAAAAAACCTAATAAAGCATCGCTTTATAATCTATATTATGTTTGCTACAGCTTATATCGTCGTAAAAGCTATTTTAAAAGACGACTTAATCATCACTTGCCACTTTAATCATAAAATCACGTGGGTAATTAACTAAAAAGCTAGGTTTTTTTCCCCTTTTTTCCTTTTTTCTGCTCCGGGTACCATTCAGTTCTTATAAGAAACAGTTGTTTTCCGTTCCGGCTTTCGATTGATTATATGAATCCACAGATGATACAATAGGTGACGCAGTTTGTTGTACTTGTATTATTGGTTGGGCTTGCAATCTTGCATCCCCTGGTGAAGAATCGGTAGTTGATGTTGCTGGGGCTGGATCGCGACGTAGGACGTTTGGAAAAATTGTGGCTGTAGCTACTGCATTGGTTGCTGAGCGTAGCAGTAGAATATCGGTTGCTGTGCGTAGTAGTATTGCATTGGTTGCTGGTTGCTGCTCCCGGCGAAAGTTTGCTGGAAGCCGGCGGCCGCGCGCGACAAATAGCGCCAATATTAAAACGGAAACATAAAATTGACAGTTAAACAACGAAAAAAAAATTTCACAATTATAGAAGAGAAATGCGTCATTACCGAGCTAAACGAATTCTTTTTACTGCAGCATACGGTAACTGATGCCATGACGGTTAAAGTGATGGCACAGAATGACTCGAGAACGCTGATGCTCATCACGGACCACTCCAAATCGATCCACGAGTCGCCTATTATAGGTATCAGCAGTGATGGCTTTTTCATTTGTTAAGACGTCAGATATATAGGCTGGCGAACTTACACAATAAGCCGGATGGTGCATTGATACTAAAGTCGGGATTATAGTAATAACAATGATAACTGGCTCCGCTCATAGCCGCAATACCGGACAGCGTCGCCGCAACGATGGAGGCCGGAATTGACAGAGCCGACATCACCACAGTCCCCACCAACCTATTAGAAAAAATCAAGAAGCAAGTCACTTTTCTAATACCTCCACCCATCAACTACTTCTGTATTTGTTAACATTTATTCCATTTCTTACAAAGATTGTGTTCGTTTTCGCGTTGCAGCTATGCCTAAAATTCCAGCTATAGCGTTAAAAGTCCCAGCCCAGATACCGGCTGCGATATGATCTGCATTTTCGAAATTGATCCACCAGTACAATTGAGTCAAATTGATCACCAACGCCGCAATCTTTGATTTGTTTATTCAAAACTGATTATTAAGGAATATTATGCGTGTACCGTATCGACTTACTTGGAGTCCTGCAGAGGCCATGCCGAGTAGGATGCAGAGAACGGAAAAAAGTCGGATGACCATCACCTTCATGGTAGGATAGTTGACATGATTTCGCATTTTCTGATCAATTTTCATCGCAGACGGATTGACGGTATCAATAATCACGGCACTACCTCCTTTGAAATTATCCATCTATTTGGCGAGTGAAAAAGTGTTTGAAATGTATAGTCTCAGATAATTCAAACACGGGTAAGAAGTTAGGAGTGACGTATATTATGTTTCCTTGAAACACTTTAATTTGTTGCTACTGTCAAAGGTCTGATTTGAGTCACTACCTACTAAGCCTACAGGTTTGTTATGAGAAATGCAAATGCTGCGAGCCTGCAACGCCTGATGCGAGTTGTCAGTCGATACTGGTGGTGGTGGCGGACGATTAAACGGTTTATAGCCTTGGCTTGGAGTCTTGGACTTGGACAGAGGACAGTATCTCGTTCCAAAAACCATGTATCATGTTTTTATCGTCTTGCGGTGAAAAGTAATTAAGGCAAAGCAGCAACCATAGAAACGAGATACTAGTTAGTTTTACGTATAAGAAAAATTAATCACGTTCTGTGATAAACTGATGGAACCGCGAAATATAGCAGATAGGCAACTGGAGGGACCCGGTTCTAAATATGTTGACAAAGTTTGAAAATCTGACTTCAACGGTGGGTATCGATGAATGTGCCAAAATAAATTTTAAAAAACTGGCTCTTTATTTTGCCCGGCAAGTCGGCAACCGCCATCGGAAAAAGATAGTCGGTCGCTTAACGACTAATGATGTAAAGCAAGAGCTCTAAAGTAAGAGTTAAGTAAGTGAAGTAAGAGCTCTATACTCGGCGGTTGAAAGATATTACAATACAAATGCTGCAAAGAAGATAGGCTAACAGTGAACACTATTTAATAGAAGCACAGCAACGACTAAAATTAATCGAGCGAATAAAGCAGAGATAGATAAGTAGACTACCGTATGATGAGGTAACCGGAGGTAACTTTGGATGAGCGGAGTAACTTAGACAGAAATCAAAGTTTAAATTCTACCACAAATTTGTTAAATTGCATGTTTTAGTGTGTATAAGATCGCAGGTGAAAGTTCGCCGAAAAGTGCATTAGACAAGTTTTTCTGGAGAAAACTGTTTTACTGTGCAAAAAAACTCGAATCATATTTTTGAAAAGTCAAATAAGGCTGTTTTGTTTCATTTTCTTAAACTATATTTACATATACTGTAACTAGTCAGATTTAGAGATAAAACTAGTGGTGGGCATATTATATGGTATAGGGGCACAGTGGCACACGGCATTCGATTTAATTAGACAAATATTTCTATAGAGAAATGTAACGGTGTGCAATATAAACCTAAATTATATTTAAAAACCAAGTTCAAGCGTTTTCGATCACCGATTACTTCATTTGGGTCTATTGATCACGTTTTCGGCAAGCATGTCAGTCATTGCAGAGGGAAGAAGTTTGGTTGCTGCAACAATATAGACATGCTTTCATTTTTACATTACCAATGACGGTGATGGCTATGTGGTTAAGGTGACGTGTGTCACCCGTCGGGAATTGGCGGTTAAAAGCGGCTTGGCACTGCTACTCGGATACCTGATGATCTGTGAACCTAACGGAACTCAGATAATGACAGCATAGGCACAACACCGTCTATTATTTATTATTTTCTGCTTTGTTTATGATTTTCTAAATTAATCACGAGGAAGGAAAGGCTTACTATCGATTTATCTACTCAACGGGTAGTGCAAGGGATTCCGAGAGTTGCTTTTTTTCTCTATTTCATTACATTCATTTCGAATTTTCCCACCTAGTACATTTATTGAAACGACAGCTGCGCCCTCAAGCGGGGGGTCTCGGGTTCGATTCCCAGAATATGAAAACTTTTTATTGAATGAAATAATTCAATAAAGACTTTTTCTGAAAGAATAAACTCTTACAAACATTTTAAGTTGCACAATTACATTTTAGATCGTCTTTTTCCATTGTTTTAGTATTTTCAAAGTCACTGCTGGACCGACCCGGCAACAAGGGCCTATTTTTCGAGTCCAACTGTCAAGTCTCAAGTGTCAATTTACCATTTCATTGCTTTATCGTGCTCAACACACGGATTTTATTCAGTAATATTGCACACAATTTCGAATTTTTCAAAAAGTTGTGATTGCATTTATTGTCTATCACATGACTCACTAACTCTGTATCTGTAAAAAACCGGGACAATGGGTTCATAACTCGTCGGAACCCAAAGAGCTCGTAATATCATGTCCCTTAGAAGGGACGACGTGCTTAACTCATGGTAGAGTAGAGTACTCTAACCACTGCGCCATCCCGGTTACTAACTTGTATTGGTTTTTAAATGTATACATTTGTCTTAATGCAGGTAAGCCACATAGTCCTTCGCACCCATGGAGTGCAAGTGTGTGTATGAAAAACTACTCAATTATTTATGAAAAATTCTAGCCTATTATACTGAACTTGAATTGAAATGTGTTTGTAAAAAGTTGGACAAAATGCATGTACACTTTCAAAGAATTGTACTATTCATATAGAGTAAATCCTGTACCATCACCCTTTTTCAGATGCTGTAAACTAAAATGTTTGACTTACTTGGTATATTCCAATTTCTCATTTCAGATATAGAATTTCAGTTCTACAGACAACTCGGATAAAATAAATGTCGTCTGATCGGTTAATAGTAACGAAGCTGCCATTTGGTTGGAATTACGAGTTAAAGTAATTCCAGGTGTTATCGCCGATTTACTCAATTTGGCGAAAATGTAACCTAATTAGAGTTAATTCTCTAGTCAAAAATGAGTTCCGCCTCTGTTCCAGTTTCTATCAGCAGTTTCCAGTTTTCAGCACAAACCCGCGCGTGACCAACGACTACGGTGATTTTATATTTGGGTGAAGGTGGAAGAAAACCCCTAGTTGGCGCTGTTTTCTGCCGATATCACTTATTTGCCCCATCTCTCTCTGATGGAAATAATAGAATAACTAGAAGCTCAACAAAAGACAGCGGAACAATCAGCAGCAATTCTCCCTACCACAACAGCTGCACTGGAAGCCCACCCTACCCCGATGGATGAAGCAAAACAAGAAGCTTTCTTACGGAAATCGGACGCTACGACTGTCAAGAAAAAATTTGTCGGTCATCGTGGGCACGAATGGTTTCTTGGTTTCTTGAAAGGAGGAAATCCTCGTTCAGTTTGGGTGGATACATGTGGCCAAAATCCCTTTGATTAGAACTCGAAGAACAAATCTAAAAGCTTATTTCAAGAAAAAGATGCTGGGACTGAGCATCACAGGAAATTATTTAGGGCGTTACTTTTTGTTTCTACTGGTCGCCGTCGACTGTAAGATGTGGGCTACACTAAAACCGAGCTAAAAGGTTGTCTACACGTTTCCATATACCTTTTAACCAGATTTAGACTCATTAGCAACAGACGGACATTTTCAACGGTGTTTGGCTTTATTTTGTCTACACTATGATGATCTAAACCCGTAACAAAACAGTTAAATATCAGTAAGTTCAGCGAAGTTCAGTCGCGATTTTTCAGCGGCCATTTTGTATTTTTTTTCGTTTGCAGCCTGCTTCTGCAATCTCAGTTCCCTCGAGGGTCTCACTCTTCCTTTGTTCCCTTGTGATGTGATGGTAAAACTAAAATGTAACTCTTCGAATCAAATGCAAAGAGAATGAAGGTCGCACAAGTAACAAATTGAAAGTTTGACGACGAAAGAGAAACATCTTGACATTATGAAGATACTGACAGTTTTACAGCATTTTTATTTTTTATGTTGCGGACTCTTGGGATTTAAATAATCTCTTTATTATCGTCGAAGTTGAACGGATGACGAGAACGGCCGACTGAAGAGAAGTGGAAGACAGTCAATACACTTGGCGTTAACACAACCAGTATGCTTCGCAAAATGGAATTTGGAGCGATGCAACAGTGTTCCAGTCGGCAAACAGCTGGAATTGTGTCGGTCCGTATAGGAACTAAAGAGAATTCACGATGGCCGGCTAGTTGCGATTTCCAAAAGGCCGTCTCGAAACCGACTTGCGGCCACTTGCAGAAACTCACGAACCAAGGCAGGCTCTCGATCTATCTCTTCTCTACAATCCTGACGTTTTTCTTGATAAAGTTCTTCATGTTGTCGAGGAGCCGATCGAAACGGTCGCCTAGCTTCGGCAAAAGCAGCCCATTACGTCAACTGGTAATTAACGTCGTAAAGACTTTACGACGTTCTTTACTTTACGGTAAAGTAAAGAGTACCGCAATCCAACTCAAACTCGACTTCAATAAAAGGAACTCGGTCCTACCCGGCCAGTAATGGTTCTTCAATTTCTTGTTTGCTTTCTCCAAGACATTACTCGAGCTTGTCGGGATGGAAGAATCTTTCCTTTTTTGTTCGAGTTCCTTGTAGAAATATTAAGAGGTGAAAGAATTTTTGTGTTTTTTTAAATAAAACAACGACCAAAAATCTAATTATGCACCTTAAAACGCTTGCAGAAGTTTATTCTTTCTGAAAAAGACTTTATTGAGCTAATTCATACAATAAAAAGTTTTAACTATCGGGGAATCGAACCCGAGAGTTTCGGGTTCGATCACGGGCCGAGGCCCCCCCTGGAGAGCGCAGCTTGTCTTTCATCAAATTCAAACTTCGGTATCGGTTGTAATTTGTAATTTGAAAGCCTGCAAGAAAAACGTGTTTCTTAGAAATTTCGAAAACTGAAAAATGCAATTTTTTCAGTGAAACTAATAGCTTAAATCGTTTTCACTAAAATAAAAGCATTAATTATTTTTAGAATTTCAACTGATAAATTTTACAAAAAGGGTTTTTGTCGACTGCGCGACTAGACTGATCAGCCTTATTCCTTACATACTAGATTTCTTACATACTAAGCTACTACGTATCCTACTCTGTATCTTTGACTCCTAGTCGCGACATCTTATCTCGGGACTAAGGATGTAACCAGAACATTGCGTTCGGTAGGATAGCGAGCACAACGACCACACCAAACTGCATGGGAATGATGTGATTGACTCGGTTGGGCTGATTTACAAAGTCATCCTTGCCAGGATACTTTAACCACTGAGCTATCCCGGTCACATCAGCTATCGAAAAATTCAAGGTATACTTTACAGTTGCTATCAGGAACGCACTGCTGCTGGGTTGGTGATCATTATGCCGGAAACTGATCATTTATAGCCGTTTTTCAGTTGAATTACACTTGAAATTGGTAGAAAACCAATAAAGACATCATTTATACAAACATTTTTTTAGTCGTTGAAAAAAGTGTTGTGGAAAATGTCAAAATGACTTTTCTGTGTAGCATTGATCGGCTGCAAGTGTAAAGAGACCACGCCCCTTTTGCCCATTAGCTACCTAATTCTCTGTCCGTGTGCACTATGACGTCAAAATATAGGAGAGGAAAAAAATATTTCTCCTTTTTTAGGGGAAGTGAATTTAACACAAAAAATTCACAATTCATTCACTGCAGTTTCCATTGTTGGAAGATACTTTGAATATTATTAGGTAGCCCTTATATTTTTAACTCATTGTAAATATTATCACTCTCAGTTCTTTTCCCATGTGGATAAATGTAATACTTTTTTCAACTAAATTAACTTCGTAAACAGAAAAATTATGGCTCTACCTCACGATAGTAAATTAATACGTGCTGTACTGTTTGTGTTCGACAGACAAGAAAAGAGTACACGGCTAGGCGATTAAGCGCGAGTAAGCGGCTTCTTCATTTTGCTCACCACTCACCCGTCCTCTTTTTATCATCTTTTCGCCGCCTTCTCTTTTAAGGCCTTCCCCCTCCTCCTGCAATTTCAGCAGTT
This sequence comes from Ceriodaphnia dubia, assembly GCA_022539655.2. Taxonomy (NCBI): domain Eukaryota; kingdom Metazoa; phylum Arthropoda; class Branchiopoda; order Diplostraca; family Daphniidae; genus Ceriodaphnia; species Ceriodaphnia dubia. The sequence continues at coordinate 129,827 of JAKUCG020000116.1, read as the reverse complement.
GTAAGGCAGTTTCTCGCAAAGCCATAGCAGTGCTAAATGTATATTATAAGTTAAAGATTGAATTTAACAACAACTATTTCTAACTTGAAGTGATGGTCCCAACAGCCCTCAATTTATTCTCACCACTCGATGGTAATTTCAGCCTAAATCAATTGTACAGTATATCTCAGCAAAAGTAATTTGTTTGCTGTGTATTGCCAAAGCTATTCTACCCCATAACTTTAACACCACCACTGTATAACCTGAAACCAATAGCACTGTAAAATCATCATATCATAATACGGTAATCAACAAGATTTTAAAAAATCTAAAGAAAAATGTAATTCGTCCGTTGTTCTATTGATTTGCCTTATTAGTTGCGCTTGTGGATGAATGGGTCGCCTAGTAGTGTTTGTAGTGTCCAAGGCTCAACTCCATTCCCATACAGATGCTCAGTAAAATGTTGCTAAAGGCTCGCTTGGGGATGTAACCACAGACGTAGTTGGACGGTGGCTGGATGGCCGTTGACCAAGCACCGCCCGAACCTGGAGCGCTCTTCAGGATACAGGTGCCACCGCTGGCGTTGGCGATGTGCGTGAAATGGGTGCACTTCCAGTCTCCGGCGCACAGATTTCCACAAGCAAAGGCCGTCGGAATGCAGGTCAATGTGTAAATGTTGTGGTCGCAAAAATCGCAGTTGGTGGTGTAGGTGACGGACGGATGAGTCGTGTATGCAACTGGTGTCGTTGTGGTGCATGGTGGAATAGGCGGTGGGGGAGGTGGAGGTGGTGGGGGAGGTGGAGGAGGAGGAGGAGGTGGAGGTGGTGGCGGAGGTGGCGGTGGACAAGGACTTCCTCCGCAGCGGTTGTCCGACGATAAGAACTCATCAAAAGTTGCATTTGCTGGTGGCAGACCTTCAACTTTTTCATTCAGTTCCTGTTACGTGTTACCAATCAAACGTTTTACGGAATTTGAGTTGTTTTGGGAATTATTAGCCTAAGATTTATTTTGACCTACTTCTGATGCTTCGAAAGCTCCCGGACTGTACTCATAGAGTCTTTGTTTACTGCTGCGTTCCGTGGACGGCAGACGAACGGCGACAACAGCCGAGATCAATATCAAAACTAGCCAGAGCTTCTGTTGTATTCAGATCAAGTGAACAATAATTACATTTTGAAACCCCTGGCCATCATAAGCTGAAGTTCACAAAATTTAAGCGAAACTTTATTTTGATAGCCTACCTTTTCCATTTTGTTTGATTTTCTTCGATGACTACATCGACTTACCCGTAAATGAGTAAATAGATGAATGCTACCATCTCCAACCGTAGAATCATTTATTTATACCACGCATCAAGGCCGGGACCAACGAAGTTAGCTTGTTCTGTACTTGGACTGCTGTCTAAGAAAACAAAACGAGGTAATCTTCCTTTCCTCATTGTTGTTGCGAACTTGCGGTTTTATCTGCTCACTTCCATCGAGGTGTACAATTCGCTTTTGTACATTTACCTTGATGCAAGAGGCTGCTATTTAATTAAAATGGCGTAATTCAGTATTGATCATGCAGGAACATCGTCAGTAGCTGGAGATGAGCTTGTTGTGCAACCATGTGGGTAATAATATAAGTAGATAGTGAAGAACAACGAAAATAAAAAAAATAAGTGATGCTGGTCTTTGCGACTTTGAAATGTACAAACGGCCTTGTGGCAATGTGGCTGTGATGACAATGGGTGCGGTTGTTCGCAAGTTAAGGTATTCAAGGAAGAATCTCTATATTTCCCTAACAGATGCGGGAGCTAATATGCTATACTCGTGGGACATTATGTTGTTTCTCAACATTCATTCAGTCGACACGTTGACACCCAAACCAATATAGCTATATTGTTAACTGAACCCTCCAAAAAAGTGCGGATGCTTCTTTTGTTTGAATCTTAATCCGTGAGAGGAGAAAATAAGTATTGTATATTTTGTATACGACTGTAGCCTACACAGTACACTTAAACAAATTTCGGAAAAAGGATCGCCATATATAGCGTTTCCCATGGTTTCCCAGCAAGAGAATGAAAGATAATTAAGAGTATTAAAATTAAATTGATGAGTCATTGTTAACAAATGCGCTGCGCTTCGTCAGTCCATCAAATATATATTGTTTCGGTCGATCACTGGAAAGCGCGTGCAATATTGTTGATATCAATCGTGCACTATATAAATGAAAACAATCTGTTGAAATCTGGTCTGTATTTGTACCTTGATTTGTACCACCAGTAAAGTTTCTCTTTTATTTTCCCGCACGTGCCCATCGTGAATTTTTTATGTGGCCGTGAAGTTCGTACAGCAGCTCACTTCCAGCCGCTTCTTCTCATTGGAAAATTATTTTGACAAAGGTATAGAAGTACAATTTTTGCTGTTTTCTAAGCAGTTTAAAATTTTTAGTTTGACAGGATATACGAACGAAATAAAACTGACCTGCTGAAAAGTGTAAATATGGTATTCTCCTGGTCCAGATTGACTATCCAGGATCGACGAATGATCATGTTTGTCGATGCCGTTGAAATGGAAGGAAGGCATTAAAGTTAATTAATTTCCCACAACCCTACTAACACAGCGGATCCCGTTTACATTCCCAGTATGTAGATTCATCCGAAAGTCATCCTCCACCAACTGGGATAGCCTGATTATATTTCTAGGATGTAAATTATTGGATGCAATATGAATATAGGCTATGTTCGAAGTAGGATAGACAGCGTACATTTGTAGGACATTAAAACTCGGACGCGATCTGAACCGAAGTTTTGAGAAAACTATCGACAAAGGCCGGGTAGATACTCTTCCGAGTAGGATAGATGTACAATGTTCATTGGATATAATTTTATGTTTTTAAAAAGGATACCGAAATGCATTTAAATGGTATGTCGGCGGGATGTCCGTTATTGGACTTCGTATCGGATGGAAAATTCTAAGGACAATCTCCTTGGTAGTATATAAATCGGATGTAGGTAGGATGTTAAAATACGACAGGTTAATTTAGAACATGAAAATGCTGCTGAACGCGTGAATAATGAAGCGAACTCGAGCACGATCATTTTCCTCCCAATTTAGATTTAAGAACTATTAACGAAATAAGCTAATGCATCGACTGATACTAAGTATAGGTAGATCGGTATTATAGGCACAAACATGTTATGAAGTTTCTATGAGTACATAGCACTATCAAAGACACTGATATTTTTATCTTTATAAAATTGACTTGATCCTCACTCCTCAGCACAATTTGTACTAGCTAGTCTAGTACAAGCCCATTAATATGGGCAAAGCAAGTTAACATTCGATTGGATGATTGACTTGAGTATATTTGTGAGAAGCCCACCTTACTAGTACTCTTTACCCAAAGAGGTATAGGAGGTGGGCCATCCTGAAGTATCAAGATACCATCAAGGAACCATTACATAATAATTAAATATAATTATCTATCGTAAATTAGGAAATTTAAAAGAGAAATCAGCTTTATTGGTGGCTACATGAGCCAAATTTATATGAAAATGGTATATCCTCCCTATGTCCCATTTACGTACGCCTGGTATATACATGGGATATCCCTAATCTATATCGTTTGGAGCGGTAATATGGATATCCCTAAGATGTTCAAAGGACGTACAAGTTTTACGTCCAATATCCCATTGGGTACATCCATGGGATGTAACACTGACATGGCTGTGTTAGTAGGGAATATTCGATTTTCTAAAAGATGTACGGTATCACATGAAATAAACAGAAATAAGATAGAATGAAAATGCTTTATTATCGCGAAGCGGTTATATGTTGAACGTTACAAGGTATATATATATGAGACTGTCTCGTTCCCGTGTTAAATTATAAAACCACGACTGCATGATGTGTGGACATCGTAATTCTTTAGTTACTATGGGGATCTAATGAATACAGACCAACTTTTAGTGACTTGTGGTGGGATAAAAGACAAACGTTTCGAGGATTTCTTTTATGATGGATATCATCATGTTTTGGGTTCTCATCATGACAGGTTCCATCCTCTACGGCACTGCCGAAGGTAAGTAGCCTACCAATAACAGGGAAAAACTACAAATATGGAAATTTAGTAAGATTTGATGTCTCTGATCTCTGTCTCCCTAACAAAAGGCGATAACTTCGACAAAGGAAACGTTATGGAAGGATTACACTTGGTGATTGCCACCATTCATGTATTAAAGCTTATTATTTATTTTATTTACACAATACCGTAATAGGTTTATACATACGAATAGTTCTGATGTAGCCTAATTTATTTTAATTTCCATTCGAAACGCGTTAACGTAGAATAACCCGTATGTGCTTCTTGAACATACCGGAGCCAACATTAGTCAAGTTAATGGTTTTCTTCCCGACGTAGTTGAATGGATGGCCAAGAAGCATAAGTTCACGTGAGTTCATTTTGAGGTTTATTTGGTTCCTAATTGTTTTCATGGTAAAGAAGGATCGAGATCATAGAAAAATCTTTTAGTTTTGAGTATGTTGAACCACCTGACGGTGCTTTTGGAGCCTTCGAAAATGGATCGTGGAACGGAGTGGTCGGAATGGTCGTTCGAAGGGTGGGTCACATACAAAATAATTAAAAACATTCAATTCAATCGGATGAATTCTTCGAGAAAGTCTTGCGCTATTTATTTGCATCATGTAGGAAGTCCAAATGGCAATGACAGCCTTATCTGTCACATATCTGCGATCCTTGGCCGTGGATTTTACCATACCTTTTTCAGAGGAACCCGTGTCCCTCCTTATTCCTTATCCTCAATTAGAGGGCACAATTACCCGCATTATCAAGCCATTTCAATCCGAGGTAGACTATACTTGTTATGCTAATTGCTAAATTACTCATACGCTTGCATTTAAGCAAAGGCTGTTATTATCATTTGAATTTATATGATACAAGGTATGGTTAGGATTCATCCTTAGTCTGTTTATCGCTGCCATGATCCTCCGGTTGATTTCTCGATACGAAATGCCCCAAAATTCTCGGTCTTCCCGTCGAGAGCAGGGAGGATTCTCATATGCTTGGTTCCTTTTCCGCGTACTTGCAAATCGTAATACACTTGTCATTATGCATCAGTTAGTTTTCACCTAATGAAGTATCTTTATGTCGCCTATAGCTGACGAAGACATCATCTATACCTTGGCGAAACGACTTGTGGTTGCTGCGTGGTGTCTAATGGCCGTCGTTCTCGTCAACTCTTACACCAGCAGCTTAGTTTCCTACTTGATGGCTCCAAAATACGTATCACTGATGAATACAATTCAAGATTTGGCAGAGAGTAAAGAGATTTCTCTCATCGTTCTGAAACATACCTCAATGCATTCCGAATTGCTTGTATGTAACAGAGACTAGCAGAACTGTTTAAATACAAAAAAAAGTTATTACGATTTAATGATAAACAAACAGGCAGCAAAGTACGGTGTTCTAAAGAGACTTGGGGACAGACTAAGAGCTGATCCACAATCCGTCCTCACATCGCTGGAAAACCTTCACGATATCATCTTTTCCCAATACAAGGCGTTTCCAACCGTAACATAACATGGAATAATATTAATTTTAAAATTAAAAGGCCTACTGCCCCTTTTAAAACTGTATTCGATTATCAATTCCGCGTAGGGAGAAACGCCTTCAAAACTTCGAATGGACAGAGACTTCAAAGCTACCGGACAATGTCGCCTTTCCATTGCCAAAGAATCACTCTTTCCGGATCAGCTTGCCATCGCCATGACAAAATACAGCCCATTGACGAACATCTTTAACATCGAGTACGGCATGATTTTTCCTAATATAGGGTTTCTCACCCAAAAATATGTCGTAATCCTTCAAGGCAATGATTTTGAAATTAATTTTCGAAAGGCTGATATGGTTGCGACAGATGGGCTTGCTAAACCACTGGAAACGCTCTCGTTTACCCAGACAAAATCGATGCTCAGTTCTGCAATCCTCTTCTCCACGTTCAACTGGAAAAAACAAACGATTGAATCTCAATTACCTTTCTAGCGCTTTCCTACTTTACGGTATTGGTATCACGTGTACTGTCGTGGCTTTTGTTTTTGAAATTTTAATTTTCTCAATTCAATCTTTTTTTCGAGTCAATATTAATCACCATTCACAGACTTTTGTAAGAAAAGTTATTACGTAACGTTTTACTTTTTGTTACAAATCTTCTTCTGCAAATTATTTTTTTTTTCATTAAAAAAAACTTATTTCGCTAACTTTTAATTATGTACGTATTTCACTGTTGTACTGATACTATATGATTATTATATATAACCATGGCAAATTACTTTACGAGAGATTTGGTTGGATCAAATGAAAACGGATTTCCTCTACTGCGTCCCATAATACATATATGGAATGCAGCTGGAAGTCGTTCAGATATCACTTATAGTTCACACGCCCATGTACACACCTCTTGTTAAGTTATCCAGGCCAGTAACTGTATTCGGATGCAAAATTGTTGTTTTTAATCATAAACATTTATAACTGAGAGATTACAAAATGTCACAATGTGAGGCAATACAAATGTATGAATTACGAAGAACAAATAATCGCTACGAAGAGAATTCTATTTAAGTAATGTCACAAGATATTCAAAATTGGACTCACAGTCTCGCACCATTTGGTTTAACTGTGAAGTATACTTAAAAACAGACACAATATGAGTATTAAGACCAATCTGGATTCAAAGGAAGAAAACTGAAAAAAGTTCTTAAAGCTTTTAAAGCTGAATACGTACTGTTTTTAACTCGCATCTGATGACGCGTCCTCATAGTTTATCCATTCTTCTTCCTCACTTTCGTCGTCTTCTTCGGTTTCTTCTTCCTCACCTTCGTCCTCTCCCTCGACTAATTCCTTCTCTTCTTCTTCGTACGAATCTTCTTGATTCTCATCTGTGTGTAGGCTACGGCGTCGGTCGAGCCACTCTTTGACAACACGAGACATATTTCGACCGCCATTGCCGGGATGTCCAAAGTAAATGTAAGCCAACCGACGAAGCTCGAGTAGTTTGTTAATCCTTTCGTCGTCATCTTCAATTTCGTCCTGGTTTTCAATGCGAATGACCTCGCTGGTGAAGTAGATGATGGACTCGCTAACATCGAGACACTGCAACTTTGGATTCGGGTTTAGACTTATCTCAATATTGTTCAATCGTTTAATCATGTCCAAAACAGTTTCGAACAACTTCACCAAAGACGCCTTCTTCGACATAAAGTCCTCCTTCATTGCACTGCACAATTCTTTCACTGTCAAGTTCTTCTTCAATTTGGCGTCGTACTGTTCCTTGATGGCGTCCAACGAAGTCGACTCCTTTTCATGGTAATTATCCCATCTGAACGGCTCGTTTCTGTGCACTTTCCACGAACACTGTTTCGGACAAACGCGGCAGACGGGCTGTGCCGGATTAGTGTGATCCATGACATCGCAGTTGTCTTTATAATCGTCTTTGATGCCGCAAACTAAATGGCACGTCACTTTATATACAGTACAGTTGGTCACGTATTTGCCGTACGGTAGACTGAATTGATGTGGAAGTGTCACGTCCAATTGCAACTCGTCAATTTCGTTTTCCATGTAAAGAGTTATTTTATCCTTAAGGGTCGACAACTCTTGCAATTTGGTCAAGTTCGTCTTCATTAGATCGTTCAGTCCATTCACCGTCGCTTCGAGTCGCTTCTTCTCGTCAAGAACTTGTTTGGACAGAGGAACTACCTTCGTGTCATCAAGGGAGGTGAACAAGTTTTCAAACGTCTTCAACCACTGCTCAGAGTCTTTTGAATCTACTCTGAGGCGGCTGGATTCAGCAAAAATGGAGCCGTACCATTTGAAGCACAGAAGCTGGCCTTCGGTCGCCATGCCGTGATCCCAGATAGACTCAAACAGAGGCGTAAAACTCTGCTTGTCGGCACAAGTGAAGAGAAATCGGACGTCGTTTTTGACTTCCAAGCCGAAGATGGTAGTCAACGAGGAGTAGATGTAGAGTTGAGATGACATGACGCGAGTTTCTGTGGGATCCATAACAAACCCGACCAAGTTGACCTCCTGGATGCTGTTGTTCTTGTCATCGAAAAAAGTGCGGACACGTTGAGTGATTTCTTTATTGTGGGCCGAATTACCTTCACGTACGTAGTTTGGAATGTCGATGATAGTCAATGAATAATCGATGCGAAATCCATTTGTGTGATGAATGTCGTAGACGGTGATGCGAGCTTCACGAATATTAGACGGATTGGTTAACTGAAACCGGAACGGGCCCTTCAAGTCGACACCAAAGATATAATTGACGAGGCTGTTGACTAGTAGAGTTTTGCCGGAATTCAAGGTGCCAACCAACAGGATTGTACGGAAGTTCCGCTTTGTGTTGACATTCGGTTCGCCAAACATAAAGCGATCGGCCGTCTCGAGTCGTCCCTTTAGTTGAGTAAGTGGAACAGCGTAGAGGTCCAGTCCGTTCGTTTTGCCGATTTTCTTGCTGCGCTCCACCAGCGTCTCGCCAAATTGGAAATCTTTGGCCAGCGTCGTAAATTCAATTGTTTCGGTCGGCTCACTCGTCTCCGTCCAATCAGTTTCGATGGTCATCATGTACACGAAATACTTCGAATTGGGCTGGAGATCTTTAAAAATACAACAGGTCTCGTAGTTTCGGAACTCGTATTCTTGAGCCGATACATTTGCTCCGTCCTTCCAGCATTTGACGTACACATGATAGGGGAAGGATGAGTCGATTCCAGTTGAATTTGTCCATTCCAATTTGGCTGATGTTCGTGTGATGGAATGAACCTTTAGGTTAGTTGGTGGCTCTAGAGTAACATTCTCGGGAGTTGAAGACGAAACCACGTCAAGGGCAGACGATTCGTCGACGACATCGCTGAAATCGCTGCGCCCGATGCATGTATCCGCTGCTACGTGGAATTCCATCGCCAATTTTGATTGAACGGTTAGTTGAATCTCGCCTGGCTCATTCATCCTCTGTTGCATCCATGGATCGTAACTTCCTTTCCGTCGATATTCAATCAAAAATTGACAAGGGAAACCCAGTTCCCCATAATCCCACGTTGCAGAGATTGCTGGCGAATTCGTCTCCGGAGCAAAAATCTGTAATCCAGTTGGTGGGCACGGCAATCGGCGTACGTTTTTCTTAGACAGTTTGCCAGCTTTGTAAACGGAGTAGTAGCAACCAAACTGTGCGTTGCTCTCCCTGAATGTGACGACAAACTGGACTTGGTCCTGAAGATGCGTGTTCTTCTCGACGTGGAGGGCCAGCTCTCTAACTCTGTCCAGCACGAGCTTCCGTTTAGCTTGGATCAAGTACCAAGGTTGTTCAACATTTCGAATGCTGTCACCTTCTTCGTCTTCGGTATAAATGTCTTCCAAATAGGAACTTTTCATAAATGACAGAATAGAGTTCGTCTTTTCATCCAGTGACGGAACAAAAAGAACAAGAGAGTATTCTTTGTTTGTGGACATTTTCAGTAGCCGGTCCAGTTGATTTTTACCGGCCAAGGTAACTCCGGTCTGAGTTCTGCTGGCAATCGCTTCCATCATCTCCAATTCGGCCCGTTTACAGTTCAGCCAATGTTCCAGTTTAGTCGGTCTAAACAGAGGATGGCGCAAGGCTTTGTCGAGGTCAGTTTTGACACGATTGTCGAAAGAGTTGACGCACTTGCGACCAAGAAAGACAGATATCTTCAACTTTGATTTCAAGACCTCTTGGTATTTGAAGACAACTTTTGCGAACTCGAGTAGTTTGGTACAAACAGCTGATCCTTTATTGACACAGGCAACGGCTTCTGCCTTTGCGACGATGTCTTTCCAGTCGGCGAACAGAGAGTTGCATCGAGAGGGATATATTCTCTGTCTGTGTGACGTCACCCATCGACGTCACGGGGAGCAAGCTCGACACGGGTACGGTTGCACCGACCCAGAGCCCTCCTCTCAATATGTGTGTCGTCGGGCTCCGCCCGCGACAGACAGTCGTTCGTCCCTCCCTCGCGGTAGGAGCGTTCGTTCGTCCCTCCCTCACGGTAGGAACGTTCGTTCGTCCCTCCCTCGCGGTGTGCGACCTAATTCTCGCTTTCACAGCGTCCTATAAAAAGGATGCTGAGCCAGCGGGATAGGGACACGGGACACAAGCACAATGCTTTGTACTCTTCTTGCACTCTTCTGATCCGGTCAATATAAAGTTATTCAACCCCTTCCAAGTGTCTATTCATTTCTCCCAAATTCTCCACTACATTTTGGCGAGCTCAACCCTTCGTTCCTGATCTCTACTAGAACAGCCCACAGATGACCTACATCCGGATGATTTCCAAGGTAAATACGAATGCCTACCTTTTCTTTTTTACACGTAGACGATAGCCCAACCGTAGATAATTCTGAAAATACTGGAGTTAGACCCAAACAAAAACATAGTACAGTTGTTAGAACTAGTCCCGCAGCCCACCCTTACGAAAAAGTATCATCTTCTCATGTGTTGGTTCTCACGTGAGGATCATATGAAACCTCACATGAGAGTCATATGAGATTCATATGAGGCCTCATCTGATCTTTTCGGACTGATAATCACGTGATTGTCACGTCCTCAATGAGAAAATCATGTTGAAATACTTAATGAGAAGTCTTCAGGTCGTCACGTGAGATCCTCAGTGAATTCTTACGGGAATATTTGAAAGAAAAGTCATCACCGTCTCTCACGTGTGCCGTGATTAACGATGTATACAGTCATACTTTCCGAACGATTTTGATTGCTGGTGGTAGGATTCCAGACGTTCCTCAGATCTGATTGCGCTATTCGTTCCATGTCAATTTCATTTGGTTGTTCGTCCTGATGAGTAGCCTATCAATTCTTCATGTGAGTTTCATTCTCACTATTTCTCAATTAGTCAGTTATATACGTGAGAATCTCAATTTTTCTTTCATTTTTCTCACAAGAATCTCATTCCTCTCACGCCCCATCGCTCTTCGCAGTCATTAAATCTTTTCACAAACTCGTCATCTCATAATGATTTCATACATCAAAAATCGTGTATCTTAACTCAATGACTTAACTCGATCCTGACATTATGATGACTTACCTCTTGTTTGAATGGTTAAAGCGTTTAACCACGACACGAAAGGTCAACGGTTCGAACCCGCGCTAGATGATATTTTATGAGATTTAGACAACAGGAAAAATTACAAAAGGAGCTCAGGATCTGCCATTTGAAAATGACTAAAAAATATGTAAAAGATATCATGATAGTCATGTGATTGTGAGTCACACATTATCGTCCATATTAATCATCTGGAGTCAATAGAAAATCATCAATCCAAATTCTCAATCTTTGTCATCTAGCTCTGTGTTTGAATGGTTAAAGCGTTTGGCCACGACACGGAAAGTCAACGGTTCGAATCCGTGCTAGATGAAATCTTATGAGTTTGAGTAAAAGAGAAAAAAAATTTACAAAAGTCATGAAGCATATGATCTGCCTTTTGAAAATCACGAAAAAAATGTAAAGGGGATTTCGATAGTCATGTGATTGCGACTCCACATTATCATCTGAAATCATTAGAAAATCACCTCATATCTTCCATCCAAATTCTCATTCCTTGTCACCACTTTGATGGAATGGTTAAAGCGTTCGGCTACGACACAGAAAGTCAACTGTTCGAACCCGTGGTACATGACATTTTATGAGATTAAGAAAACAGAAAAAAAATTAAAAAAATATAGAGGTCATGACAGTCATATGATCGCGAGTCCTCAGCGTTATCATCTAAGATCAATAGAAAATCATGTCATCGAAATGAGAAATTTACAAATATATGAAGATAAAAATCATGTTCATGTATAATCACGGTCAAACTGTCAAATCAAGTTATCACTTCTCACGTATCTACTAGTGACAAAAAAGCTTGTTTCAATGAGACTATATGAGGTTCAGTGAGAATCATCTGAGAATCATGGAGAATCACGTGATAAGCTCATATGATCGTATGATAGTTTTTCGTAAGGGCAAAAACCGATTACCCTTAAGGAACTTAAATTAAGATTAGCTAGTAAAATTTTATATGACCAAGTAGAACAAAGACGTTTAATTAACACTGGAGATCGTCGTCATTTAGAGCGTATAGAGCAATTACAAGTTGATATAGATAATAATAATAGGCTTTATTCTACGATTAGCATCGATTGCGAGACAGGTCGCCCAAATCCAGAAGAAACCGTATTTTATTTAGTGGGTAACGATTTTTATAACCCGATTAAACCACAAATTTTACATCCTACTTATCGATCGACACCATTTGAGCCTATTCCTGAACTTGACGAGCACGTAGAAGAGTCCGTAGACGATATCGTCCGTGGTATTTTAAGTAATTCAGCAGTCGCCTTACCTCAATCGCGACAACCAAATCCAATCGCTCTTAATATCTGTATTCCGAGAGACGAACCTTTAACTCCAAAATTTCCGCAATTTCCGTTCTTAAACAACCCCGAGGATTGGAATTTTAATAATATCCCAGATCGTCGTGCTAGAATAATCAATCTTGAGGAGTTACAAGATAATCAAGAGGAAGTAACAAGCGAGGAAGAAGAAGAAGGAGAAGAAGAAGAAGAAGAAGGAGAAGAAGAAGCAGAAGAAGAAGCAGAAGAAGAAGCAGAAGAAGAAGCGGAAGAAGAAGAAGTAGAAGAAGAAGAAGAAAGCGTAGAGGAAGAAGAAGATAACTTAGACGAAATGGGTGTCGCAACACGCGCTGTATTAGCAGAGTTAAGAGAAGCAGGTTTAGCTAACACAAGAGCGTTAGTTAGAGGAATGAGTAATTTAAGTGCTTATCAAGTACTTAAAGATATTCCAATTTTCACAGGAGAAAGTAATAGTAACGAAGTAATAGAAGAATGGTTTCATAAAGCTGAACGTATAGCTGATGCCGCAGGTTGGACACCACAACAAAAGCTAACTTTATTCCAACAAAGACTAGAGAAATCAGCCGCAAATTTTAATGACTCGTTGAGAGCTAATCAGAAAAACGATTATGCCGTATGGAAAGCAATAATTACAAATGGTCTACAAGATAGTACAACAAAAGCGATTAAGAAACAACAACTGAAACATCTGACACAAAAATCAGACGAGCGAGTTAGAGATTTTCAACGAAGACTGGAAGATAATTATAAAATAGCCTATGGTGCTACCGCAGCTAGAAGCGTAGAACCAACCGTTGTTCAGATGCGAGACGAGCTAAAGAAAGAAATTTTCCTAAAAGGCTTGAGAAAAGATATTCAAACAGCAGTATATTCGCGAATAAATACGGAAGAGATATACGAGAATGTAGTAGCCATTGCGATAGATTGCGAAAAACTTGTAGAGCTACGTAGACTTTCAGAAAAAGACGATATTACTTCAACAGTCACTAAAATGACACGAGAGAATGAAAAGAATTCTGAAGATATTAAAGACCTAACAGAACTAGTACACACTTTGATTAAAACTAAAATCTCTCCGACTGTCGCAGGAATTGATACCGTTGATGATACAGGATTGATCGCAGCAATCAACCAATATCATAACTCAAAAACTAATTACCCGAACAACTATCAGGACAAATCTCAAGTACGCTTTAATACTAATAGAGGTCGTAGTAACAGCAGATACAATTCGAACAATTACCAAGGAAATAATTATAGAGAGACTAGACGTTGCTATAATTGCAACAGAGTAGGACACATTGCTCGACAATGTCGCAGCAGACCTTCCAATCAGAATTACAGACAAAGAAGCAAAAGCCGAGACTCCAAAACGCGTCAAGGCGAAAGAAACAGAGCTAAACGAATAAAACAAAATCAGTAGAAAAGAGCCACCATGTCCACTTTACGCATTTTTTCATATTCCAATTGTTGTAAATAAGATCAAAATTCTTGCTTTATTGGACACTGGAGCACAAGTTAGCGTTATCTCAAGTAATCTTTTATATAAATTAGCCTCAAAAACTTATCGTAGATTAGAATGTAATGATACAGATGTTTTGCGAACCGTTAGCGGTAAAACGATGAATGTAACAGGATTGTATGAAATTAATTTTAGGATAAATGACCATAACCGTAAAATTAAGCAAATTTTTTATGTAGTACCAGATGTAACTCAACAATGTATCTTAGGTATAGATTTTATAATTAATAATGGCGTTACTTTTAATGGCGAGACAAGAGAATTAACTTATAAGGTATCAAAGAATAAATACCACTTAATTGGCAAAATTTCAAAAGAGGTAGAGAATACGCCGAAATCGATCAAGAAAGAAAGCGTATTCGACCCTGTTATAATAGAGGATGAAACTTCCAATGTATATAGAAGTGATTTGATTAAACTATTAGCGAAAAATAGAGACATTATTGCAGCTACGATGTCAGAACTAGGACTTGCTAAAGGAGCCAAGCATGAGATTGTAACAAATGGAAAACCTGTATATACTAGTTATAGAACAGTAGCTAAAGCTTTGGAACACGTAGTCAAAGAGAATGTAGAAGAAATGCTTTTGTATGATATAATTAGACCTAGTAATAGCCCTTATAGCTCACCTGTAGTTTTAGTACCAAAAAAATCTGGTGAACGTAGATTTTGTGTAGATTATCGTAAACTAAACGCAGTCACAGTTAAAGACAAGTATCCACTTCCACGCATTGATGTAACAATTGATTATCTTTATGGAGCAAAATTCTTTTCAACACTTGATTTATTCAGTGGATATTGGCAAATAGAAATTGTAGATGAACATAAATATAAAACTGCTTTTACAACGGAAGATGGACACTATGAATTTAACCGTATGCCTTTTGGTTTAACCAATGCACCCGCAACTTTTCAACGTTTAATTAATAATGCATTGCGACCCGCTCTTAAGAAATATGCCTTAGTATACCTAGATGATATTATTATATTTTCAAAATCGATAGAAGAGCACTGGAAACACATCCAAAATGTGTTTGATCTCCTTAAAGAGAATGGTTTAAAGATTAAGCTTGAGAAATGTACCTTTTTGAAGAAGAAAGTGAATTATTTAGGACACATTGTCACAGAAAATGGTATTTTACCAGATCCGAAAAAGACCGAATCGATAAAGAAGTACCCCACTCCCAAAAACGTTGATCAATTAAGAAGTTTTCTCGGACTAGCTGGATATTATAGAAAATTTGTAAAGGATTACGCGCAGAAAGCGCATGCCCTGACGACTCTAACGCGAAAAGAAACTGAATGGAAATGGGCCCAAGAACAAGAAGATGCATTTCAGTTTCTTAAAAATTGCCTACTCACCCCACCAATCCTTCGCTATCCGAATTTTGCGCGCGAATTCATCTTACATACGGATGCCTCAGGTTACGGTGTAGGTGCAGTACTGGCACAATATCATATCGAAGATGGTATTGAACGAGAGGTAGTTATCGCGTACACCTCAAAGCACTTAAATGATACACAAGCTAGATGGAGTACAATAGAAAAAGAAGCTTACGCTATCGTTGATGCAGTAAAGACATTCTATTCCTATTTGTACGGTCGTAAATTTAAAGTGCTTACTGACCATCGACCATTACAATGGTTAATGTCAATAAAGGAGCCGACAGGGAAGTTGGCTAGATGGGCATTATTGCTGCAAGAATTTGATATCGAGATTAGTTATCGACCTGGAAAGACAAATCAAAATGCTGATTGTCTTAGCAGAATTCCGATTATAGATACCGATACTCAGATTACGTCTCCGGAGACACCCCAAGAACAGAAAGAAATGATACAGGAACAGAAACAGATACCAGTAATATGTTTTGTAACAAAGGATTTCGCAGCAGAACAAGAGACAGACAGTTATTGTAAACGAGCTCGTGATCAGGTTATCCGTGTAAATAAATTACGCGAAGAACTGTCGAAAGAAATTAAAAGCGACATAGAAGAAACAATTGAAGAAGTAATAAGAGATAGTCGCTCAGAGAGCCCGAACCGAGAATTTGATCAAGATTCTTCATCGTCTGAAGACGAAACCCATAATGGAACTAAGTTTACTGAACTCTATAATGGTCTAATCGCAACACATGATGGTAGAATATTGGTCCCGTTATCCTTAAAAGAGAAAGTCTTAAAACGATTCCATAGTAGTCCGTACGCTGGACACCTAGGAATAAAAAAGACTATAGCTCGAATTCAACGTAGATTTAAGTGGCCGAAGATGAGTGAAGATATTAAGAATTATGTAAAATCTTGCGAAATTTGTGCTAAAAGAAAAGCAATAGGTAATTCAAAAGCTCCTTTAAAACCAATTCCACCTCCAGATTATGTATGGCAAACTATGGCAATGGATATTGTTGGTCCAGTAACACTGTCATCTGAACATTATTGCTATATTCTTGTTATGGAAGAATATTTAACAAAATACGTAATAGTAGCACCCATGGTAGATCAAACCGCAGAAACAGTAGCTCGAACTTTTGTAAATAATATTGTATTACAACATGGAGTGCCTGAACGTGTACTCACGGATCAAGGTTCCAATTTTCAATCAGAATTGATGGATGTCTTATATAAGCAGTATGGAATTGAAAGACTCAGAACGACAGCATACCGACCACAATGTGACGGTATGGTTGAACGTTTTAATAGAACTTTAGGCGATATGTTAGCTAGTTACGTATCTGAAAGACCAGAACGTTGGCCTATATTTTTACCATTCGCAGCATTTGCTTATAACACTTCAGTTCATGCGAGTACCGGATATACTCCTTTTTATTTAATGTATGGTAGAGAAGCACGTGAGCCATCTGATATGATGCCTCCCACTAGATTAAGAACAGTAACAGACGAAAATATGATACAATCACAAATGTGGCACGATGCCATCGAATTTGTCAAAGATAAAATTAAAGAAGCCCAAGAATCTCAAAAACAATATTACGACAAAAGTACCAGACTAACTGCTTATGAGATAGGTGATAGAGTAATGTTAAAAGAAATGGCGAACGTCCCAGGCAAATTTAACATGCGCTGGGAAGGTCCTTATATTGTTACAGAAAAGAAAGGCGATGTCACGTACAAAATCCAATCGGAAGAAACTAAAAAGTTCTTAGTTGTGCACGTTGATCGAATGAAGAAATTTCATAGTCAACCTACTTTAGCAACATCTAACGAACCAATTATTACTACCGATAATAATCCTAAGGACGTAACAGAAATTCCCAAATCAGTAGAGCCCGAACGTAGAAAAAAGCGAGCAGAAAAGCAACCAATTGATAAAACACCAAATTATAACTTTAGACGAACTGTCAAACCTCCTAAACGTTACCTTGATTAAGCTGACCGCTTTTGCAGATGGATAAACTATGTATCGGGATCCTGTCATCCACTATCCTCTTCGGATTGGCATCATCTCTGAACATGACCGTCTGCGATTGCGAGAAAGCCGAGGTAATTGGACTTATGGACGTAGAACAACCTTCTTATTGTAACAAACAACATGTACCCTACCCTGTCTTAAAGCAATATCGTTTTTTCGTACGAGAAGAACCACATGCCTCATGGAAAGGCTATGTATGTAAAGCATGGATAAAACAAAAGACTATTGATGGATTTTTCTTTGGTGGTTATGACACAGTTCATACTACCGCTGTAGAAATTTTATCGGAGAATGAATGTTTGAATATGGTACAAACCCGTAACTGTGCTGGAAACAGTATGGTCGGTGAAAAAGGAACATATTCTTACACTTCTTCACCCGAAGGTGATGGAAAATGGATGCAAACCGTAGTTTATTCAGTAAAAAATTGTATCGTGCAAGAGGTAACTCTTAAAAAAGATTGCGTTACTTGCCCGATCACTTCACCTTATGGAATTTTAACAAACAAAACTGAACCTCATTATGTGATCCACAACGATGCTACAATCGTTTGGGATCCACCCAAAATTTCACTTAGAGACCAATGTTTTTTAAAAGAAATCAAAAATGGTCTTGGAACCGTAACAGATCTTAAACATAATAATTTTAAACTAGTAGATAACACAGCCCAACTTGAATATTTTTATCTTGGAAAAGAGCACACAATTTGTAACATGTCCCTTCATAAACTTAAAAATGTTGACGGTGCCTTTTTACAATTAGTACCCAAAAATTGGTCCCACGTATACAATCTTGGTAATCAACTTTGCCTTACACCAGGAATTGTATATCCTGCCCCTTGCGTTAAAGTACCATCGCAAGCATTTTCTTTTAATAATGGTTATTTGGCAACAACAATGAAAGACAAATTATGTTACGCTGTCTCAAAATTTCGTATCCAAATGGCCCCTTGCGAAGATGAACCCTTAAAAATTAGATGGAATCCAGACACTTTTGAAATCAGCGGAGTTGATGGATGTTTAACAATGAATGGAAACAGTAGTGTGTCAATGCATGATTGCAATGGTGACATTAGCCAGAAATGGTTAATTGGTACACCACCCGCTCTCATTGCTGATAACTCTGAAGCCCAAACCCCTCTCCTTATCCAACATCATCAATATGTCGAAGATCAAGCAACAAAACACGACAACATACTCGAAAAAGAAATCAAAGAAATTTATTGTAACAACCTTCAAGTGCGTCGCTTCACAACAACCTTATTAGCTGAAACCAATGGTTTAATGGCAGCAATGGTGAATAATTTCCCCATTTGTCATCGCTTAAAACCAAGTGGTAACAACCTAATAATTCAAAAGTGCATACCCAAAAACATAACAGTGAGCGCTAAACAGACAAAGTGTGGTTTTGAACCATTTTTCAACAATCAAACAATTGGCCGAGACGGATATTCGTTACACCCTTTTCAAGAATGCTTTTGGAAGGATGGACTAGTCAACCTAAATGGAAAGACGTATAGTTGGAACAACAAATGGATCGAGATGCACGCAACTCACCATCTGTCTACGATACGACTTACGTCAAAATTTGCCGAATTAGCAGACAACGAATTTCGCTATCAAATGAACCATCATGACGCCTATAAAACTCAAGAATACGAACAACTCAACACAATCAACGAACTTGTAACAAGAGTCCACGAAACGAATGCCAACTCACTATCCTCGTTAGTGATGAACAAGCAGTCTGACTCTCGATTTTGGGATCTAAGCAGATGGACATCATCCCTCAAAACTTTCTTTTATGTAGCCATCGGACTAACAATCCTCATGGTCTTCACATATATCATTTCATCCTTCATGAAAGCTAGATCTATGAAATTCAAAAAGGAATTCGAATCCTTTGCTTTGCAGCATCAAGAAGAACGACTGAATATTGCAACAAGAGCACCAGCTGAACTGACATAGATCAAATAGCATCATCATCAAACCGAAAATAACCCTGATCGACCATCGAACTCTTCTCACCGCCCACTACCAATCCTTTCGTATCTCATCAAAAACAAAATTTATATCATAACCCAATGCTTCAATCTCTCATCGACTTGTGAATCAGTGCTTAACAATCTTCAACATGGATATGTACGTTACATCGTGTGAACCGTTAAATGGTGATTGTCTTCTTCATGTATTTGCAAGACGTAATGATGACAAAGAACTGCCTCGACTAATAGAAGAAAACTCAGTGGATCGTCTAAATAATCGTCGTGAAACACCACTTATAGTTGCCGCTCAAAACAGTGCTGTTAGAGTCGCGAAAAAACTCATTGCAAGTAATGCCAACATCAACGCGCAAGACGCCGACGGTAATACGCCGCTACACCATGCCGTATTATCGCAATCAACCCGTTTCATCGCAATTCTTCAAGCCCAAAAAGCGAATGGAAACATTGTCAACAATAATGGTAAAACACCAATTCATTTAGCCACTGAAGTAAATGCTTCCGACTTATTGTGTGGTCTAACAAGTCGAAAAGAAACTGTAAATATCGAAATGACAAACCAAAAAGGTGAAACTGCTCTCATATGCGCTGCTAAACTCTCTTGCGTAAAAGCAATGAAAACTTTATTAGCCGCTGGCAGTAACACAAGATTTGCTGACGTGGATGGAAAAACAGCTCTTCATTGGGCATGTACAATTGGAAATCCAACTGTCATCAAATTATTGTTAAATCCTACTACAATATCTTTAAAAGACAATTTTGGCAATACCCCACTTGCTATTGCTGTTCGACATGGCTGTGAGAAAGCCATCGACATTCTTTGTCGATCTGGCGCAAGTTCTGATATACGCGACATGGACGGAAACACGCCTATTCATCTTGCTTGTAATACGAACAATATTTACATCATCAAACATTTCCTTACGCCAGAAGTAAGCCCAGCAAATCAGCCAATTAACTGGCAAGGCGAGACGCCAATGCACATTGCATGTAAAAATGGACAATTGTTAGCATTAGACTGTCTCATCTACGATGGTCAATTTCTTGATCCGATTGACAACCGTCAAAGAACACCCTTAATGTTAACGATCGAGAATAGTCATAACAGACTAGCCCTTGCCTTACTTGCCGCAAAAGGACCAAACAATTCAACAGTCAACGTGAACGCAAAAGATTCTTGCGGAAATACCGCATTACATTATTGTTCTCTTCACGCAAATACTTTCGTCGCTAATTTACTCATTAATTATGGTGCAAACATACACGAAGTCAATATTCTTGGTTTCACCCCATACACCATGTTAACACAATTTGGAACGATGGAAGACTCAGTCATCTATCAACAAGTATATAAACAGCATTTACAATCCAACACTGCCGAAAATGAACGTCGTAACCCTTCACCAACATACAGTGACTTTGATTTTTCACTCGACGATTTTCTATAAACTACAAAAGAAACGAACTTTATCCGAATAACGCATGAGAAACTACGAATTTTTCTCTTCTTTCTAACCTTCTATTATTATCCTATCCTTTTTTGATGACCCTTCTTATTATTGTAGTCGTATAAAATGTCTGTGCTATATGTATCTTTCACCCCCCCCCTTTTTCCCACATGCTACTCATATTCCTTCTTGCGATCGACTATTTGCGTCGCATCATATTACTTTGCTCCTCATCGAGAATTATTCCGCGAGCATCTCATCAGTTCGCAATAGACAGCCAACAATTAAAGATGCCGAAAATACCAACACCTTACTCGCGTATTCGACGACGTGACGGTCGTCCAACCCGTCAAGTGCCTTCACCGGTAGTGCGCCTATTAAGAATTAACGAAACGGAAAACCAAACTGTTCAACCCTCTCAACAACCACGCGCAGTGTCACCGCTTCCTATAGCGAATGTTCAACAAAACATTAACAATATTCCAGTTTTAGTGCCGGCAATTCCGCCGCCTCATCCCAATTCACCGACAGAAATGGAATTGAATCGTACTGACACTACAAACATTGACAATAGTGAAGCGCAACAGCGTCCAGAAAACGCTAGTGAACAAACACAACCACAGCAAGCTGACGAGGAACGCAACGAAAACCCGTCGGAAAACATTGAGCCCTTCAACCAACCCCTTTACAACGTCGAAGAATTATGTGACCGCTTTTCAAATGAGCTTGAAGCTATCCGCAATCGTTTTCAAGATGATTGCAGAGAGCTTCAATACCGTTTTTTCAAAGCTGCCGAAGGCCTACAAACCACGATTTTCGGTCCGCCGCGTAACGACCAAGACAAATAAGTCCCAAAATTTTCTTTATTTCCACAAGAATACCCATTACTCTTACATTGAATTGATTTAAACTGTCTCTTATTATCCATATTTACTCATTTTCACTTTCTATCTATTATTCTAACTTAAAAAAAAAAAAAAAAAAAAAAAAAAAAAAAAAAAAAAAAAAAAAAAAAAAAGAAGCACCTCACATACTCTTTCTTTTCATTTGGCCTACACATATGTTAGCCTATCTGTCCTTTTCTCTCTCTGTCCTTTTCTCTCTCTGTTTTTCTCTCTCCACATTTTTCTTTTCCCCTTTTCTTCAATTACTTTATTGCCCTGTGTAGAACGGTCTCAGATATTCGACTCCGTTTGGTATGTAGCCTTGCTAGCCTACAGTGTTATTTTAGCCGTTTTTCTTTCTTACATTGTAACCCTTCGCCTACTCAGCGGAACTTCATTTTTTTTTCTCCTTTGAACTTTTCCCATTTCATTTGCTGAGTTTCAACTGTTGCGTTGAGTTCCTTTTTTCTCATCGTTCGTTACTTCGTTTAAAATGTGTGACCAAGTGCCGCCTAATGAAGTGAACCCAGTGGAAGAAGTTCAAAACAATGCGGAAGTCATCGTTGACCCGCCTCAAGCAGTGCCGGACGTTGTCAGGGATGCCCTCCCTGATATTCAACAAGCACGTGTTCCTTTCGACATGGGATATGATCCCTTCGTCGACGAAGTTCGTTTTGACTCACTTGATTTCGACGAAAACATGGCTGCCTACCATCGAGCATCGCAAACCCATGCGCATCGCTTTCATGCAGGACAATATCAAATGCAGCAAAATTTTCTGCAAAGAGCCGCCTGGACGTTGGTAAGGCGGAATGGCCATCATGTGATTTACGGTCATCCCTACCGGCCTCAACAGCGCCGGAATTATCCTCGACAGCCGCAGCCTCGACAGCCGCAACCGCGACGGCAGCAGCCGCAACAGCCGCAGCCGCAACAGCCGCAGCCGCAACAGCAGCAGCCGCAACAACAGCAGCCGCAACAACAACAGCCACAGCAGCCGCAGCCAGAGTAGCTGATCATCATGAAATTTAACCACCCAAAAAAGAAGCTAAAATATTTTATAACTCATACGTAGTCTGCCATATTTTATTTTTGGCCTTAGTCTCTTTTTGTTACTATTATAGACATGTCGCTATATATTAAGACATTTGTAGTCCGTCTCTATTCCCTTCACCATCTTTCCTTTCTTCCTTCTTTCTTCCCTCCTTTCGTATCGTAATTCTCATGTTTCGCGTAACGGCCCGGAGGGCCTCTCTTAAAAAGGGAGGTCTGTAAGGGATATATTCTCTGTCTGTGTGACGTCACCCATCGACGTCACGGGGAGCAAGCTCGACACGGGTACGGTTGCACCGACCCAGAGCCCTCCTCTCAATATGTGTGTCGTCGGGCTCCGCCCGCGACAGACAGTCGTTCGTCCCTCCCTCGCGGTAGGAGCGTTCGTTCGTCCCTCCCTCACGGTAGGAACGTTCGTTCGTCCCTCCCTTGCGGTGTGCGACCTAATTCTCGCTTTCACAGCGTCCTATAAAAAGGATGCTGAGCCAGCGGGATAGGGACACGGGACACAAGCACAATGCTTTGTACTCTTCTTGCACTCTTCTGATCCGGTCAATATAAAGTTATTCAACCCCTTCCAAGTGTCTATTCATTTCTCCCAAATTCTCCACTACAAAGTCGAAATCACGAAAAAATCGTTTCTCCCATCTGTACTCGATTTGAGTTGCTGATTTCAGCATAGCCTTTCCCCATGACAAGTGATGATCTGAAATATGAACAATGTATTACATAAATTATTTAATATCAAACATTGATAACACGGCACCTGAATGATTGCATTAGCATTTGAGCAAAAGATTTTCATATAAACTCTAGCTACTATTAAACACATTCTGCTATTGAGCACCCATCTGTACAATTAAAACTGAAACACGAAAAGATGGTACATTAGGCCTATAAAACTGTTGAAATTTACTACGATATTAGCTATTTTGCATGAATTTGTAATTCTAAACAGAATATTCAATTATTTATTCAGTTAAATATTGGTATGGGGAAAGCATAAAATATTAATGGAAAAGAGTGTGAAGCAAGGGAACAGTATATGTAGGCCTATACATCATCTACACAAAAAAGACAACTTTTACTGTAAGTTCAATTACCTGACAGAACTTGGTCTTTCCTGTAGTCGTATAGATATCCCAAACTGAAGTTTCGACCTAGTGCAGCCATCTGAATCAAGTGTATTTGGAACTGCCCTCCATCAGTCGCCATGTTTTTTCTGTCAGTTTAGTTGAAATTCGGTTAAAAAGTATATGTGCCAACTTAAGGTATTTCGGAAACTCTTAATTTCAACACTAATTGACACAAAAAAATCGGGTTTCTTTCCACTTTGCTGTTCTAAAGATTAGACGTTGTGTACAGGACTACAGCTGGTGCAGCTGTCACTGCAGGGCAAGCAGACTACACTCGAGACGCACACTCCTCACTCCTGTTTTCGGTTTTCCAAGCCCCAAGGTATCGAACAAGGACACCAGCGAAGTTCAGTCGCGAGCACGAAGATACCAAAAAAGAATTGATAATGGGGGGAAAGCTGAAAGGGAGGAATAAGGGTAAGAAAAGAGCGGCCATTTTGTATTTTTCGTTAGCTTTTGCAATCGTAGTTCCCTCGAGGCTCGAGGGTCTCACTCTTCGTCCTCAGGTTTTAAAACTAAAACGTTATACTCTTCCAATCAAATGCAAAGATAATGAATGTCGCACAATTAAAAAATTTAAAGTTTGCCGACGAAATACAAACATCCTGACTTCAGGAGGATACTGAAAATTTTACAGCATTTAATTTAATTCCCTCCGACTCTTGGTATTTAACTTCTTTGTCGTCATCGTCGAAGTTGAACGGATGATGAGGCAAGTGGCGATTTATTGAATTGACGAGAAGCGGATGAACTAATTGAGACATTCAGTGAAACTTTTACGAGGAACAGTAACGACGGCACCAGTATACAACAGTCTTCGTGATGGGTGGGAGTGTGGGACGGATCAATCAGTGAACTAGGAACAACAAAACCGTCATCAGCGGTCCAAAAATGGTTCTCAATGACCGAATTTCTTTTTTCCTTAATTTTGTGTTTTTAAAATAAAACAATGGTAGATTGACTGATTGACACTTAAAAGTTAAAAATATCAAAAACCCCTTGTTGCCGGCTCGATACGTCTATTGATTTTGAAAACTCTAAAACAATAGAACCTATACAGAAAAAAAACCAAAACTATAGTTATGCACCTTAAAACGCTTGCAGAACTTTATTCTTTCAGAAAAAGATTTTATTGAATTAATTCATGTAATAAAAAGGTTTGACTATCCGGGGAATCGAACCCGAGGCTCTCGGGTTTCTTCACCTCCTTCTCACCTGTCTTTTCACTAAAAAAATGATTAATTATTTTAGAATTATACTGATAAATTTTACAAAAAGGGTTTTTGTCGACTGCGCGACTAGACTGATCAGCCTTATTCCTTACATACTAGATTTCTTACATACTAAGCTACTACGTATCCTACTCTGTATCTTTGACTCCTAGTCCCGACATCTTATCTCGGGACTTAGGGTGTAACCAGGACATTGCGTTCGGTAGGATAGCGAACACAACGACCACACCAAACTGCATGGGAATGATGTGATTGACTCGGTTGGGCTGATTTACAAAGTCATCCTTGCCAGGACACTTTAACCACTGAGCTATCCCGGTCACATCAGCTATCGTAAAATTAAAAGTATACTTTACAGTTGCCATCATCAGGACGCACGGCTGCTGGATCGGTGCTTTTATGTTGGAAATTGAATATTTCCAGTCGTTTTTTTAGTTAAATTCTATTTGAAATTGATAGGAAAACCAATAAAGAAATCATTTGACAATGTTTAGAATCATTGGAAAAAGTGTTGTGAAAAATGTCAAAATGACTTTTCTGTGTAGCATTGATCGGCTGCAAGCGTAAAGAGACCACGCCCCCGTTTGCCCATTAGCTACCTAATTCTCTGACCGTGTGCACCAGGACGTCAAAATAGTTTTGTCGAATAAAATAGGAGAGAAAAAATATTTCTTCTTTTTTAGGGGAAGTGCATTTAATTTAAAAAATGTAACTATAATGGCTGTTTTTTTACATGAGGACAAAATTCAGGAGCGGCTCAAGAGAGAAAAGAGGACGAAGAGGGGGCTCGAGATCGGACATCGATACCTAATGGAATAGCCTTGTTTTAATTAATTCGTAAGCTCGGAAATTTTGATGATCGAAGACTTTCACGGTCAACTTCCGTATGGGCTAGACTATACTAACTCGGCGCTAGCGAAAAATTCAACCAGAATTAATTTGTCATTAATGATTTTAATGACACCAGAACCAGACGCAATATTAAATATGAATTATATGCCGTATATGTGTTGTTACTGGTTTCAATGCAGCAGTCTTGAACGGTCTTGAAGACAAACCTACAGAACGGGCTGTATACGCCATGAGGTTATAAATATTGAAAACTACTGCACAGTCTTGTTCAATCATCGTCTTAAATAATTATAAGATCAATATAAAATGGCACTAATACAATAAAAAGGTATGTAGGACTTACCGACATAATTTCGCATATCCTACGGGAGTGTACTAACTTGTCAATCCAATTTCCGGTTACATGTTCAGCGTGGGTCGATAGTATACTTTTTCAAACACATGTTCTTCAGGCCTACAAAGAGTCTGAGTTAGCATTGGTTGAGGTTTCAAGTGAGATCGATCCTCAGCCGAGCTTTTCAACGGTGTCGTGTTGGTGGTTTTTGTCACATTGTTTGTTGTTGCTCCAATTGCAGTTCATGAACCATTTTGCACTGACAGCATGTTGATTTAGAAGTCGAATTGTTCTCAAAACCTGACTGACGGGCTGATGAGTGTTGGGAATCAAGTTGGTGAAATTCCTGGGCTGGATTGATTGGCAGGCGGGGTTTCATCATGCGAGGGACCATGTTGGCTTGATTGCCTTGCTGCATTTTAAAATGAGGTCTCTGTGGCATCTTGGTTGTTTGTGGTTCCTGTTGCCATTGCATGTTGGGGCAACATAAGGATCGAGAGACAGGGAAAGATTTGAACTCTGCATAATTGGAACTGTAACTCTTGGCAGCTTGACAAGTTCATTGAACTTGTCCCAAATGGGAGCTGAACCTGCTAATGGTGCAGCCTTGATATATAGAAAGCCATCTGCGTAGTCAGTGTATGATGACACCTCAGTCCTAATGGTTCTCAGTGTTGGATCTATTTACCAACGACGTCCGGGCGGACGACAGATCCGCCTCACTGAACGTGCTCGAGCGAATAGGGACGGCGAGCGCTAGATGGCGCTCGCCCCCTTCGTGCACCCCCAACCCCCATTAATGTAATCACTCCCAAAAAGTGTATGTGCTCAGTCCAATTAGAGTGTGAATACAGACAAGTCGGAGTGAACTGAACTTATCCGTGTAATTACTTCCATCTACTACTTGGTGAGTCCGAGCACGGGGACAAAACCCAACATGGTCCTTCGAACCGACCACTTCGACATCGAATAAGTATCAAGTCTTAATTTTGGCGGGGGGGTCGTGCAAATAACGAAAGGGGTGACGAGAAGAAACGTGAGTCGCCATTTTTTTTGTGTTCGGGCCAACGTGTGGCCGAATCGAGACTGTCACCTTATTGTTTAAGTATTTGCACACCCCTAGGGTGTAAACTGTCCTTTAGTGTACCTTTCCCCACTTGCCGAAATTGTTAATTTCAAAAAAAAAAAAAAAAAAAAAAGGAGTCGAATCGAGTGAGAGAGTAGAAAAAATTTTTCGCGCCAACCGCCATTGCCGTCACGTGGTGAACACTTAGGGCTCTTTTGCCAAATCCTTTAGTGAACTTAATAGATTAAGGGTAGGACTTATGTACGAGGGAGTTTCGGCTAAGATTAATTGAGTTTTTGTTGGAAAAAATTGAGAGTGAAGACCGAGTCGAAACACACCTGTACTAAGCCCCCCACCCAGCAACTATAAGAATGTTTTCACCCGCTACAGGTAATGGGGAGGTCGAAGAACAGTAGGAAGAACTATCGTTTGAGGCGAGCTTGGCTAAGGCGAGAAGGGAGGTGGAGGCTCTGGGTTGGACCGGAGCTTCCCCCCTGGGAGTGGCCACATTTTGTCTGGGAGCAACAACGGCCACAGAGAGAGGCGGACGAAAGGGCGGCCGAAGAAAGAAGAAGAATCAGAGCAGCAGGTGGCAACCCACTCCCCTTGACGATCCCGCAACCCACTCGCGAGTTCAGGCTAGCTCTATGGGAACGAGAGCGTAAAGAAGAAGAAGAAAAGCGAGCTAAAGAGGAAAAAGAAGAGCAAGAGAGAAAGAAGAGAGAAAGACAAGAAGAAGAAGCGAGAGGTGCGAGAAGAAGAGAGGTGTATTACAGCCAGCCAGTGCTGCCGCCATATCACCCCGAGCTAGACGGGCCCGACCCGAACCATCGCGCGCCAAGAATCCTCGGCGTCAACTACATCTGCAGTCAGCCAGAGAGAGTAGTTGGGGTAGTAGAGCAGCCACGTCCAGCCGGTAGAGGGCGCAGAGGAATTATTTCCGAAGAGACAGAACGAGATCTAAGAGAGCTACTAGACAAAATCCAGAGGGCGAAGTTGGACGCCACCCAGGAGGCGCCACTTGATCTCTCCACCAGAGCGGCGCCACTGGACCTGTCGGAGCAAGCCGGGCCGGCACAAACAGGAGAAGAGGAGAAGGCATCGGAAGAAGACGAAAGGGACGTGCTCTTGATCGACTGCGACGAGTGGTCGGATCAAGAGCCCCCTTCCCTCCCTCCCAACACTAGAATCAAGGCCAGGCTTCCCCCCAAACGAATGCCGCCCCCCAAAAAGTGAAACGCAGTTGTAGATTAACTTTACTTGTTCTTTAATAGCCTTGAATAAAAGTAGGTGAACAAGCAGTTACTTCTTTCTCTATTTTCTTTCTTCTTATATATATATATATAAAAAAAAAAAGGAAAGTCGAAAGAGGAAAGGAGGGGACAGCTAAGATAGCTGACAACCCTGCGTCACTTAATTGGAATTTTTTGTTGAGTATTTGAAAAAAAAAAAAAAAAACAGGAAATGGCGACTCAATCGGATATCGACAGCTGGATCAAGAGTCGATCGGGACACAAAGGCCACATCACCCAAGCGCACAACGAAATAAAACGACTAGCGCAAGAACAGAAGGGAAGAAGATGGCAGAGAGAGCTGAGAGATCAACACGAAAATGCGCTGAAACACTACAGAAAGGCCAGAGAACTGACCAAAAAAGTAGTTGACGCGTACCAAACGATCGACCAAGACGAAGCGAAGAAAGAAAAGCTAACGTTAGACGCTCTCAAAACACAAATCAACACCATCACGAAAGACTATAAAGATCAAGAAGATGAATACGAAGAAGAAAAAGAGGATGAAAGAAAGAAAGATAGCCAGAATTTTTTGGCAGCACTAGTGAGTCAACTTGCAGGTCACCCACCACCAGGCTCACAGGCGTCAAGAATTCAGGGCGGAGGACTGAACACAGCTCCTCCCCCAAAGGCGGTGAAACTACCCACGATTGTAATTACACCATTCGAGGGAGACAGATTGCAATGGACGAGTTTTTGGGAGCAGTTCAAAGTGGCAGTCGATGACGCGGCGTTAACAGACGTGGAAAAGCTAAGCTACCTGCGGTCGTATCTGAGAGGGGAAGCCCTCCAGAGTTTGGACGGGCTAGCCCTTACAGCTGCAAACTATACGAAAGCTAAACAACAGTTAGAGAAGGAGTATGGCCGCAAGGAGCTGCTGATAGAATCCCACATCCAGAAATTAAGCACACTGCCGGTAGTGACCGACGCCACAGATATTACGGCATTGAAGAACCTCCAGAGAACGATCATTTGCAACATCAACTCTCTGGACACGCTCGGCCATCCAGCAACAAACTATGGGACCTTACTGGGAGCTACGATCTTGAAAAGCATCCCGAGAGAGTTCCAAGCCGAGTGGAGTAAGGTGCCAACTAATAAAATCACAGATTTACCAAGAATTATTGCATTCTTAGGAGAACAAGTCGAAGCGAAGGAGCGCTACCAGCAGCTGAAAGGACAATCAAAACCTCAGAACCAAGGGAAGAGGCAGGGACAGCAAGGGTCTCCGCCTCCCCCAAAACAACAGCAACAAGTCCCATCAGCCATGGCGCTACCAGTAGAAGTGAAGCAAGGAAGAAAGGGAAGAAATCAGCGAGGGAACCAGCGGGTCTCGTTCGCAGATAACCGAAATAACAACAGAGGGACAACGCCGCAAAGAAAATGCCCGTTCTGCCCGGAGACTCACTGGCCAGATAAGTGTCCCGTACCATTAAAAAACAAACTTGAGATAGTAAAAAAGGATAAATTGTGCGCTAAGTGTTTTAGAAATAATCACTTAATGGAGCAGTGTTTCAGCACGAAAGTGTGCTACACCTGCCACGCCAAGGATCACAATACGGCACTTTGCGGGCAAACGAGTCAAGCAGCGGGCGAAGCAAGGGACGTGACGGCGGCCGTGGCGCAAGTCACAGGCGACGTCCTCCTTAAGACGGCAACAATTCTAATTTTTGGACCGAAGGGGGTAAAGCGGGCGCTCTGCTTGGTGGATGACGGCAGCCAAAGAAGTTTCATCAGGACAGAATTGGCCGAGGAACTCGCACTACCCATCATCGGTGAGGAACCGCTGCGAATTAACCCCTTTGGAAAGAAAAAACCTGAGAAGAAGGAGTATATGAAGAAAAGAAGAGTAAAATTCAGGGGGACGTTCAAGTCAGCCCCCCTTATCGAACTGGATATTGTACAAAAAGATGTAGTCTGCGGAGCGTCGGAATATGTGAAGACAGAGTTTGCAAAAAAACTGAGAAAAGAAGGGAAATACTTAGCTGACGACCGCTTTTTCGAAGGTAAAGATGAGTTTGAAGAACTTGATATACTAATCGGGGCGGATTTGATCTGGCATGTCGCAGGAAGAGAACAAATTGACAGCAGCAGTGGAATGAGAGCCATGAGCAGCAAGCTCGGATGGCTTTTCCTAGGTCCATCAAATGCACCAGCGACTGGGGGAGGCGTCGTCAGCGGGTTAGTAAGATGCCTGCACGACGCACCCCTTCAGACAGAAAAAGCTCAGATCGTGACTTCACTAGCATGCCACATCGCTACAGAAAACGAAGAAGAAACTACAGAAAAAGAGAAAAAACCGATCGAGACAAAAGAAGAGAAGAAAGAAAAAGAAGCGGGTTACAAAAGAGACGCATTCGATTTGGAGCTGTTCTGGAAATTGGAAGCGTATGGCATAGCCGAAGATGCAACTAATTTCGATTGGCTGAACAGACTAAAAGAGTATGAGGAGAAAATCGAGAGGGAGGAGAGCGGTAGATACTGCTCTGCCTTGCCCTGGCTGCACAACAAATGGCAGCTAGAAAACAATTTCGCGATAGCAGACACAAGACTGAATGGGCTATTGAGGAGCATAAGGAGAACCCCTTCACTGCTCAAAGATTACGATGAAGAAATTAAAAAATTAGAAATTAATGAATTTATTCAAAAGGTACCGTTCGGAGACTGGCGCGAGTTCTGCGTCTACTTACCACATCATCCGGTAATTAGAGAGGACAAAGAGACGACGAAAATTCGGCCAGTATTTGATGGATCAGCGAAAGGGAAGAATAGGCTTAGTCTAAACGACTGCCTAGACCCTGGTCCGAATCTGAATCCAGATCTAACGGGAGTGCTGATGAGGTGGAGGCTGAGGAGAGTCGCGTGGATAGCGGACATCGAAAAAGCGTTTTTAAACATAGCCCTGCCCGAGGAGGACGCCCAGGCCATCAGGTTCCTTTGGACGTCCGATCCTGCCGACCCGAAAGCTCCGAAAATAGCATACCGATGGAATCGGTTACCCTTTGGGTTGACGTCAAGTCCCTTCATCCTCAGGGCAACTATCTCTAAACATTTGAGAACATTTAAAACTAAATTTCCTGATCTAATTACAGACATCGAAGCTCAGTTGTACGTGGACGATCTGCTGGGTGGAGCAGACTCAGTGGAGGAAGCAAAAGAAGCCGTCCTCGACACCAAAAGCATTTTCTCAGAAGCTAAATTCAAGATGACCAAATGGAAAACGAGCAGTGAAGAATTACAAGAGATGTTAGGAAAAGAAGGATTAACACTGCCAGCAGAAGGGATCCTCGCGAAAAATCTATCGGAGGGAAACCCTAAGGTATTAGGAGTGGCATGGGATACAAAAACTGATTCCTTTGTGTTCGATCCTACAGAGATTATGAAAGCGGCGAAGGATATTGGGGAGTTCCCTACGAAAAGGAATATTCTTCAAGTCTCTTCGAGGATTTTCGACCCAATGGGTTTCCTAGCACCAACGGTGCTCTCGCTCAAAATTCTATTTCAAAAACTTTGGCAAACAGAAATCGGCTGGGATGATAGAGTCCCCCCGGACATCAGTAAGAAATGGAAGAAGGTTATGGCCGGGCTGGACCGTCTCAACGAAGTAAAGATAAAAAGATGGCTAGGAACGGGTCCATCGACGGGAGAGCCGACAGAACTTCACGTATTTGGGGATGCGTCCTTAGACGGATATGGAGCGGTCGCATACATACGGCACAAAGTAGGGGATGGCTACAAGATCGAGCTGCTTTGCAGTAAGACAGTAGTAGCCCCCCTCCCCAAAAAGAAGGTAAGCTGGGCTCGACTCGAATTGCTAAGCTCTTTAATTGCAGTTCGG
Source organism: Ceriodaphnia dubia (assembly GCA_022539655.2). NCBI lineage: Eukaryota > Metazoa > Arthropoda > Branchiopoda > Diplostraca > Daphniidae > Ceriodaphnia > Ceriodaphnia dubia. Next base: position 97,311 of record JAKUCG020000116.1, on the reverse strand, counting down.
CTAGGTGAAACGATCAAAAACGCGCTGAAAGATCGCGTCTGGAAAACGACTTACTGGTCGGATTCGAAAGTCGCCTTAGGCTGGATACGAGGAGACAGCAACAGATGGGATCCCTTCGTGAAAAATAGAGTGGACAAGATTCAAGAATTTTCAGGCCCAGATTGGTGGAGACACTGCCCAGGATTGGATAATCCGGCGGACCCCGCCTCAAGAGGAACGACGACAGCAGGGCTGGTCGAGTCACCACTTTGGTGGCACGGCCCCCAATGGTTGTCGCGTGACGAAAGTGAGTGGCCAATAGAAGAAGAAACATTAAGTGAAGAAGAAAAGTTAGCAATAGCTGAAGAAAGAAAAAGAAAATGTGACATTTGCAACAGTGGTGATGGACGTTACTCCAAGGCAAACACAGTGGAATCTGGAGCGAATCGGCACATGGACAAAGTTGGTAAGGCGAACAGCCTGGATGCTTCGATTTGGATTATACGGCCGAGAAGAACGCCCACCAGAAGAAATCAACGGAAAAGTGAGAGTGATTGTGCCTCAAGGACAAGAAACTGTGGAAAAACAAGTGAATGCGCTTCGCGCAGAAGAGATAAGAGATGCAGAATTGACTATTATCCGGATGCTTATGCCACCAGTTTAGAATTACATACGCTTTTTGGGGCAAATTTTTGACGCCCCTTCCCCTCATAACGCGATTTTTCTATACCTGCCTTACATGACAGAAGGAGCGTTATATTTAGTTCCCGATTCATTCGAAGCGCTCTCGTCAGGAGAAATACTACATCCGCGTGCGAAGCTGACAAGGCTACGGCCAATATGGGACGCAAGAGACAGAGTCATCCGCGTCACAGGGCGAATGGAGCTGGCGATTCGCGAAAGAGAAATACTACATCCGCGTGCGAGAACCGCCAATTCTCCCGCGTCCCCTGCAAACCATCCCGTGGTGGATCTATTGGTGACGGCAACGCATCGCCGCCTACTACATGCAGGCCTTAGATCAACCCACTCAGAAATGAGAGAGAATTATTGGGTGGTAAAAGGTAGACAACAAGTGAAAAGAGTACTAAACAAATGTGTTGTTTGCAAAAAATTACAGTCAAGACCGTTCGACGAGCTAGCAGCACCAATGCCGATCGAGCGGATTAGAAAAGCAAGACCCTTTGATCAATGTGGAGTGGATTTCGCCGGACCGCTGTACTACAAGCCGTTTAGTTTCGAGCTAGGAGCAGCGCCGGACGAATTTTTCGAGCCGGAAGTTAGGGTGGAGGGCCAGTCAGCCGAAGACAACGGGCCTCCCCTCCGGCCGGAACGGAGCTGGAAGCGGGCGAGGCCGCCCCGACCCAGGGAGCCGCTGCGGACGCAGCGTCCCTCGAGGAGCTGGAGACAGGGCCGAACTTGCAGAAGGCGTATATCTGTCTTTTTACCTGCGCGTATACACGCGCCGTCCATTTAGAGCCAGTCCATTTATCGGCCGCAACTTTCATTCTTGCTCTCCGCAGGTTTTTCAACGCCACAGGGGGTTGCACGAAAATGTTCTCGGACAACGCGCAAACCTTTGCCTGCGTATCTAAATACCTCAGGGCAATGAGAACCAACGAAAAGATCTGCGATTTATTGGCTCATAACAAAGTGGATTGGCAATTCTCAGCCGCACTTGCGCCGTGGTGGGGAGGATTCTGGGAGAGGATGGTAAGGACAGTTAAAGAGTTATTTAGGAAAGCCAACGGAAAAGCAGTCTTAAACTACGATCAACTGCACACGGCGCTCACGGACGTTCAAGCCGTCGTCAACTCACGGCCACTGGCGTACGTCATGGATGGGGATAGAGAAGCGTATCCGCTCACCCCTAATCACATTCTGCAGGGGCATCCTCCATGTAAGAACATGAGAGGGCCCCCTCCGGATCCAGAAGATTACGCAACAGCAAAGACGCTCATCAAAATGGACCAGGACAGAAGAGATTTCGTCTCGAGCTGCGTCGACCAGCTAGTAAAAGACTATTTAGGAGAATTAACGTTGTTCCATGCAAAGGGGAAACCGAGCCGCCCCATTAGGCTCGGTGAAGTCGTCGTCGTACACGACTCAAATGCCAAAAGATTGATGTGGACGACGGGAGTTGTAAAAGAGCTGTTAGTTGGTCGCGACGGCCGAGTACGGTCGGTCAAACTAAAGATACCATCAGGTTCCATTCTTACAAGAGCTATTCAATGCTTACATCCGATTGAATTACAGGAGGACCAGCCGGATAGACCACAACCAATTCAGCCCGTCCAACCTGAACCAGAGAATCAAGAACAACCCGAAGAAACCGGAGAGGACGAGATGGCGGAAGCAACTCCACCACCACCCCCGGTCACGAATGAAGAGGAGCCATCTGGCTCCGGGGGGGAGTATGTTGGATCTATTTACCAACGACGTCCGGGCGGACGACAGATCCGCCTCACTGAACGTGCTCGAGCGAATAGGGACGGCGAGCGCTAGATGGCGCTCGCCCCCTTCGTGCACCCCCAACCCCCATTAATGTAATCACTCCCAAAAAGTGTATGTGCTCAGTCCAATTAGAGTGTGAATACAGACAAGTCGGAGTGAACTGAACTTATCCGTGTAATTACTTCCATCTACTACTTGGTGAGTCCGAGCACGGGGACAAAACCCAACACTCAGTGATGACACCACACAGCCCTGATGGTTCTCAGCAATTGGTCCAAACTCCTGACACCGGAAACCTTGTTTCACATAGGGTATACAGTCTCCCATTTTAGCATGATACTTCCCTGAATTATTACAGAAAAGAAATTTCGTGAGAAAACTGAAAACAACAAAGCCCTCAAATGAAGAGAGACGAAAAGATTCATACTGTGGAGTTGATCGTCGGATGTGATCGAAGTTTTTTCCGTACCAAAGGCTGGATTTCCGTTTTGACTTGTTGCATCAACTTTTCCGTCTTCCATTTTCGGTAGAAAACTTACAAGTTAACCTAGAGCACTTGGTAAGGCGAATGGAACAAGAGATTCTTCTCGTTTGAGCAACGCACGAGTGGGTAAGAGAGTGAGGCCAGCCAGCGAATATTTTTGAACAGGTTAGGAAATCAACAGTCTCAAACGCCATCTAAGACTCAAGTTTTAAACCTTTTCTAACAGATATTTTGTAAAATAAAAGGTGCGAGAAATAATCGAGGTTTACTAAGTTAGTAAGCCTTTGGATTTCTCGGCCAATCACTTGACTTTTCCATATCCGTAAGCCAGATCCGTCTGTCTTAATCTCAACAATTGGATACGCCAACTAAACCTCGTTCGCAAACTAAAGACCATCTCCGTTCTCCCTTTAATACTAGACGTTCAATGGGGATTACTATGCCCACTGGTTCGTAGGCGCTCGTTCGTAGGTAAACACTCAGCCGCCCGGCTCTGTACTGCATGCTCACGCTAGCTACTAAATCCAACTGAAAGCTACTTTTGGTATATTCATCATTGAAATTGACTGAATTATGTTAGAAATCATCACTTTTAACTATGTATGATGGATTTTGAACGTATTACTCAATTAAAATGAAATATGTAATGCCTTGATTTTCCAAGAACAAACTGCGTGGGCGGGGAAAATTGCATTTGCCATATCTTGGCCATGATGCAGAAGATTTCAATTATTCAATCAAACTTTATTTCCATTACATTTCCACACTAAACTATTAGCAAGCTAATACAATATCTCACAAAGTTCATTGTAATTAGTTGTACATTGAAAGTATAGAAATCCCGTGAATAACAACTAAAACCTAACCGCCAACACTACTCACTTATCGTCACTTCAGTACAACTATAAATACTTTTGATATTTATGTTAACTAGTAAGAGCAGGGCTGGTCATGCGGGTAAGGGGATCCTTTGCCTTTGTGCTGTTACCTATATCTCTTTCCATAGGGGCTTTCTGCCGTCTAGTAAATATCCTACAGTTTACTAGGCCAAGCAGAAGCGCAGTACGAGTACAGTCCAGGCTCGACCTTTTTTTAAAGCTATGGTAAATGACGGTAAATGAGAAACGTGCATGACCTATGCACCTTACTATGATAGGAAAATGTGTAATGGTCTCCTCAGCTCCTTGAAACTGTAACTTTCTCGGAAATTTTTGATTAAAATATCAAAAGAACAGAAACGGGCAGAAGCGGGCTTTTGAAGGTCGTCCAGGAATCATGAGAAATTCTTCATGAGATCGGTAGAACTTGCTAGGTAGGCGACTAAGGCGAGTATATATCCCAATAGTTAGGCATTATCCTCTCTAGTTTCAAAATCTCCTTCTTGAATGAGAAATGCTCCTGATACTGTTACTTTGGACGTTGGAGCATGTGAATCTCCCTTGTTCATTTTCCTTCAGAACCATGTTAGAAAAGAAACTCACCTTTAACCAAAGTTGAATATTAGGCGCTCTTTTTGTCAACAAATATGACGCCAATTTGCTTTTAATGTTGACACTGTTAAGGAAGGCTTTCTGTTTGGTCAACGTTGCTTCAGCCTAATGAAAGAGAATCATATTTAGTCTCAAATATCAATGGACGGACAATTAGTTTAACTTTTCATGCATATCAATATTGAAAAGTCAAGTTCAGTTTCTAGCTTGTTATAGTTTCAATTCTTATTTTATGTTGAACACTTGTTAGTTTAACGCCAGGTATAATTACGCAGTTACCTAAGAGGATTCGTATCGCAACTCATCTACTGCTGGCTGAAGACAAAGCAGCGTAGAAGGAGATCTTCTAATAGATAATAATCATCGGCTGAGAAAATAAATTTTGCCCCGTCTGAGGTGCATAGTCGCATACCATTTTTGCGTTTCATGTAATAGTCGCTGGCACGCTCGCACTGTGACTGCATGGTAAAGGTTAAGTGATGGCGAAGCGGCTGCTTATTTGCTTTCGGCAAAGCCTTCTCTTTTTTCATAGAAGAAAACAGAACAAACAGAGCAGCAACTGACCACCAAATACTAAAGGGAAAAAGAGAATATCAGTTTCTCGGGGATTTCAAATCGGTTCCAGTCGCATTGCGTGATCTCACAAAAATGTGTTTCTCCGTCTTCTCGATGAAAGTTACGGACAGTGTCTGGTTGAAAATGGCCGCCTGACATTCTGCAGGGCTGGGCAAATTATCGGTTCTTCTGTCCACCCCATCCAGGGCGCATTTCGAGGCGATGGCGATGGCAAGCTGTTTGATCAGCGATGTCGGCACAGCTCCGAGGTCTAAGCTGATCGCGTCCGATGGGGAAAGGATTTCCGTAATCGACTTAGTTGACGACGACAGAGTCCCGCGCGCTACGGACTCGACAATACCAGCTGCTGCTGACAGTTAACGTCGCTGAACAGAGCGACCGGCCGGCCGAATTGTCTGGTAGTCTTCAAACTGCATGGACATGGATAAGTACTCGAAGATATTGCGGAAGCGCGACGACTGGATCTCGTCCTTCATCATCTCGAAGATGTTTTCAGTGGAATTTTTCATCTCGTCGACGCTCGTCGATGAGTTGAATTAATGTGTTGCCGAGTTTACTACCGAGCACTATACTTGACAGACAACATCAGGGCAATCAGCGTTGAAGTATTTGCAAACTTCTTCATGCACCTTCTCACCCAAGTTCGAGATTCATATAGGGTTCTAGTTCCATACATACACCACAATGATAGGGCGCTACTTCTAAATCTTTCAACTAAAACTAGTCTAGATCCTACTTCATCCAATAAAAAAAAATTTTCATAAAAGAATGTCGAGCCAGGACTGTACTCGTGCTGCGCTTCTGCTTGGCCTAGTAGATTCCTACAATTATCGACTAGACGGCAGATAGCCCTATGAAGAAGGCATAGGTGATAGAATACAGCACGAAGGTAAAGGATCCCCTTACCCGCATGACCAGCCCTGCTCTTACTAGTTAACATAAATTTCAAAAGTATTTATAGTTGCACTGAAGTGACGATAAGTGACTAGTGTTGGCGGTTAGGTTTTAGTTGTCATTCACGGGATTTCTTTGCTTTCAACGTACAACTAATTACAATGAACTTTGTGAGAAATTGTATCAACTTACTAATAGGTTAATGTGAAAATGCAATGGAAATAATGTTTGATTGGATAATTGAAATTTTTTAATCCTCACTGAACGTCTAGTATTAAAGGAAGAACGGAGATGATCTTTAGTTGGCGAACGAGATTTAGTTCGCGTAACTAATTGATGATGAGGTTAAGACAGACGGATCTGGAGCCGAGGCGATGATAAAGATGATGAAAAGATTCGACTCGGCACTCGGATGAGTAGGCTTGTTCCGCAGAATTGTTGACGGTCAAAATTTTTGAAAATCAGCCGGATGCATTTTTCAATATTTAATGCTTATGTCAGCCATTGTCATCAGCTATTGGATGACACAATAAAACTAAAAAGAAAATAGTGATTGTATTTTAAATACCTGGTTCTGCACAATAACGTGGCACATGCACTGATGTTTTCGTTTTTCCTAACTAAGCCTCAAGGTATCGACAAGGACGCCAGCGAAGTTCAGTCGCGAGCACGGAGAAACCCCCCAAAAAATTGATAACGGGGGAGAAGCTGAAAGGAGGAGTAAGGGTAAGAAAAGAGCGGCCATTTTGTTTCCTATGCAGACTTGCTGGTTGGCTGATTGCTGTCTCGGTCTCCTCGCTATCTTCCTAGTGAGTCCCTCGATCCCTCGAGGGACTCACTCTCACACTACTGTTTCCTTGCGTGGTTGTAAAAAAAACGTTACTCTTCGACTCAAATGCAAAAAGAATGAATGCCGTAGAAGGAACAAACTGAAAAATCATGACTTCATGAGGAAACTGACAGTTTTACAACAGTTTTATTTGTTTTTTTTGTTTTGTTTTTTGCCGGCTTTTGGGATTTGACCTCTCTGTCGTCGTCGTCAAAATTGAACATATGACGAGGTCTGCAGCTGGAAATGTATCGGTCCGTATGAGAACCAAAGAGAATGATGGCTGACTCTGAAAGGCCGTCTCGAAAGCGACTGGCAGCCACTTGCAGAAACTCACGAACCACGGCAGCTTCTCGATCGATATCTTCTCTGCAATCATCCTGATTCCTGACGTTCTTCTTGAATGCAGTTCTTTATGCTGTCGATGAAGGATTCCATCGAAACGGTCGCATATACCGTCAACTGGCAATCAACGTCGAAGAGAAGCCTACAGCATCCAACTCGGTTACTCGGACTCGACTTTAATAAAAGGAACTCTGCTAGTCCCGGAATGATTTTAAATAAGCAAATTTCTTTTTTGCGCTCTTCCAGCAATCGGCCGAGCTTTGGAGGCACTTAAATTGACACTTAACAGTTAAAAATATCCAAAGTCTCTTGTTCTTGTTGCCGACTCGATATACGTCTATTCCGAGAAATGATTTTGAAAACTGTAAAACTATACTAAAAATCGACCAAAAATATAATTATGCAACTTAAAATGATTGTAGAAGTTTATTCTTTAAGAAAAAGACTTTATTGGATTATTTCATTGAATAAAAAGTTTTTGCATTTGGGGAATCGAGCCCCCTCCCGTTGAGGGCGCAGCTTGTAGTTTCGTCAATCCAGCAGGATACAAGGACTTTATGTATCATAAAACCAGCATCAAACTCAAACTTCGGTTGAAATTTGAAAGCCTGCAAGAATTTTTTCTTAAAAATTTTAAAAACTGAAAAATCTTAAGTAAAACAAATTGCTTACACCATTTTCACTAAAAAAATGATTAATTGTTTTTAGAATTTCAACTGATAAATTTTGCAAAAAGGGTTTTTGTCGACTGCGCGACTTGACTGATCAGCCTTATTCCTTACATACTAGATTTCTTACATACTAAGCTACTACGTATCCTACTCTGTATCTTTGACTCCTAGTCCCGACATCTTATCTCGGGACTTAGGGTGTAACCAGGACATTGCGTTCGGTAGGATAGCGAACACAACGACCACACCAAACTGCATAGGAATGATGCGATGGACTCGGTTGGGCTGTTTTACAAAGGTCATCCCTGCCAGGACACCTTAACCACTGAGCCTTCCCGGTCATATCAGATATCGTAAAATTAAAGGTATACTTTATAGTTGCCATCAGGAACGCACTGCTGCTAGGTTGGTGATCATTATGTCGGAAACTGATCATTTACAGTCGTTTTTTTAGTTAAATTCTATTTGAAATTGATAGGAAAACCAATAAAGAAATCATTTGAACAAAAATTTTTAGAATCATTGGAAAAGTTGCTGTGAAAAATGTCAAAATGACTTTCCTGTGTAGCCTACATCGGCTGCATATGTAAAGAGACCACGCCCCTTTTGCCCATTACCTAATACTCTGTCCGTATGAACTATAGGACGTCAAAATAGTTTAGGCGCCTTAACTATTTTGTAGCTTTCGCCCAACTCTGTTCTTGGAGATATAAAGACACCAGCGGCAAGGTAGTCTATACTCTCAACTCTCCAACTCATTACCGGCCCTTGGCTAATACGAAGGATTCAGCTGTTCCCGTACCACAACAACGAGCAGAGATGCAGACGCCTTAACCACTAGACCATCTCTGCTCTATCAAAGTTTTGTTTTGATGTCTATTTATATGTAGCTTCCCTAGTCTGTTAGATTTCACGAGCACTATGAGAGTAAAGGATGGGGGACTGCCGGACTGGCCTGCCATTGCCGTCAGTCCACTTCTATCGACTATATCTCGGACTTGCATGGATGGAATCTCGGAAGTGCATGCAGCTCAGATAGAATAACCAAAATGTTAGAAGAGGTGCCAGAATCGAGTCCTTTTACTTGAGATTTGCAAAAGGCTTCGGCTAAAAGTATTACCGTACTATTGGTTCTCATCAGAGGCCGATTGTGGTTTAAATCCATGTTATACTTATTTTTATGTTAAAGACAGCTAATAAAGATGCAGTTTTTCAATTTTGTCAATACAATATTCCCGAATATATTGTATTGTCTGTAACGCCATCCATTTTTTTCTATCAACCCCGCCGAATCCGGGAATCGTTACACTGCTGATGACTATCGTTCTCTTTTACGTTTCACTTCTTCTTTTTAAGTGGCACCGTTGACATGGACGGATCAAAGAGCCCAAACAGATATCGCTCAGTTCAACGATGCAGCTACTGGTACTGTACTGTCACTCTGAAAACAAGCTACTGTGTATCAATTTTTTACAATTCAAAATTGGACAGTAAAGATGTGGTCGAAAAACTAAAGGTCACAGTGTTCTTCATTATTTTAGTACTCACTGTAAACAAATTCTCACAAGTCTGTTTGGTTTCTATACTTCTATTGTATTATTATTAGTTTTTATTAAACACAAATTAAATAAGTCGAAAGGTCGTTCTTGCATCGGGAATGATCTAATAATAGCCATTTCCGGAGCGGGAGTATGGTAGAGCGGGAGCAACGGGGAGAACGTATTCGTGGACGGGAGGAACGGGCAAGTGGTCACCCTTTGGCTGGAATCCGTTCTTATCGGCAATCCAAGTCAAAGTGAATTTCTGGCCTTCTGGGGAGATCCAGTAAGAAGATCCCTTGTTAGTGTTGCCGTAGGCATCCTCGTACCTGTCAGTGGCGTAGCCCTTGCCGTACGAGTCCTGGGCATAGACGACCCTAGAGGCAAGTTTCTTCTGAACCTGGGACTCCTCACGGGTGGTGTAGTCAGATCCAGCGTAGCTATTTCATTATCAAAGAAACATTTGACGAGTTATCTTACTTTAACTACCTACGCTCAGCGATTAGCGACTAACTGTCGCTTTGATAATTGTACCTCCAGTGGCTGCTGCCATCCAGATTGCGGACATCAGATTGGTCAGTTATGGTGATCGAGGGCTTATTGTAACCGCTGGAGTAGGGGGAGTATGTGGGTGGAGTAGTACGATAGTCAGCCTTGTTTTGGTAGCCAGAAGGGGCAGCAGCGGCGACGGCCAAGACAGCGGCAACGATAAACTAATATGCAATAAAGAGAGAAAAAGAAACGAGTCGGTACTGAAAGAAAATTCAAATTATATTAGATATAGTGTCAGTTGTTACCAGCTTCATGTTGACTGTTGTTTAAGTAGTTTCGTTGGAAAACTGATGGTTAGAATCCGCAAAAGTTCAACAAACTATACGCCGGTCGACCGGTACCTGCCGGTCGGGTGACATTGGGCTTGCGACCGACAGGTACCGGTCGACCGGCGATCCTTTATACAGCACGCAGCGCCTCTGGTAGACTCGCTGAGTAGTCTGCTCTTAAATCAAATCAATAAATTGGAAGCTGTCAAGTAACAATTTATTTCCTTCTCATATTTAACTAAGAAATCTATTATTCAAAACAGTAGCTCTACTAATTTTCTGTGAAATGCCACGAAATCTGCTACGTGTCCCCAAAAATCCAAAAAAGAATTGTTTCCACCAAGGGAATTTTAACCAACTACTGGATCGAGTTGACTCCCCAACCGTGAACGCTTCTCTTCGACTTTTAAGAGGGGCTAATAAGAAAGATGGCATTCTCTGTTCGTTATTTCCAGCAAGAAACAAAAGATCGAGGACTGATTCAACGTCTCAACATCCCAGACATTCTTTGAACAAGAAGAATGGAATAGACACTAGTGATGATCCAGGTTTTCAAGACTTATCAGAATATAATATCCCGAGTTAGTTTAAAGCTTAAAACTAATATCTATTCTTACTTCCCAGTTATTTAATTCATCATTTTTATGCATATTTTAGAAAAAACAAATATTGATGATGAGGCAATGTTAAAAGAAATGCTGGATGCTATTCAGATGGAAGTGATGGAAAATGTTCAGTCAGAAAAGACGACAAAAATTCCCAAACCAAATAAGAAGAGAAAATGGAGTACCAACATTACAAGATATGAAGAGATATGGGAGAAGGATTACGGGGCCTTATTTGATGCTTGTATATCTTCAGTTGCTGTAAATATCTCATTTTGTATGCATTGCAGCATACAAATTTTTAGCGTCATTCGCTGCAATTGTTGCAACCAACACTTATGTGAACAATGCGATGTAAGATTTCACTTTGATCATCCATTCCACATTCGAGTTCAACTTAAAGGACTCGAAGCAGTCCCTCTGAAGCCAACTGAATTCATTATTGATGGGAAAAAAACAGATAAAGGTAGGCATTATTTCACTGTCTATACATCTTGCGAACTGAATACTTATCTTACTCTTATTTTATTTTGATACAGAAGTCCCAATTCCTTGTTTTGTTCCAGTACAGTGTCCCCACTGCAATTTGTTCAATGAGCTTAAGAGAACAGCTGGATCAAATAGAATGAAAGTTGTGACAGAACAAGGTAAATTATCTAAAAAGAAGGTGTATAGAGATATGTGTTTACTTAATTTTAATATTTCTGAGCAGGTCGCTTCGATCTTTATTGCACTTCGTTTATTTGCTCTTCGTGTGGAAAATCAACCGAAGCGAGCATTAAAAACTATATGCAATCTGGGTTTTGGCCCGGATACCCGTCGAAAGATTGTAGCTATCTGTTTTCTACAACTGTTCTTAGCTTTTGGCACCGTCTAAAAAACAACACGCCAGGGACATCACTTCTAAAATACGTCGAAACTCTAAAAAATATTTCCAAGTCATTCGGCCGGGTATGTTCATAAATATTGCAGGACAAAGTTTCGTAAACATACTGTATTTCTCTCCATTGCAGAAAGATACGATTAATGAGGTGTTATTCAACTTGGCTAGCCAGCATTATGAGCACTTCGTTAGGCACTGCGAAAAATATGTTTTGAAAAGAAAACACGACGGTTGCTATTCGTGTGGTAGTGATCCTTTAGCTTGCCACTGTGATGGTAATCGTAAGATTTACCGATATAATATAGACTCACAGTAAGAAGGGTGTACATAAAAGTGTTACTATTTGAACTTAACCATCGTTGATCACACAGGACCACTGATAAAAAGCCTCTTTTGCAGCAACTGGTCGATATTTTCCCCGATGACAAAGAAATCGTCGAATTTGTAAAAACAGTGGATGCAGTTCATCCTCGAAAGGTAGTTATGTTCGACTTTAAAAGTACCCCTGCCTGTTATAAACGCTGTTTTCATTTTTGTTGGATTAGGGAAAAGAAAAAGAAAGTTGCGGCAACGCTTTATACAAGGCTGGCCGGGCAGACTCCTACAGAGTAAAAAATCAAGACGAAACGGGATTGATTATGTGTTCGTGTCGCCACGGAGTAATTTTTAAGGCATTGGATATGTATGAGGGAGAGAATTATCGTCTCGTTCTTTGGATGCTGAAAATATCCCACAAGCTGGGGTACAAAATTTTCTGTTATGACGTGGTTTGTAATTTTGTCCGCTTTTTAAAAAACTTGGTGGTCAAGGCACCAGAGTACAAGTACTTATTGGATGAAATAACTTTCTTCCTGTCGCGAATGCATGGGAAAACGCATGAGTGGGTGTGTCAGGTGAAATTCCAATAGCATAATTATTACTAAGAGAATTTATTTATTTATCTTTGCTATTGTTAGCTTGAGCATAGCGGTCATTGGAAAAAGGATGCTGGACTCACCACGGGTGAGATGCAGGAGCAAAGCAATGCATACATGTCCCGTCTAGGGAATGTGACAAAACATATGGGAAAAGCAAGTTCGTTAACAAGCCGTAGTAGTTATCTAATGAGCCCATCATTGATTGGCTAACTATTTTTTATAGGTCGCAGAGATCATCTAATAAGCGCTATATTAGACTGGAACAGGCGAAAGGAAGATAATATGGCCGACTCACTCTGCAGAAGCCTACTGATGGTAAGAACATGCCTTGAAGTCATTGTGCAGTCATACATTTCGGAGCTGAAATAGTGTCCAATTTTTCTAGGCTAAGAATCTTGAAGTGAGGTACAAGCGAGAGTTTGAATCTCTGTTGGGCAGCAGGAAAGAGTCAAATATGCAGGATTTGGCGGATGAATTGTTGAATGAAGGAAAAAGTTACAAAGGTTCCGTAATTTCAGAGACGGTTTAGATTTCAATTAAAATTCCCTATCAATTGAATAATAATAGGTTCAAGAAGATTAAATCAAATGCCGCAGACGACTTTGGAAGACGAGTTAGAAGGCATACATTGGCACATCCAGGTCTTACAAGAAAGGATTAAGAACGGAAAAGGTAACAAAATACAAACCAAGTAGTTACTTTTAAACCTTCGTAATAAACAACCTCTGTTTTAGATGGTTCCAAAGCACGAAATGCTCTTCGAAATAAAGTCACCATATTAAAAAGCAGGGGAAAGAAAGTTGTTGCACTGCTGAATGACATTCAAAAGATATATCGTGTAAATGAAGACGTCATTCACTCAGGAAAATTTCCCTGGCAGCCCTTACAACAGAGTGGTAACACATTTATTGATGATAAAACTATTGTAACATTCAAATATATTTTCTCACATAGTTCCATTCTATCAACGATACCAGCTGGTAGATAGCTGGATGTTATTCAATCGCAGCAAAGAAGAAATAAATCAGGTGAAAAAAGAAATGAAGCAATACATTGCTTCCCTTATGAGCATTCACAAGGAGATTCGGGAACACATTCAGAATATCATAGCTGAGGACCTCCCTTTTCCAACAAAAGAAAATCCTTTTCTAACAGTAAGTGACCTATAATTCTTCATTCTTTAGACATAATTAATCAAAACTTCATTCTCCCTTTAGTGTTCAGAGGATAACCTGTTGAAACGGGGGAAGGTTGCAGCTGCCAAAAAAGAAATGTTGGATCTCTCAACAAAAATATTGGAAACTATTTCTTTCTTCAAACATTACCTGGATTCCCCCTGGAAGAATTGCAGGAAGCTTTAGAAGATGATGGTGAAGAAGTTGCCGAGGCCATTTGGAATGAAGTAGAGGAGGAGCTAGCTGCATTAGATTTACAGGATAAAAATTACAACGAGGAAGACTTGACTAAACTCTAATACCATCTCCACTCTTAGTGCATGGATTTAATCTTTTCTATTGAGCTAATGTTTGTATGAACTTATATCGAGCCTGCTTGCTGTCTTACTTTTCATTGTCCATAATAATGAGATCTCGAAAGTAAAAATAAAGCAATGGAACCTGAAGGAAAGAACCAAGATTAAAGTTGTATTTATTGAACATTCTCTTTGATACCTGCATAAATAAACATTGAATATAAGACTTAAAACTTGTATACAAATCAGAATCTGTCATGAAATTTATGATGAGTGCGTGCTTGGGCTAAATTGTTTTTTCTACTTACTGTACCTCTTCTACTGGGAAGGGTACTGAGTCTTATCCGTTGATGGGTGCTATAATTCGTATTCGAAAGACCTGAATTCATGCATATAATGTCAAATTACGTCCAATCATCTCAATTAGAAACTTGAAGTTACTATTACCTTGTATTTTAATGTCTGCTTTTTCAAGTGGGTAAGCGATTTAAAACATTTGTCTCGATTCTTTTTACAAAAAAAGAACTCATTATAATCTAAAATTTTTTAAAAGAAATAATTATATGAAGAAAAAAAGAACCCTTTGTCTCACTTACCGACTTACGTTTTGACGTTTGGCGACGAAAGAGCTAAAAGCGAAACATGTCTGCTAATCACGTGATCTTTACTTTGGGCAAGTAGCCGAAGGCAAATTGGAGACGATCGAAAAATCTCCCCAAGTAATGGCCGACGACCCGCCATTCTTCGTTTATTTTGAAGCATATGTGCTCTTCAACAAAGCCAAAAAATATGACACCTTTTTAAAAACATAGAGCTCATCAATAAACATAACATACTGTAAAATAAGCTGAGTCAAATAAGGGAAAGGGTCGAACACAAGGCCCAAAGAGAGCTTATTTGAATTTTATGTAGAACATTTTGATGTTTAACATTTATTAGCAGCTCATTTTTTACTGAAATGAAGTCAAACTTAGTACGAACGATAGAGAATTTCAAGCTACACAACATACTTAAAGACGGAAAATAATTGATTTAAAAAATGGGTAGGAAAAAAACAGAAAGTCTGTATTTGCGGCGTTTACAAGCCGAATGTACTTTGAAAAATTATTACTCGTAGTTATTCGACTCAAAAGTACATAAAATTACATGAAAAATGATCGCATTGACTAGCGCTTTCGAAATATATAAAAATAAGAGGGTAATTTAAACTAACAAAATTTTTCTTTTCGAAGATGATTTTTCAAATGAAATCCACTGCAAGCAAGTATAGGCGTAGCCGGCAAACGGCATTTTAGGGACAAATTTTAAAATTAAAGCCAAAATTTACCACTGATTTTTAGATATTTCAAAGCCGCTTGTCATTGCGATCATTTTAATGTAATTTTATGTACTTTTGAGTCGAATAACTACGAGTAATAATTTTTCAAAGTTCATTCGGCTTGTAAACGCCGCAAATACAGACTTTCTGTTTTTTCCTACCCATTTTTTAATCAAATACTTTTCGTCTCTAAGTATGTTGTGAAGCTTGAAATTCTCTATCGTTCGTACCAAGTTTGACTTCATTTCAGTAAAAAAACGAGCTGTTAATAAATGTTAAACATCAAAATTTTCTTCATAAAATTCAAATAAGCTCTCTTTGGGCCTTGTGTTCGACTCTTTCCCCTTATTTGACCCAGCTTATTTCACAGTATGTTATGTTTATTGATGAGCTCTATGTTTTTAAAAAGGTGTCATATTTTTTGGCTTTGTTGAAGAGCACATATGCTTCAAAATATAACAAAAATGGCGGGTCGTCGGCCATCGTTTTCGGTAGGTTTTCGGCAGTCTCTAATCTGCCCCCGGCTACTTGCCCAGAAAGTAGATCACGTGATCAGTAATTGGTTTACTCATTTTTTAAGCTGACGCCGTTAAGGTTGTTTCTGAGTATTATGTTCGATGATGATTTCTTCTACATCCCTTGGCATTTTACACTTTTGTTTTGAGCTAATTGCCTTTTTTAAAAAAATTATAATTCGCAATCAAGCATGGTCAAGAAGAGGCCTGCTCAGCCCGTAGTGTTCTAAGATCGTCTGGGACTGGGAGTTACAAACCGCGTGGAGTTGACGTTTTGACTCTCGCGGGGTCTCTGTATGTGTCACACACGTCTTATTTGTTGATTATCCTTAATATTTTTTAATATTTTTGCTGGATTATGAGTGCGTGCTAAAAACTAAAATTCTTTCTTTGTGTCTGCTAAAATTGCAATATCATGGATGAAGTAGTTACAGACTCATCTGCGAGAACAACAATCTGGAACCCCTCAAAATCTAAGTCTCAAGAAGTCAGAGGTTCAGACAATAGTCAACTTAATATCAGGGATCAGGAAAATCTTCTGGAAGAAGACGATGATGTCCCAATTCAGGAAGGGGAGTTCAGAGCAAGAAAGAAAAACAAAATACTTAACTACCATTCACTTCGAGTAAGCCTCAGTTCTGGTGTTGATCTTGTGTGCGGTGTTGTACTAATAGTTTTTTTTTGTCTTAGCGTATCAGAAGGAGAAGATCTACATTGAAAGGAAGCCATCGTTGAAGAAATCAACTAGGAATGATCGTACCAAAGAGATGTTTGATCTGGTAAGTAACAATGTCTAATCTCTCATTTGTAATAATCTGGACTAATTGTTTATTTGACTTTAATTTTTGTAGGGTGAATTGCTGTCTAGCCAAAACAATTCACAGTTCATAATGATGGGTATCAGTTGTAACCCTGATTGCGATACCATATCTCATGAGGCATATGGAACATATGCAGCTGACACCATGAATTCTACTGTGGGACAAGAACTCCTTCAACAATTCATTTCTGGCTGGGCCTTAGTCAAATCAACGTTTCCGTCGGGTGTCACAAAGCCTACCAAAGTATTAGAAAACGGAGCTACAAATACTGGCAGCACAATGACGCAAGTCGTTAATGGAGCTCTAGCAGTCGTTAGTAAAACTCTCTCGCGTTTCAAGAAACCGGTGGAATCAACACATCCGAGGACTACGAAAACCGTTTCCCCTGTTGAAGAGAGAGAAGTTGATACGAGTGTCAGGGATTTGGAAGAAGGTTCATCCACGTTAATCAGAAATCGAGTAGGTTATTCATACATCTTGAAGCGAATATCACCTATATTTTCTTTTTTTACCTTTTAAGATGCTTTTGGAGAGAACAGAGACTCCTATTTCAACTGGGTTTTTTGAAAGTGACGTTGAGATCGATATGAGTGATATAGAAGATGCCCAAATAACCAGTAACCAGGTATGATATGAGCATAAGCAAAACAATAATGACTCTTTAATTATAGTCCATTTATTCTGCTTCAACAGATGAATTTATCCGGAATGGAAACGCCATTATCGCCTGCCAATGAAAGTGACCAAGAATCGCTTATCAGCAATTCAGTGGACGTTTCTTATCCAGCTAAGAAAAATCAGGTATTTCGTTGAAGATTATACATGAATTTTGGAATTTATTTCAAAATTTGTCCTTTCAGGTACGGAGTGCGTCCACACTTAAAGACTCTCTCGATCAAACTGCAGAGGCTTATAACCTTTCTGACAACCAGGTAATTTCAAAATTCAGATTTGGATCAGTAAAAAAATTTAAACTCGCTGTATAAAAACAAAGTTTAGCCTACTATCATTAACAATTTAACATGGCTACTATAGGTTACCCAAATAGCAGTTACGTCAGCCAACAATGTTCCAGCTAGGAGGCGAGAGAAAAGGAAGGTCGCATCAAAGCGAAAAGTCGTTCAGGTTGTGTATGGCGTATACATCATTCAATAACGTTGTATATATATTTTTTCACGTTTTACAG
Source organism: Ceriodaphnia dubia (assembly GCA_022539655.2). Classification (NCBI taxonomy): domain Eukaryota; kingdom Metazoa; phylum Arthropoda; class Branchiopoda; order Diplostraca; family Daphniidae; genus Ceriodaphnia; species Ceriodaphnia dubia. Next base: position 79,514 of record JAKUCG020000116.1, on the reverse strand, counting down.
TTTCAAAATGATTCACCATCAAATTCAACGTCAGTTGAGCCCGAAGAACTGGGTCTACCTGCTGATGCAACGGCCATTATTATCAATAATGAGGTAACCGTCTTCATTTCCTATGTAGCTAAAATTAAATTGTAATATGTAATAAGAATATTTATTGTGATATAAACTGTTCTTTAGGTACACCAAATTGAAAGCTGTTCGTCGATCACACAACCGGTTACAAGCCAAGTGCTGAAAAGAAAGGCCACTAGAACTAGAACTGTCACATCAGCTGTCAAACGTAAAACTACTGCCACTAGATCTCAGCGTGCTGTGTACATTTGCCCAAAATGCAATGTAAATTATGCCAAAGATAAAGGTGGCAAAGAATGGGTGCAGTGTTCGAAATCCTCAAAGTGCCCCGTATGGGGACATGTTGATTGTATGGGGGACAACTTCAGTTGTAATCGATGCAAAGTCCTAGAATAAGAGAGCAAAGTTGTTTAAGGGAATTATCAGTGAATCTTTCTACGAAGAAAGGAATTGATGATTTTATTTCTTGTGGTGACTTAAATTTTTGTGACTCATACTTCAGTGTAACCTTGGCAGCAAACTGTATAATTTCTATATTAGGCAATGTAATTTAAGGATCTACAGTCCCCCATGTAAGATTATGACGACTTTTGACATTCCATAACATTATCGACCTAGAATCACTGTTGATACGAAATAGCCTACATTTTCCCATGATAGCTTACGGCGAATGTTGATATTTTGCAACAATATTGATTCTAGGTCAATAAAGCAATCGAGTTGTAATAAGACGCCATATTATAATCTACCATAGGGGACTATACACACCGTAGTAACATTGCCTAAATAGAAATTATATAGTTTCCTTTCGAGGACAAACAATATTCAGATACAAATTAACCCAGTCAACTCAAATAAATGTGCTCAAAAACTTTGAATTATAACCTTCATTTATTTTAGAAATCGGGAAATGGAATATAAACAAGCGGGTAATTTGTTCTGGGAAGGACTGCAGTGTTATAACTTCTCATTGTATTTCAATCTTTGGGTTAATTCTCGTTAGAAGTACCGAAGTCCTTGGTGTGCCATTTTTCTGTATTTTTCCAAGACTTTAGACCTACTGGCATGCATCGGATTAATGTTAGACCCAATTATAATAAATATGGCTGTAATTCAGTATACGAATAGCATTTTGTTTTAAAAATCTAGGTTGCACTTAACTCGTCCTTTCCTCTATAAAATGCTTTAGCAATAAAGTCGGGACAACCTCTTATCTAAAACTTAAAAGGCAATGGGGCTCGGTTTGATAGTTTTGAAGGCAAAATTTAGTTAAGAAAAAGATGGTATACAGTCTTCAAAGGAATTCATTAAATGTTTGTTTGATTGAATATGGGACTTTTCCACAAGATAACGTAGCCTACCTGTAGTTAAAAGTTATTCTTAAGCCACGTTTGGTGCAATTAAATTTCAAACATAACAGTATGTCTATAAATTTAGATTGCCATTTAACTCACATTTTCCTCTATTAGCTGCTGAAGCAATACACGCTGGGCAACCTATGAAATAAACAAAAAAGGCACTGGAACTTGAAGAGAGATGGGAATGCATTCTTCAAATGTTCAATTTTAAGAATTTTGTGTGATAATTTCTTAGACTTTTCCCCTAGTTAATGTACCGAATTTATAGGTTCTCCTAAAGCCACGTTTGGTGCAGGTACGTCTATTAATACCATAATAAATAACCTAAATGCGCCTAAATGCCGTTTTTCTCTGCTTCCTATCTGTAACTCGCAATTAATGTTATCAAATCAACACACGACGGTGACATAGTTACAAGCAGACAAAAAGCGACTCTCAGCTAATTAATCATTTTATTAACAGAGTACGTGCTTTAAAATTTGCCTAGAAAAGAAAACTTTTAGATTTAGTGTATTGAGAATAAAATGAGTTCTTTCTTGCCGGAGAAAATTAACTTTTAAGTCCCGAGTCCAATATCTCCCTGTGAAAAACGAGAAAAAGGCTGAAAGTCCAAAACAAATGACGACAACTTCGCTCGCAGTGAATAGCCTCTATTTAGTTTATTAATTCTGTCCTGGTGAAAATTACGGTCGCCTAGCAACTGTCAAACGTTAGACCGTTTTGATTGACGTAAAAGAGAGTAAACTACTCAGCGAGTCTACCAGAGGCGCTGCGTGCTGTATAAAGGATCGCCGGTCGACCGGTACCTGCCGGTCGCAAGCCCAATGTCACCCGACCGGCAGGTACCGGTCGACCGGCGTATAGTTTGTTGCAAAAGTTGGCGCTTATATACTTCACTTGATATTCGGTGAAGGGTAGTTGTACTGTCCGTCCTTTCGTTGCTTGACCCAATTTCTCACGACAATCAGCAGCAATATTCATCGATTAATATGGTTAATACTGGTATGACCAGAGCCGCGCCCTTTGCTTTGATACAAATCATGGATTTTAGTTTCACTTTCCATAAATATATTCTACTGACTTTAATATACTTGTTTTATTCAACAAAAAGGAAAAACAAAGAAGTTAATTACTGTACGCAAGTGTACGTACTTTGGTTTTACCACTGCAAGGTAAACTGGAATATTGAACCAACAATCAGTTATTCTTATATCACATCAGCCTAGTATGTAAATGCCGATTATTATAATTTTTGTTTTCATTGTAGATTATATATTCCATATTGCAGTAAATAGAAATGGAAACAACCCATTTAGCTAAAAATAATAAATAATGCGCAGAGGAAAGTGGCCAAGTACACCTAAGGCGTGACGCCACGGGGCTTTGACATATAATTGGACTCGTACAGCAAATAATGAGGTAAACGCTTGCTAGATACTTAGCCTCATTGCCCATTTTTGCACCCTTGCAATTTACAAAATGTTGAAGGCCGCCGAAGGTATAGTAAACTAAAGGATAAACCCTTTTTTGACCGAGTAGGCTAGTTTTAAATACGATATCAAATTAGGATCTGTTACAATAAAGTCGTAGTTTATTGATTTTGGGCGACCGCGCGCAGCTATAGATTTTAAAAGCTACTTGCCAACCTAAACAATTTGGTACGTAATCGGTTTTGGATGATTGCCATCTGTCTGTATTCATCAATTTGAGGCCAATAAGCAAAGCAAAAGCATACATTTACTTAAGTACCAATTTATTGTACTAATTGTTCATGTTACGTGGTGTTGCAATCAGAAGTTTTAAAAATGAAAAAATCCAAAAGCTTTGTTATTAGTGTTGTGATATACATCCTCAAAATGGTGATACGTATGACTTGAGCCTTTTCTGAATACCTTTGATCTATAAAACAGTGAATTTTTAAGCCTGCTTTCACTTCACTTACAGCTTCCACTCCAGATGGCGGTGTAATGTTAATTTTCTTGCTCGTTTTGTCTTTCCTTTTGCGAAACCAGGCGAGTCCAAAGTGGACGTGCAGGAAACCCCGTCGAATGGCTGAGATTCGGGTTCTTGTTCAGGAATATTCATAGATTTGCCCGCTGCTTGAGCGACCTCAAGTAATTTGGAGGTAATTTGCATGGGGATTTATTCCGGCTGGAGGAGAATTAGGCGCGGAAGCTTCTTCCACTATCTTGTTTACGGCTTTATTCCAACTTTTCCTTGATATTTTGCCTATAAGTTGCCGACTACGTGTGAAACTGCTAGGGCTGGAAGTTTGCTTTTCAAGTTGGCTCGCTATGTCGGGATTTTTTAGTCTTATTAATAATTCGGTAAGTCTTGTTCCCTGAATTCTTCTATACGTATCTTGAAAAAGCATCGCAGACAGCAGAAGGAACTAGCTATACGAATGCTGGCCTCGGAAGTTTTTCTAGCAGCAATAAATCGCGGGTGCCCTTTCTGAGAAAGTGTATTGCTGTATCGATTGATTTTAGAATAAATGTGAGTTGGGGTCTAATAATTAATGCAAAATCTTCGGAAAAAAACTTTGATCGATCGTTTATCGATATGCTTCAAAAGGGATTTATCGACAAAAAATATATACATATAATATGAAAAAGCCAGATACATATGCTAGAAGTAAAATAAGATGAAGAAGATTCTTAAGGAAGGTTCTAAAGAAAAGCAAATATACTGTAAATACTAAATACGGTTTTTTTTTCTTTATCGTGTTAGTGCACATCGTATCCTAGGGCAAGGAACATCCATACGCGATCCTGACGCAAATAAAAAAGGTTGAAAATAGAAAAGAAGGCTGTATAACGTTTTACGTAAGGTTTACAATTAGTAATTTCTTACCGCATAATGTTTTTGTTCAAGATTTAACATAGTTTTGAGTAATGCGGTTCTTCGCGATAATGATTCCAGTCCTCCAAATATTGAATCTAATAAAATGTGGAACTAATCAGGCATCGTCGTTTCATCTAAACATAGGGATGGTTCAGGTTAGTTATTCCTGGGTTTTCATCCAACAGCGATATAATTTCAAATTTTGGGACACCTCTGGGTACAATAGCCTACTTTAGTAATTGTCCACATTTCAATCGTGTGCAGAACCCTCCGTTCTTTTTCGCAGAGCGCAATCTGTATTCTGCTGACAAGAATAAATTGGATTATTTTGTTGGGGTAACTCCTCTTACCATCGACTGGCTTGCTCGAAGATTGAATTTCACGTAATTGAATTCCTTGTTGTAACGATCGACATTCCAAAAAAATTGTTTGTTTTTTTCTTTGAAAGGTACGACATTGTAGTAACCGGAACAGATTCTGGTTCCTCCATATTAGTTAATGGCACTAAAAAATGGAGTGGAGCAATGGGACGGCTTGTGAAAAACGTACGAATTTCTATTTTTTTACAGAGAAATAACACTTTTCTTATAAAATAGCATTATCTGTAGGAGTTAGACTTAATAGCAACGCCTATACAGTTGTCCAGTGCAAAAACAAGAGATATCGACTTCATGGGGTTCGAGGTCTACTTTAGCAGTCTGCTTACACCAGCTCCAACGGAGCGCAGTTCTATTCTTTCAACTATCAGACCTTTCAAGGCTTTGGTAAAAATTTGAAGCAGTATAAAGTAGTATTGCATCCTAAATTTCGTAAAAATATGGCAAACAATTTTTTTGGAACTATAATTTCAAGGTGTGGTTAATGATAACATTTTCGCTTGTGGCTATGGCTTTGTGTATTAATCTAACGTCCATGTCCGCGTCCATGTCCATGTTGGAACCATTTCAAATATGGCAATTGCTTCGAATTCACAATCATATTTTGTACTTATTAGGAATTTTAGTTAACCAAGGTAAGGACATATGTTGGCTATGTAGATATACGTACTGATTTTTATTTTCTTATCTTATTTATAATTTTCAATATAAAGGTGAACTTTTTTACTACAAGAAGTTCCGTTTCAGACTATCATTTCGCCTCGCATGCGCTGCCTGGTGCCTCTTATGTGTCGTTATATTAAACGTCTATGCCGGGACTTTAGTATCCCATTTAACTAGCCGCCGTATGAGCAATCCATCGGAAAAAATGTTAAAGTTGCTTGAAGAGAATGTTTATTCTTATATCGTGGTTTCTGACTCTTTATCCATGGAACTTGTTGCGGTAAAACTTTCTCATTTGACCTGTAGAACAGTTTTTGCTTCATATTTAACATCTAAACCCTTTTAAATGGTGTTGTAACTGAAACTAAACCATGGACCTCTAAAACTGAAATTTCTTAGACTAACACAAAAGATCCAACAATGAAAAGATTGGGTGAGTATTTTCGTCAGCATCCTGAATATATTGTGCCTACCCATGACGTCGCGTTTCAAAAAGTAACTACTGGGTGTTGCGCCTATTACGACGTGAGTTTATGAAACAAAATTTTTTTTTGACGCAAGAGAATTTACATAAGATTCGATAAATTCATTTTTCACTTTGGTGTTCTTCAATTAGATTTTGCCATCTTTGAAATATCGGGTAATGCACGACTTTTTAGAACATAGATTTTGTAGAGTAGGCATCGGAAGGCCTGTGAGTGGGTATGCGTTTTACGGCATGGGAATTTCCAAGTCACACCTAAAGAAGAATATTATTAATCACGGGTAATCGTTTGTAGCCTAAAACTTTGAAGAACAGATATTCTTTAGTCTGACGTTGATATTGAATGGGACATTTTTATAGATATTTGGAGTTGAAACAGGCAGGACTTGACGATTATTGGCGCGTAACATTTACTGGTGGTCGTACAACATGTTATCGTTCTCTATTAACAAAAAATAAAAAACCTACTCGTGTCCGCAAATTGACATTAGTCGATTTGGGAAGTGCCTTTTTTCTTCTCGGTGTTAACATCTTAATCTCACTGTTGTTATTTGTAGTTGAACAATATCAACGCTACAAGTCCCTACAAGTTCGTCGATTTCAACAAATTTAATCTATTTAAATAGGCCTTGATAGATTCATAGTTCCTATAAAAACTGGTGTCATTAATCAACTAATCAAGACGAAAAGAATAACGTATATATATTTAATCGTATAATTCTTAGACTTTTACATATCTCTCAAATCATAAGAACTACTGTCTATGTTAATCACACAAATGTATAATACATTGTAGCCTAGATTTATTAAGTTCATGAACCAAATAAAATTTGAAACCCTAGCCTTAAGCAGCATGAATCGAAAACGCAGTGATTTCTTTCAATTTTTATCATTCTGTATCCTTGGAATCGGATTGGAATAAATTAATTTTGGGATTCATTAAAGTCGGAATACATTTTCAGTTATAATATGAGCAAGAATATGAGCAAAATTCGCGGAACATGTATTATGTCCTGGACAAAAAAGTTTTTTCAAATTTAATGAAACAGAAATAACAGATGAGAGAATGATAAATAAAATTTAGAATCCATTATTGCAGTGAAGCACTATAGAACAATTGTGATACCTGAAGGTTAATAAATAACTGGTTTTTGTTCTCTACTGAGAAAAAATGAGATTACGCTTGTGAGTGCGCATTCTTAAATTTAGTATGAAGTCCTTGACGGCATACAAGATACAACCGTGATTTTAAAACGATAATAGTTGAACGAATAAGCTCATTTTATACTTTCTACGTTGATACTTTTGTTGGTGGATACTGAAAAATCGCGCACGAATGTTTACGCATTATTCCAGCTAGCATGGCGGTTAGTGCGTGACATCATGTATTTGTAAGTCACATATAAATCCATTAAATTGATTACACCTAGTCTAGTATGATACAGTTTTACACAGTTCACTTTGTTGGTTTTTCCAATCTGTCGATAACTGATGATGGCATGGGAAGTTCTTCCTAACTTGCCGAAATTGTGGACGGTACCGTATTTGACTATCGGTATTTGATCTAATTTAATTTTGTTTCTTCTATAAAGGGACAGCGCGAACACCGTCCCACACCAACAAAAGCTGTACTCCCGAGTTTATCGTATTCGATCGCATTGAATTAATCGCAAGGTACAATGGTAGGGCTCACCCTGGAGGAACCACATTACTGATCATGGTTGCCTTTGAGCCAGGAATTTCCGTTCGAAGCTCTCTTAATAGTTTCACCGGTCTTCTAGGCCAAACCTATTCCGTCCACTTCAAAGAGTTGCCCTACTTTTGACGACTCTCACATAGAAAACGGTGTTCCGGCGTGAAGAGGATTAGGATGAATATCTTTAAAAAACTGATTTTGATCTTTCCAGGCCAAACAACTACACCTTCGACAACTTTCAAATCGAAATGAAGAGAGGAAGTTATGGCGTTGAAACGGTGGATCTTTCCTTTTTGCTGCCGGCGAATCATGGCCTTGAAAGGACGCACATTGCGTTTATCATCGAGTCCGACGCGGGAATCCCTTTTTTCGTCTTTAAACCCTTGAAGGATATGCGTGTTGAACGCCTTACACTATTACCATATCCCTCAATTCATGATGGAGTTGTTCCTCGTCCGGCTCCCGATGGAAATACTCAGATGGCTGTTGAAAGTTGTATAGCGAGTCGCCGGAACGCTCGCCGGAACAGTACGTTTTGAAAATCAAAGTTCTTGCTCATGGCGATCTCTCTGGTGAGTTGTTTGATAAAGAATTATACATTTTAAGTCTTTAGCTATAATTATCATTTTATTATTTAGGTCTTGGTGTATCAACGAATCGACAGAAGCCCTGCGAGTCATCCTTCGATGTCATCGTGTCGCTAACACAGCCGATGAAGAACATCAGCCCTGACTCTATCTTTTCCTCACCCGATCCTTGTCGACGGAATTTGGGCCACTCTAAATCAACTTGGGCGTTCCATTGATGTTGTGCTGGAGAAAGCTGCACTGTTAAAAATTTAACCCGATTTTAGGACGAAAATAATACCTAAATTTTTCCGTCAGAGCGGGTATTTTTTAATCCCGATATATGGGCGGAAAAAATACCTTTTTATGGCAAATTATCCGATTTGGAATTTTCGCCCAAAAATCGGGATTTTTCTCTCCGAAAATAGGTAATAAAAGAGCCCATTTTGGCGGAACCCGTTTTTCGGGTCGGATTTTTAACAGTGTGTGTTGGAGCATTGGCCATGTGAATTCCAAGCGGAAAATCCGAGGTGGAATGTAGACTCTTTGATTCCGTGGGTCGATGTTGACGGTTTGAACTCGCAATATGTTCACCTTGAAAACCAATTTGATCCCTACCCTATTGATAATCCCTCGTTGAAGAAGAAAAAAGATATTTTGGACCATGTCCGCGGTTTTGTTGAGCATGTACATACATTCAGATTTATATTTACTTTCACATTTACATATATTTTTTCCGATTGCTCCGTTGACAACATGAAAACATTCACGAGTACGATTCCGCAGATTTGCAATTACTCCGCTATTTTTTACGTCTCAATTCCACAAAGATGGTGCCCAGCACTTGGCAGAGGGACAATCTACCACACTCGACGAAGACAGTCCCTGGTTGGCAACTTTTCTCTCCCGATTGTACCTCGATTCTCCAATCACGATGATGACAACATGCCTGATTCAGTGATTTGGCTTATCGATTCCTCACCCAGCGCAATGTGAAATCATGTAAGACAATGTCGGTCTTGAGGATCAGCGCTCATTCTAGCCCAGTTCTTAAAATTTTGCTTAACTATTATTTTTTATGCTATATGTGTTGTGTTTATCCGGAATTATTTTTTACTCCACGCATCGTCCTACAAGTTTCGCCAAATCAATTTAAAAATAATTTGTTCTTTCTTTCTGAGCTTTCTAGACAAATTTTTAAAAATAAGACTGATCAAAATTACACAAAATTGAGCGCGCTCACGCTCGCGGTTTTTAAAATTGATCGCGAGCGCGAGCGCACTCACAGCATCACGAGCACGCTCGTCCCAACCCTGAGGCGCTCACAAATTTTGGAATCCAATCGAATCTTCCTCTTATTAATTAGTATAAAAGGGAATAGAGTTTTATTGGTTAAAATTTCAACGAATTTCATTCCAAGATAAGGAACAAAAGGATTCTAGAGCAACAACAACTCTGAGCTAACGCGAGCTTTTACCGCCATTTCTTATTCGTTTCCGGTCCGGTTTTCCTTTGTTTGACTTTGATTCCATTTTTCTGCCTTTGTCGTCTGCTCTCGGCTTGTTCTGTCGTTGGAGGTCTTGAAGGATCTTGCTTTTGATAGCTGTTAATGAATCGCATTGAATAGGTAAATAAAGCACACAACTTTCGTTTTTTAGATATTTTACGTTGCCACAAAAGTATCACCATAGTTCCCACTTATATCGAGTCTATGTTTAAATGTAGCCTAGCTTGTTCAAAATGCTGACCCCGACGCGTCGTCTTATGCGAGAAACCTATAATGTTTGCTACCCCATGTAACACCATGACGTCTATGTGACATCAGTTATTCATTCAAATGACGTCAAAAGATTGATGTCGGTCTGATGAGTCGTGATGTCAATTAGACGTACAACTTGTCCATCCTATTGATGTCAACCTGATATCACGTCGTGACATCAAAACGCGAATTGGCTACGGTAATTGAATAAAATATTCTAAAACATCTGGGATCGATTTTAATAATCAAATAGGGATTGATTTGAATAGAATTTGTAAGAAAAAAAATTAAAAAATTAAAAATCGGGTTGGGATCGACCACTCATAGTTGACTACTGGGCCTGGGAGGAGAACGCTTTATCAACTGTGCTACTATCATATACAATAAGGTTAAAATAAATACAAGTAATTTCAAGCCACTCTATTAATACCCATAAACAAAAATAAATCCAAAGATCCAATTCTGAATTTGAGATTTCGTACGCGTGTTTAAGTTTATTTGACCAATAAATAGAGACTTTAGGCTGTTGGTCTGCTAGTTGCACAGAAGAGAACTTAGAAATTTTCTTGTTAGCCTGGTGTTACGGGTGTATGTCGTTCCCCAAACTTGGGTGCCTACGATGAAAAAAATAATAGATTATGCGAGAAAGAAGTGGAGGTCTTTGTTGATGTAAAAATAAACTATGTTTTGTGTCGTTAATTATTTCATATATCGAGAAGAGGTATTTTCCATATAGTAAAACGGGAAAGTAAAATTAGCAGTAATTACTGTTAGTTTTATTTTCCCGTTCTCAATTCTCATTTGATCAGAAGTGGATCTTTGGATTTATTCCAAGGAAGTAATTCATGTCACACATCAGTTTGATGTCACTTTGACGTAAAATATACATCAATATGACATCAAAACAATGTCTCCTTGACATTCAATGCTAAATGGGTAAAACTTAAATTTTAAATATTCACGTGAGCTGTTACTAATGTCACGAAAGTGAAGGTAATACTGACGGGATGAAGTGGATGGGACGTGTCAGATAATTTGACATCCTGAGGACATCACTACAATGTCATTTATAAGAAAAACAGGACATCATTATAATATCATTGAAGTGACGTTAGGCCAATATTCCCAAAACATTATAATTGCTTTTAAAAAATGACCTTTCGCATGTCGTATGTTGTGACATCTATAACATGTCCTTTTGATGTCACAAATTGTATATAATTTTGACGTGTCAAAGTAGTTGACGTATATTTGATTTTCTACTGACATGATTTTTTGCGTGACCAAAAATTGACTCATTTCTTACATCATTTGCATGTACTTTGCAAGTCACTGATGTCATTCTGATTTTTTCACCTCACACTGACATCAAATTGACGTAAAACTGACATGAAATGCTACCTGGGACCCTTTTGGCCACCTTCGATCTCGAAATATTTTGAAGAATTATTATGGTGAATTAGATGGAAATGACTTCAGTGTAACCAAGGTAAAACTTTTATACAAACTTGTATGAATGTTTTGGTTGTCCAATGATAATCAAAATCCTAGTCTGATGTAAACTCCAATTTAATATATTTAGGTTCTTTTTCTTGGATGTGGTGATCTTATGGGCACCCTTGAAGCATCAACAACAGAACACCTAAAAAACATTCACATTCATTTGAATGACATGGAACCTTCAGTTTTGGCTCGTAACATCCTCATCCTGAAAGTCTTGTCCGCAGCCAAGTTTGATCCAAACAATCAAACTGATTTGTCTTTCCTTTGGGATGTGTGGTACAACACAGAGTGGCCAGAGAGCACACACAAGAGATTCCAGGATGTGTTGAAGGATTTACTGGATGGGGTTTTACCAGAAAATGTTTCTGTTCCCAACAGGAGTCATTTAGAAAAGCTGATGACAGTTTGGAAAGGATGGTCATCATCCCTTTCGTCTCAATGCCAGTCCAAATCTTTCATTGAGATCATCCTTAAAGAAAGGTAATCTTTTTTGTGAATTCACTTTTTATTGAACTAAACTAAGTTAGAATTTGGTTTAGGATAACATTCATCGGAGAAGTAACTACCAACACGTTTTCTGCCGAAGCGCGCGAGAATGTCAAAAGGAACAACATTGATTTATTTTCCAAAGCGCTGGACAAGATTGTGGCAAAACTGGAGACATTTCTCATGGTTTACAATTCTGGCTTACATAAAAAAGGATTTATGAAGAAAATTCGAGAAGAATTGGTCCTGTACTTCAAAACAGGCAGCTGCAGAGTGGAAAATGGTCTAAAACTTGTTTGCGTTAACCCAACACTGCTGGATCCCGTCACCAACAGTTGGCAACTCCACCCTTCACTAAGTCCGTTTGATAGCTATCTCCCGATGTCAGACGAGGAACTGTTTTTAGAGTCGGCCGAGGATCGAATCCTGATTCACCCCTGTCAGAAAATTCTCAAGAGGCTCGTGTCTTCATACCGCCGTCGTCTGGACTCAATCAAAATTAATTTCCACCTTGACGATGCTTTGGAGTACTGCTACAAAGAAAGGATCATAAAATTCGATGTAATTTACTGTTCTACTCTAGCTGACTACGTCGGACTACCTAACTTAATCATCGCTTGCAACAAAATACTGGCAGACCATCCCGAAGCCGTTATGTGGACGGATACGGAGTTTTGGGTTGACATTGAAGTTTCTATGGAGAAGTTAATCGAAAATGTACTCTGCTGCCCCTTATCGATGATTCCCACCATTTATGGAGTTCGACCTGGCCAACATGTAAAACTGGGATCCTCATCTCTACATTTAGTTGGAGAATGTCGTCATATCTTATGGCTAAAGGCCCAGCGTGCTTTGAACTTTAATCTCCATCCTTCCCCCGTTATAAGTCGATGTTTGGATCGGTTGGCCGAAAAATGCTTCACCGTGCACTTCCCACCAGCAAATCCAGATCGTCTACAAAAAACGCTTTGTCCAATCATCTGGTATACGCCCCTCACGTTTTACTACACCATCAGCTCAATGATTGAGCGCATTGGAGGGGATCTATGGCTTACAAATGTTCCACATTTCACCGATGTTCCTCCTGCTCTGAAACTGGCGAAGCGGACCTTGGATGCGTGGAAGAGCGGCCAACCTCTAGTGAAGATGACAGCCCATATCGAACAGGATCTCACCACTAAGGGTGTTTACTTCCACAACAAAGACTCGAGAAGTGGGGCCCCTTCACTCCGGTTGGTGCTTTATCCCAAAGAGGAATATTTGAAGCGCTGTATGAAATTAGTTCCTACGTTGAAGTCTAAAGGACTGGGAAACATGTATTTCGAAAGTTTCCGGGATATTTTGTCACTTCCGGATGTCCATATCATCGAAAACTTCCATCTTGAAGCAAAAAAGACGTCAACCGAAAATAACGCGACCGTTTCATTCCTGATGGTTCCGGATCATGGCCTTTCCAAAACGCATAAGGTTCTTTTGTTGGATATCGTCAATGATGTACCATCATTCGTCTTCGATACAGTCGGCTCTATGAAAAAGGAAAAGTGTCAGCTACCTTTTCCCTTTAATTCTCCCCGAGCGGCCTCCTCTGGTGCTGGATTCGATGGAAGGAGGGTAAAGTTGGATAGCTGCATTGAATCAGAGGACAAATACTTCCTCAAATTTTCCGTCGCTTCGAAGAACGATATGTCAGGTAATTTTCACATGTTTTTGTCAAGCAACAACACATAATTTTGGGATAATTAATGTTTTCACTGATCTATAGGTTTCTTCTTCTGCGGGACCAATCCTGCTGTCAGGCCATTTTTATCGCCTTTGGTCATCGTCCGTACCTTCCGGGTTTCGACTATCGGACTGAACGACCCTAATCCGCTCTTGATTGAATTCCCACATCCTTATCTGTACGAGGATGCCACCGTTATCCCTAATTGCGGAGAGAAAACGTTCAAAATATCTTTGTTGAAAGGTCTGCAGCAGCCGTGGCAGTGTGAAATTCAGGCGCACCCCCGAACCAGATGGATCACGAACAATCTAAAGAAGTGGACGGATTTTTCTGAAAGCTGCCACTCCTTACAGGCTCACGTTAACAGCCAGTTCTTGCTCGGCAAGTCCGCGATCCCAATAACTCCGATAGAGAAGACTCCCTTAAACTCGATTCGAGAAACCATTAAAAAGTTGCTGCTCGATCCCAAGTGCACCATGATGCAGATTCACTATCAGCCGTATATCAAGATTATCAAAGAAACATTTGACGAGTTATCTTACTTTAACTACCTACGCTCAGCGATTAGCGACTAACTGTCGCTTTGATAATTGTACCTCCAGTGGCTGCTGCCATCCAGATTGCGGACATCAGATTGGTCAGTTATGGTGATCGACGGCTTATTGTAACCGCTGGAGTAGGGGGAGTATGTGGATGGAGTAGTACGATAGTCAGCCTTGTTTTGGTAGCCAGAAGGAGCAGCAGCGGCGACGGCCAAGACAGCGGCAACGATAAACTAATATGCAATAAAGAGAGAAAAAGAAACGAGTCGGTACTGAAAGAAAATTCAAATTATATTAGATATAGTGTCAGTTGTTACCAGCTTCATGTTGACTGTTGTTTAAGTAGTTTCGTTGGAAAACTGATGGTTAGAATCCGCAAAAGTTGGCGCTTATATACTTCACTTGATATTCGGTGAAGGGTAGTTGTACTGTCCGTCCTTTCGTTGCTTGACCCAATTTCTCACGACAATCAGCAGCAATATTCATCGATTAATATGGTTAATACTGGTATGACCAGAGCCGCGCCCTTTGCTTTGATACAAATCATGGATTTTAGTTTCACTTTCCATAAATATATTCTACTGACTTTAATATACTTGTTTTATTCAACAAAAAGGAAAAACAAAGAAGTTAATTACTGTACGCAAGTGTACGTACTTTGGTTTTACCACTGCAAGGTAAACTGGAATATTGAACCAACAATCAGTTATTCTTATATCACATCAGCCTAGTATGTAAATGCCGATTATTATAATTTTTGTTTTCATTGTAGATTATATATTCCATATTGCAGTAAATAGAAATGGAAACAACCCATTTAGCTAAAAATAATAAATAATGCGCAGAGGAAAGTGGCCAAGTACACCTAAGGCGTGACGCCACGGGGCTTTGACATATAATTGGACTCGTACAGCAAATAATGAGGTAAACGCTTGCTAGATACTTAGCCTCATTGCCCATTTTTGCACCCTTGCAATTTACAAAATGTTGAAGGCCGCCGAAGGTATAGTAAACTAAAGGATAAACCCTTTTTTGACCGAGTAGTTTTAAATACGATATCAAATTAGGATCTGTTACAATAAAGTCGTAGTTTATTGATTTTGGGCGACCGCGCGCAGCTACCGTATACATTTTAAAAGCTACTTGCCAACCTAAACAATTTGGTACGTAATCGGTTTTGGATGATTGCCATCTGTCCGTATTCATCAATTTGAGGCCAATAAGCAAAGCAAAAGCATACATTTACTTAAGTACCAATTTATTGTACTAATTGTTCATGTTACGTGGTGTTGCAATCAGAAGTTTTAAAAATGTTTCAAAGCCAAAAAAATAATTCGGTAAGTCTTGTTCCCTGAATTCTTCTACGTATCATGATGTATAATTGGTCCAATTATACATTTATACATATACATGATGTATAATTGGTCCAATTATACATCATGTACGTATCTTGAAAAAGCATCGCAGACAGCAGAAGGAACTAGCCACGAGTGGCCTCGGGATTTTTTCTAGCAGCAATAAATCGCGGGTGCCCTTTCTGATAAAGTATATTGCTGTATCGATTGATTTTAGAATAAATGTGAGTTGGGGTCTAATAATTAATAATAAATGTTCGGAAAAAAAATTTGATCGATCGTTTATCGATATGCTTCAAAAGGGATTTATCGACAAAAGATATATACATATAATATGAAAAAGCCAGATACATATGTTAGAAGTAAAATAAGATGAACAAGATAGTTTTTTAAGAAAAGCAAATATACTGTAAATACTAAATGTACGGTTTCTTTACCGTGTTAGTGCACATCGTATCCTAGGGCAAGGAACATCCATATTACGCGATCCTGACGCAAATAAAAAAGGTTGAAAGTATAAAAGAAGGTTGCATAACGTTTTACGTAAAGTTTACAATTAGTATTTCTTACCGCATAATGTTTTTGTTTAAGATTTAACATAGTTTCGAGTAATGCGGTTCTTCGCGATAATGATTCCAGTCCTCCAAGAATTAAATCTTATAAAATGTGGAACTAATCAGGCATCGTCATTTCATCTAAACATAGGGATGGTTCAGGTTAGTTATCGTAGTAGTCGTAGTCGTAGTTAGCTGGGTTTATCCAACAGATATAATTTCAAATTTTCGGACACCCTTGAGTACAATAGCCGAGACAATAGCCTAGTTTAGTAATTGTCTACATTTCAATCATGTGCAGAACCCTCCGTTCTTTTTCGCAGAGCGCAATCTGTATTCTGCTGACAAGAATAAATTGGATTATTTTGTCGGGGTATCTCCTCTTACCATCGACTGGCTTGCTCGAAGATTGAATTTCACGTAATTGAATTTGTTGTAACGAACATTCTGAAAAAAATTGTTTGTTTTTTTCTTTGAAAGGTACGACATTATAGTAACCGGAACAGATTCTGGTTCCTCCATATTAGTTAATGGCACTAAAAAATGGAGTGGGGCGATGGGACGGCTTGTGAAAAACGTACGAATTTATTTTTTTTTTAGAGAAAATTAACACTTTTTTTAAAAATAGCATTATCTGTAGGAGTTAGATTTAATAGCAACGCCTGTGCAGTTGTCCAGTGCAAAAACAAGAGATATCGACTTCATGGGGTTCGAGGTCTACTTTAGTACTCTGCTTACACCTGCTCCAACGGAGCGCAGTTCTATTCTTTCAACTATCAGACCTTTCAAGGCTTTGGTAAAAATTTGAAGCAGTATATAGTAGTACTGCATCCAAAATTTCGTAAAAATATGGCAAACAATTTTTTTGGAACTATAACTTCAAGGTGTGGTTAATGATTACATTTTCGCTTGTGGCTATGGCTCTGTGTATTAATCTAACGTCCATGTCCGCGTCCATGTCCATGTCGGAACCATTTCAAATATGGCAATTGCTTCGAATTCACAATCATATTTTGTACTTATTAGGAATTTTAGTTAACCAAGGTAAAGACAAATGTTGGCTATGTAGATATAGGCTACGTACTGATTTTCTTATTGTATTTATAATTGTTAATATAAAGGTGAACTTTTTTACAACAAGAAGTTCCGTTTCAGACTATCATTTCGCCTCGCATGCGCTGCCTGGTGCCTCTTATGTGTCGTTATATTAAACGTCTATGCCGGGACTTTAGTATCCCATTTAACTAGCCGCCGTATGAACAATCCATCGGAAAAAATGTTAAAGTTGCTTGAAGAGAATGTTTATTCTTATATCGTGGTTTCTGACTCTTTATACAAGGAACTTTTTGCGGTAAAACTTTCTCATTTGACCTGTAGAACAGTTTTTGCTTCATATTTAAAATCTAAACCCTTTTAAATGGTGTTGTAACTGAAACTAAACCATGGACCTCTAAAACTGAAATTTCTTAGACTAACACAAAAGATCCAACAATGAAAAGACTGGGTGAGTATTTTCGTCAGCATCCTGAATATATTGTGCCTACCCGTGACGTCGCGTTTCAAAAAGTAACTACTGGGTGTTGCGCCTATTACGACGTGAGTTTATGAAACAAAATTTTTTTGGACGCAAGAGAATTTACATAAGATTCGATAAATTCATTTTTCACTTTGGTGTTCTTCAATTAGATTTTGCCATCTTTGGAATATCGGGTAATGCACGACTTTTTAGAACATAGATTTTGTAGAGTAGGCATCGGAAGGCGTGTGAGTGGGTATGCGTTTTACGGCATGGGAATTTCCAAGTCACACCTAAAGAAGAATATTATTAATCACGGGTAATCGTTTGTAGCCTAAAACTTTGAAGAACAGATATTCTTTAGTCTGACGTTGATATTGAATGGGACATTTTTATAGATATTTGGAGTTGAAACAGGCAGGACTTGACGATTATTGGCGCGTAACATTTACTGGTGGTCGTACAACATGTTATCGTTCTCTATTAACAAAAAATAGAAAAACTACTCGTCTCCGCAAATTGACATTAGTCGATTTGGGAAGTGCCTTTTTTCTTCTCGGTGTTAACATCTTAATCTCACTGTTGTTGTTTGTAGTTGAACAATATCAACGCTACAAGTCCCTACAGGTTCGTCGATTTCAACAAATTTAATCTATTTAAATAGGCCTTGATAGATTCATAGTTCCTATAAAAACTGGTGTCATTAATCAAGACGGAAAGAATAACGTATATATATTTAATCGTAATATAATTCTTAGACTTTTACATATCTCTCAAATCATAAGAACTACTGTCTATGTTAATCACACAAATGTATAATGCATTGTAGCCTAGATTTATTAAGTTCATGAACCAAATAAAATTTGAAACCCTAGCCTTATAAAGCACGAATCGAAAACGCGGTGATTTCTTTCAATTTTTATCTTTCTATATCCTTGGAATTGGATTGGAATAAATTAATTTTGGGATTCATTAAAGTCGGAATATATTTTCATTTATTATATGAGCAAGAATATGAGCAAAATTCGCGGAACATGTATTATGTCCTGGGCAAAAAAGTTTTTCAAATTTAATGAAACAGAAATAACAGATGAGAGAATGATAAATAAAATTTAGAATCCATTATTGCAGTGAAGCACTATAGAAAAATTGTGATACCTGAAGGTTAATAAATAACTGGTTTTTGTTCTCTACTGAGAAAAAATGAGATTACGCTTGTGAGTGCGCATTCTTAAATTTAGTATGAAGTCCTTGACGGCATACAAGACACAACCGTGATTTAAAAACGAAAATAGTTGAACGAATAAGCTCATTTTATACTTTCTACGTTGATATTTTTGTTGGTTGATACTGAAATCGCGCACGAATGTTTATGCATTATTCCAGCTAGCATGGTGGTTAGTGCGTGACATCATGCATTTGTAAGTCACATATAAATCGATGAAATTGATTACACCTAGTCTAGTATGATACAGTTTTACACAGTTCACTTTGTTGGTTTTTCCAATCTGTCGATAACTGATGATGCATGGCATGGGAAGCTTCCTAACTTGCCGGAATTGTTGACGGTACCGTACCGTATTTGACTATTGGTATTTGATCTAATTTAATTTTGTTTCTTTTATAAAGGGACAGTGCAAACACAGTCCCACACTAACAAAAGTTGTACTCCCGAGTTTATCGCATTCGATCGCATTGAATTAATCGCAAGAGTCAACCCATCCGCAGTACAATGGTAGGGCTCACCCTGGAGGAACCACATTACTGATCATGGTTGCCTTTGAGCCAGGAATTTCCGTTCGAAGCTCCCTTATTAGTTTCACCGGTCTTCTAGGCCAAACCTATTCCGTCCACTTCAAAGAGTTGCCCTACTTTTGACGACTCTCACATAGAAAACGGTGTTCCGGCGTGAAGAGGATTAGGATGAATATCTCTGAAAAAAACATGTCGACTGAGAGTCGACATGTGTAAAGCCACCCCGTCCTATACATAATGTATCTATATGATGTATAGAACATCACACACAGTCAACATGTTTTTTTCAGAGATCTTTAAAAAACTGATTTTGATCTTTCCAGGCCAAACAACTACACCTTCGACAACTTTCAAATCGAAATGAAGAGAGGAAGTTATGGCGTTGAAACGGTGGATCTTTCCTTTTTGCTGCCGGCGAATCATGGCCTTGAAAGGACGCACATTGCGTTTATCATCGAGTCCGACGCGGGAATCCCTTTTTCGTCTTTAAACCCTTGAAGGATATGCGTGTTGAACGCCTTACACTATTACCATATCCCTCAATTCATGATGGAGTTGTTCCTCGTCCGGCTCCCGATGGAAATACTCAGATGGCTGTTGAAAGTTGTATAGCGAGTCGCCGGAACGCTCGCCGGAACAGTACGTTTTGAAAATCAAAGTTCTTGCTCATGGCGATCTCTCTGGTGAGTTGTTTGATAAAGAATTATAAATTTTAAGTCTTTAGCTATAATTATCATTTTATTATTTAGGTCTTGATGTACCAACGAATCGACAGGAGCCCTGCTAGTCATCCTTCGATGTCATCGTGTCGCTAACACAGCCGAAGAACATCAGCCCTGACTATCTTTTCCTCACCCGATCCTTGTCGACGGAATTTGGGCCACTCTAAATCAACTTGGGCGTTCCATTGATGTTGTGCTGGAGAAAGCTGTGTTGGAGCATTGGCCATGTGAATTCCAAGCGGAAAATCCCAAGTGGAATGTAGACTACTCTTTGATTCCGTGGGTTGATGTTGACGGTTTGAACTCGCAATATGTTCACCTTGAAAATCAATTTGATCCCTACCCTATTGATAATCCCCCGTTGAAGAAGAAAAAAGATATTTTGACCATGTCCGCGGTTTTGTTGAGCATTTACATATATTCAGAATTTTTCCCGATTGCTCCGTTGACAACATGAAAACATTAAACGAGTACGATTCCGCAGATTTGCAATTACTCCGCTATTTTTTACGTTTTACATCCACAAAGATGGTGCCCAGCACTTGGCAGCTAGGGACAATCTACCACTCAACTTTTCTCTCCCCATTGTACCTCGATTCTCCAATCACTCTGGCTTATAGCTACTGCTACGATGATGACAACATGCCTGATTCAGTGATTTGGCTTATCGATTCCTCACCCAGCGCAATGTGAAATCATGTAAGACGATGTCGGTCTTGAGGATCAGCGCTCATTCCAGCCCAGTACTTAACATTTTGCTTAATTATTATTATTTGTTATGCTATGTGTTGTGTTTATCCGGAATTATTTTTTACTCCACGCATCGTCCTACAAGTTTCGCCAAATCAATTTAAAAAGAATTTGTTCTCTCTTTCTGGGCTTCCTAGACAAATTTTAAAAATAAGACTCATCAAAATTACACAAAATTGAGCGCGCTAACGCTCGCGGTTTTTAAAATTGATCGCGAGCGCGAGCGCACTCACAGCATCACGAGCGCGCTCGTCCCAACCCTGAGGCGCTCACAAATTTTGGAAATCCAATCGAATCTTCCTCTTATTAATTAGTATAAAAGGGAATAGAGTTTTATTGGTTGTATAATAAAATTTCAACGAATTTTATTCAAGATAAGGAACAAAAGGATTCTAGAGCAACAGCAACTCTGAGCTAACGCGATCTTTTATCGCCATTTCTGATTCGTTTCCGGTCCGGTTTTCCTTTGTTTGATTCCATTTTTCTGCCTTTGTCGTCTGCTCTCGGCTTGTTCTGTCGTTGGAGGTCTTGAAGGATCTTGCTTTTGATAGCTGTTAATGAATCGCATTGAATAGGTAAATAAAGCACAAAACTTTAGGTTTTTTAAATATTTTACGTTGCCACAAAAGTATCACCATAGTTCCCACTTATATCGGAGTCTATGTTTAAATGTAGTCTAGCTTGTTCAAAATGCTGACCCCGACGCGCCGTCTTATGCGAGAAACCTATAATGTTTGCTACCCTTTTGGCCACCTTCGATCTCGAAATATGTTGAAGAATTATTATGGTGAATTAGATGGAAATGACTTCAGTGTAACCAAGGTAAAACTTTTATACAAACTTGTATGAATGTTTGGTTGTCCAATGATGATCAAAATCCTAGTCTGATGTAAACTCCAATTTTATATATTTAGGTTCTTTTTCTTGGATGTGGTGATCTTATGGGCACCCTTGAAGCATCAACAACAGAATACCTAAAAAACATTCACATTCATTTGAATGACATGGAACCTTCAGTTTTGGCTTGTAACATCCTCATCCTGAAAGTCTTGTCCGCAGCCAAGTTTGATCCAAACAATCAAACAGATTTGTCTTTCCTTTGGGATGTGTGGTACAACACAGAGTGGCCAGAGAGCACACACAAGAGATTCCAGGATGTGTTGAAGGATTTACTGGATGGGGTTTTACCAGAAAATGTTTCTGTTCCCAACAGGAGTCATTTAGAAAAGCTGATGACAGTTTGGAGAGGATGGTCATCATCCCTTTCGTCTCAATGCCAGTCCAAATCTTTCATTGAGATCATCCTTAAAGAAAGGTAGTCTTTTTTGTGAATTCACTTTTTATTGAACTAAACTAAAAGTTAGAATTTTGTTTAGGATAACATTCATCGGAGAAGTAACTACCAACACGTTTTCTGCCGAAGCGCGCGAGAATGTCAAAAGGAACAACATTGATTTATTTTCCATAGCGCTGGACAAGAT
Organism: Ceriodaphnia dubia; assembly: GCA_022539655.2. Lineage (NCBI taxonomy): Eukaryota > Metazoa > Arthropoda > Branchiopoda > Diplostraca > Daphniidae > Ceriodaphnia > Ceriodaphnia dubia. The sequence continues at coordinate 57,311 of JAKUCG020000116.1, read as the reverse complement.
TGTGGCAAAACTGGAGACATTTCTCATGGTTTACAATTCTGGCTTACATAAAAAAGGATTTATGAAGAAAATTCGAGAAGAATTGGTCCTGTACTTCAAAACAGGCAGCTGCAGAGTGGAAAATGGTCTAAAACTTGTTTGCGTTAACCCAACACTGCTGGATCCCGTCACCAACAGTTGGAAACTCCACCCTTCACTAAGTCCGTTTGATAGCTATCTCCCGATGTCAGACGAGGAACTGTCTTTAGAGTCGGCCGAGGATCGAATCCTGATTCACCCCTGTCAGAAAATTCTCAAGAGGCTTGTGTCTTCATACCGCCGTCGTCTGGACTCAATCAAAATTAATTTCCACCTTGACGATGCTTCGGAGTACTGCTACAAAGAAAGGATCATAAAATTCGATGTAATTTACTGTTCTACTCTAGCTGACTACGTCGGACTACCTAACTTAATCATCGCTTGCAACAAAATACTGGCAGACCATCCCGAAGCCGTTATGTGGACGGATACGGAGTTATGGGTTGACATTGAAGTTTCTATGGAGAAGTTCATCGAAAATGTACTCTGTTGCCCCTTATCGATGATTCCCACAATTTATGGAGTTCGACCTGGACAACACGTAAAACTAGGATCTTCATCTCTACATTTAGTTGGAAAATGTCGCCATATCTTATGGCAAAAGGCGCAGCGTGCTTTGAACTTTAAACTTCATCCTTCCCCCGTAATAAGTCGTTGTCTGGATCGGTTGGCCGAAAAATGCTTCACCGTGAAATTCCCACTAGCAGCTCCAGATAGCTTACCTAAAACCCTCTGTCCAATCGTCTGGTATACGCCACTCACGTTATACTATACCATCGGCTCAATGATCGAGCGCATTGGAGGTGATCTTTGGCTTCAAAATGTTCCTCATTTCACCGATGTTCCTCCTGCTCTGAAACTGGCGAAGCGGACCTTAGATGCCTGGAAAAGCGGCCAACCTCTGTTGAAGTTGACTGCCCATGTCGAACAGGATCTCACCACTAAGGGTGTTTACTTCCACAACAAAGACTCGAGAAGTGGAGCCCCTTCAGTCCGTTTGGTGCTTTACCCCAAGGAGGAATATTTGAATCGTTGTATGCAATTAGTTCCTACGTTGAAGTCTAAAGGACTGGGAAACATGTATTTCGAAAGTTTCCGGGATATTTTGTCACTTCCGGATGTCCATATCATCGAAAACTTCCATCTTGAAGCAAAAAAGACGACAACCGAAAATAACGCCACCGTTTCATTCCTGATGGTTCCGGATCATGGCCTTTCCAAAACGCATAAGGTTCTTTTGTTGGATATCGTCAATGATGCGCCATCTTTCATCTTCGATACAGTCGGCTCTATGAAAAAGGAAAAGTGTCAGCTACCTTTTCCCTTTAATTCTCCCCGAGCGGCCTCCTCTGGTGCTGGATTCGAGGGAAGGAGCGTAAAGTTGGATAGCTGTATTGAATCAGAGGACAAATACTTTCTAAAATTTTCCGTCGCTTCAAAAAAGGATATGTCAGGTAATTTTCACACGTTTTTGTTAAGCACCAACACATAATTGTTATGATAGTTAATGTTTACACTGATTTATAGGTTTCTTCTTCTGCGCGACCAATCCTGCTGTCAGGCCATTTTTATCGCCTTTGGTCATCGTCCGTACTTTTCGGGTTTCGACTATCGGACTGAACGATCCTAATCCGCTCTTGATTGAATTCCCACATCCTTATCTGTACGAGGATGCTACCGTTATCCCAAATTGCGGAGAGAAAACCTTCAAAATATCTTTGTTGAAAGGTCTGCAGCAGCCGTGGCAGTGTGAAATTCAGGCGCACCCTCGAACCAGATGGATCACGAACAATTTAAAGAAGTGGACGGATTTTTCTGATAGCTGCCATTCTTTACAGGCCCACGTAAACAGCCAGTTTTTGCTCGGCAAGTCCGCGATCCCAATAACTCCGATAGAGAAGACTCCCTTAAACTCCATCCGAGAAACCATTAAAAATTTGATGCTCGATCCCAAGTGCACCATGATGCAGATTCACTATCAGCCGGAAGATGTTTTTCGTGTGAAAGTCCATCAACCCGTCGTCATTTCCCCAAACGGCGGGCCGATGCTGATAGTCTCTGTTTACGATTTTCGGATGACACAGTATCTCGAAAAAGAGAAGAAACTGGATACCAAATTGGAGGAAAAGAGATGCATGGAACTATTTAGGGATGGTTTCAGGGGGGATGTACCATTTGAGTCGCAATATATGGAGGTCGACGCAACTCGAGAAGAAATATTCCTATGGCGCTACATGTTCCACGTCAATTCGACGAAAATTGTTCCCACACTCTGGCAGAAGAAAAACATTCCGATGAGCAAAAGTAGCCCCTGGGTATCTTCGTTCATTTCGCCCCTCTACCTCGATTTTCCTTTTGAGAAGATCATCGCCGAAGAAGCCAAGTTGGGACGACCCTCGCCGTCTGTCAGACCACCGGTTTATGAAAAAGACGTTCGTTGCGCCGCTTGCAAGAAAATTCCTGAAAAACTAAAGCGTTGTGGACGTTGTCGAGTTGTCCTCTATTGTAGCGTCGAATGTCAACGTGGACATTGGGCACAACACAAAGCTGCCTGTGTCAAAAAATGAACCGAGGCCAATAACCTTTTTTTCCCTCATTGTGAGCCTCTATAATAACCTTAATCGCCTTTTTCTTGAAGTTTCTGAGATGAGTTCTCATTTTAACCAAGATGATTTTCCCAAAGTTTTTGTTTGATTGTTCTTTGGAAGGTCTTTTTTAATACAAGAAACCAGTTTTTTGCCTCATTTAAAATTTTTAAAAACCGCGTGTGTGTAAGTAGAGCCTTATTCAAAGACTGTTATAAACGTGATTGAGTGTGATATGAGAGGTTAACGTTACCTTACGGAATTTCCCGTGCATTTCAGGTAGAAACTGACTGCTAGCAAAGTTAAGTTTTAATTGCGATGAACTATAAATATGCCATACCGGAAAATGTCCAGAAATTATTGATGTTTTTCGTAATTATCCGTCGATTTATCAAAGTCGTACGATTTCATTTTTATGCTGCCTTCTTTCTGGTTTGCCAGGGCCCAGGGGGCATCAATGGCATCATCTTAGTATTTTAACGGGTACCCGGCTAGGCAATTAAGCCGTAACAATTTATTGTTTTGTCACGTTAAAAACTTTGATATATGTTATTGACGATTATTTACAAAATTTTCGACTTTCGTGGATTTTCTTGTTTGTGTATAATTTCATAAAGATGTTCTAGGCAATCGATAAATGGCAAGTCTGCAAGTCTCAAATGACTGGCTCACTCGCGCCTCATTTACCCCGTTACCCGCCATGCTATTCTTATTTCTTTTCCGTCATTTCCGGTCTTTGTTGTCGGTTGGCATTGGCATGGTAGTGTCTAGCTGTGTATGATTGTTTGGTCGCCATCATCAGAAGCCAGAACTTGATCAATGTTCTCTTGAGAATCTAGTGGGGATAATGTAATTCTCATTATCTAGTATCTACTTTACATTTTAGTGCATATCAATTAAGAACATGAGTGCTTATTCTGTATCATCTTTTTTATCAATATTTGAAAATAGCTTCCAAACATGATAACTCCGACCCGCCGTGTACTACAAGAGAGTTGCCCTCTTTATTATCCTTTCAGCCACTCATTTTCAAGAAAAAAACATGTTTTTACACATTTTGTTCAGCCACGAGGGCATGGAAATGAACTGAGGGCATGGAAATGAACATAGTCGCCTTCTGCTCTCGAACATCCATCTTCCCGATAGGCTGCATAGCTTGGTTGCTGGCCGTGATAATTGTAACTAAGGTAATGATTTTTGACGGAAGAGGATGAACCTATTGCACACACTTGTTTCCAATTAACAGAAACACACTATCACCATTTCTATTTTAGGTCCTTTTTTTGGGATGTGGTGACTTACTCAGCACTCTTCAGTCCACAACCTTCGAGCACTTGAAAAATTTAGAGATCCACCTTAACGACAAAAATCATTCAGTTTTAGCTCGCAACCTCTTGCTGCTGAAAGTAATATCTGATGCAGAAACCTTCAATCCTGACCAAGAGGAAGATATCACTTTCCTATGGGATCTTTGGTATAACCTTGAATGGTCCAAAACAACAGTCAAGAGATTTCATCAAGTTCTGGAAAGTCTGCTCAGTGATGGAGTATTGCCAAAAAATGTGTCTGTTCCCAATAGCAGCCACTTGGAAAGTTTGAGAGAGATTTGGAAAGTGTGGGCTTCTGTTATTTCTCAAAAGAAGTGCAAGTCAAAGTCTCTTATTGAAAAAGTTCATAAAGATAGGTAGGCTGTCTGCTGACATTTAGGCTTGTTTTGAATTGCAATAAGTTGATGTTGAAACCCTAATTATATGTCTTAATTGTCTTACCTTTAGGTCATTCCACATAGAAAATGTCTATGGCAACTTTTTCTCAGTTGAAATGAAGGACAGAACTGATTTATTCTCGAAAGCTGTTGATGCGTTCGCTATGGAGTTTGAAACAAGAAACTCTTCTTCCAACGAAAATCTTCATGATATAGTAAAAGAGAAGATTCTTGATGAGATCCGACAGTATTACAAGAGAGGCAACTGCCGAATGGAAGCTTCAATTGAAGTCGTTTGCGTTAATCCAACTATGTTAAATCCCACTACTAAGAAATGGGAGCTCGATCCGTCATTATACCCTTTTGGCGGTTACCTGCCAATGTCTAACGTAGAGCTGGATACTTCATTCCAAGAAAAAAACCTAATCCGTTCCTGTCAAGAAATCCTCAAGAGCCTTGTCTCTTCTTATCAGCGTCGTCAAAATTCGGTCAAAGTTACTTTTCATCTACAAGACGCGCTGGGGTATTGTTATACTGAAAAAACCATCAAGTTTGATGTTGTGGATTGTTCCTTCCTTGCCGATCATGTAGGACTACCCAATTTGATCTCCGCATGCAGCGGAATACTTGCCGACCATCCTGATGCAATTTTGTGTACCGATACACAGTATTGGAGCGACTTTGATTATTCGATGCAAAAGTATATTGAAGAGTCTCTTTGTTGCCCTTTGTCCATGATCCCAACAATTTACGGACTGCGGCCGATGAACCACATCACTTTGGGACCTGTTTCGTTAGATTTGGAGCACAAATCCCGTCAATTTCTGTGGCAAAAGACACCGTCTTTCGAGAACGTGATTCTTTCTCCTTCTCCGCCGCTTACATGCTGCTTGGATCGGCTCGCTAAGAAGTGTTTTGCCGTAGAATTTCCTCTTTTAAAAGACGGCAACGAAACCAAGAATCTGTTTTCAGCTAAATGGTATTCGCCACTCACTTTCAGTTATATCTTGAGTTCGATGATTCTACGTCTTGGAGGAGAAAGCTGGTTTCCAGATGTTCACCACAACTCTCCTCCTGCCTTTCAATTGATGACGAAAATCTTGGATGCGTGGCAAAAGGATCAACCACTACTGAAATTGACGGCTCGGTCCAACGTCAGGGAAACTGAAGTCATCTACAGTAATTACTCCCCAAGTGGAACTCCGTTGCTCCGATTGATTTTAGCTCCAGAATCTACACACAAGAATTTTGAAATCCCTGGAGAAAATGGGCTCAAAAACAATCCTCGTGACATTTCTTCATTTCCGGATGTCCACATCATCGATAATTTCTCTCTTGAAGTTCAAAAGACTCCAGAGGGAAATTGCGCTTTTGTTTCATTCCTTATGCTTCCGGATCATGGCCTTGGAAAAACGCATCATGCAGTTTTGATGGATATTGTGAACAATGTTCCTGCTTTTATTTTCGACTCGATTGAATCCATGCAGACAGAAAATTTCCAACTGTCATATCCGTTTGATCTCAAAAATTTGAAAAATCCACCAGCAAGAGGGGAGAATACGCTAATGACACTGGATAGCTGTATCGAGTTCGAGGACAAATACCAATTGGAAGTAACAGCGGATTACGACGATGTATCTGGTAAACAATTTTTACTGGTTTTCAATCATAGCGTATTTGTCCAATTTTTTAAAATATTTTATTCAAGGTTTCAAGGTCTTTCTCAGCCAACCTCAACAATTAAAAACTGCATTTATCAGCACTCATGTTGTCAAGCTTTCACTTGGCCCGCTAGTTGACTCGAATCCACTGAGAATCTCTTTCTCACATCCGGTCTGCGACGAAGAACTCGCGATTGTTCCTCAAGGTCATACATTCAAAGTAACACTGAAGAAGGGGGTGCATGTTCCCTGGCCGTGTGAGATTCAAAGAAACGACAAACTCAAGTGGGATGCTACTAATTTAGAAGATTGGTGGGATGCCCCACACGGATCCAACTCTATGCGAATGCACCTCGACAGCCAATTTGAACTTTATCATCTCGAATACTATCCTTCGTTGGAGAGGACGAAACCGTTGAACGCTGTTCGTGATGTCATTAGGGAATCGTTTTATCAACCTAATTTTGGTTATCTCCAACTTGGAATGGAACCGGATGATATTTTACGGGTTTTAATCCACCAACCTTGCGTTACTTCCCCGACTGGCCGCCCCATGTTAGTTCTTTCCGTCCATGACCCCCAAATGCAAAAAACTCTGGCCACCAAAGGGAAGTTGAACGCGCTTCATCAGCACGATGAAATTTTCAATCGATTTTACGCTGAACTGGAGGGTTCTACCCTTATGAAGATGTTCACAACCCCAGAAGAAATGATTTTATGGCGCTACATCTTTCGCGTCAATTCGACTAAGATTTTGCCCAACGCTTGGCAGAAGAAGAATCTCCCACTAGGTGCAGACAGTCCTTGGTTGGTCACGTTCTTGTCTCCGCACTACCTGGATTGCCCATTCAAGAAAGTGTCCTACGAAGAATTCAAGTTGAAGAATCCGAAAATAGTAGAAAAATTGGATGATATAAAAGGGGGCTGTTGTGCCGCTTGTAGGAAAACATGTGAAAGTCTGGAGCGCTGCATCCGTTGTGTAACTGTCAAGTACTGCAGCGGTGAGTGTCAGAGAGGCCATTGGAGTCAGCATAGATCTGTCTGCGGTAAATGAACGAATTAATTGATGGTCCGTCTTTATCGTTTAAATACCACTCGTCATATCGAGATGTTTTTTGTTTTGTTTTTTTATACTTATTTTAATTTTTCATTTCTATGGCGTTCTTTTAAAAAAAACATTGTTCCCTTTGCAGTTTGTGTTCTCCATAAAAGTTAATCATGGTATGAATTTGATGTTGCGTCGAATGTTTCGTTTTATGCTTGAAAAGAAAAATTCAAATAAATGAAACGCTTTTCGAAATTCTTCAATTCAATACTTTTTTGGGTATAAATCCTCCCTCGAGTTTTTCCTGTTAAATGGCTAACTGAATCTGATCTTCTCGATTCCAATGTTCACTGCATTGATAATTTCGACATAGATATTGTTACATCCCCCCATGGAAGTATTGAGGATATTTCCATTTCATTTTTGTTATTGCCAAAAAATGGCCTGGAAGAAACCCATGTTGCTATGGTCTATGAGCTAGTTGGCGGATTTCCTATTTTCGGCGTTTTCTTGAATTCCATGCGAAGTAGATACATCTATAATCCTGCGGATGAATTTTCGAGCCTAAGTGAATCCCTAGTCCCTCCTGTTGAATTCGAGGATGAGTTGAAGGTTGAGAGTTGCATGGAGACTAAAGAGCAGTACATTTTCAAAATTCGGACCAAATCTTCTGGCAACGATATTTCAGGTAATTTATCTATTAGTCTTCATTTAACAGAGAACTTTTGTTGAGTGTTTTTTCCCGATTACAGATTTGAAAGTGGCAACTGACCAAAAAAGACCTTGTGAATCTTGTCATCAAATCACTTTGTCGTCGGCTGAGCCCTGTGGTGGCCTGAAACCGTTGATTCTTTCCTTGCCACATCCGGTCTTTGCCGAGGATATCCCTGCTAATCTTGAGATTAAAGAGGCTTTCGTAAATTTAGCGTTTAAAAAAGATTTTTGGGAGCCTTGGCCATGTGAATTTGAAACGAGTGATCAACTTAAATGGATTACAAATTCCTTAAAACCATGGAAGGAGAGTGACAAATTGATCTCCTTTTTGGATCTTCACCTAATATCTCAGACGCATCCTTCTGTTGATCCTGATTTGTGTGATCCGTCTCTTTTAAATGGTGTTCGAAGAATTATTACTTTTATTTTTATGAAAAATGCTCTTAACGACGGAGAATTTTTCCAGATCCAGCTAAAGGGATCGTCTTCTCCTGACTGGTGGCTTCGACTCCACAAACCGATTCTTACTTCTCCTCTGGGCACTCCGTTTTTACTTTTGTCGGCATATAATTTCCGACTTGCTGACATTCTTGTGAAGGAAGGAAAATGGAAAAAGCAGGCGACTAATGACGAATTTTTAGGAAAACGGCCGGCATCGATAATACTTACGCGCTCGCTAGAGGAGTCGCTGCTGTTGCGTTATGTCTTGCGTCTCAACTCGACTAGAATTGTGCCTACAACTTGGCAAAAAGACAACCTTCCATTGGGAGAGAGTAGCCCCTGGCTGGCGACATACATTTCACCGCTCTATCTTGATAACTTTGACAGTGAACTATTGAAAAGTTGCCGTTCCCTGGTTGAACTAAGGAAACAATCTGGTGTTGTTCAAGCCAAAATTTGCAGCTATGGTGCTTGTAAAAAAAGTACGCCGAATTTGAAAAATTGTGCCCGATGCCAAAGTATTTCGTATTGCAGCGTAAGATGTCAACATAAACATTGGCCACAGCACAAATCCAGCTGCGTTAAGAAATGAGTTTAATTCGTTGCCTTTTTGTGTATTTTTGTTCATTTTTAGTTTCTCAACTTTGCACATCAACCTTTCAAAATCCAAACCATGCCATTACTGATCAATTGCTCGAAATGTTTTTTTATTTCCTATATTGTTCAAACTTGTGTGATTGTTTTACCAGGTCTTGGTTTGTATTGAATAAAACGCAGATATGTTACATTCTTCCCAAAAGATAATCGATTTCAATTCTGTTATGGTAATTTCAAGAACACAAATTTATTTATTCCATATTATTTCATTCGTTAATCAAAATAGTTACTACGTGTCAAACAGTCAAACACTATAAAGCATTTGGTTTGCGAGTCTTAGTTCGTTCTATATATTTATATTTCTTTCTCTCTCCATATCCGTTATGTTTTGTTCCGATACTATTGCATCACGCATTTGCAGTCTCATCCGTAATGGTTTGACACAACATGCGCAGATAACGCAATTCTAAACTAATTAAAGTAATCAAGATAATATAAAAGTTCGAATCGACTTCCACTGAGAAACTATACGATATCTCTGGCTAAAATTTATTTCAACTGATTTCAATGCATCAAAATCAAATTGCGCCACAGTTACATCGACTAATGCAAAAGTTGAGGTCAAAGAAGCTTCATACTTCCCCTTTGGAAACTTTGATGAGCGCTAGAGATAGTTGGAGTTGATGCCAATTTTCGTAGCTACCACCTTTGTCGGGATGGTATTCCAAAGCCAAACGTCTAAAACTGGTATTGATCTCATTGTTGGAAGCACCATACGACAGCTTTAGAAAACGATAGGCGTTCTCGAGCGCTTCTTCCTTTGGCAAGTTGAACAATTTCTGTGTTGCCCAGTCAGATATCGCATTCATTGCCGAAGCTGAAACTAGCCCTCCGATGAGTCCCCCAATTACTGCTCCAAACGGTCCAGCGATAGAGGTCCCGATAGCAGCTCCAGCTATTCCTCCACCAACTCCGGCTGCCATTCCTGCAATGCTGTCAATGACAATCTTGCCGCAACGAGCACCTGTAATTTCCCCCTTCCACCAACGTTGCATGTTTTGTAAAACGTCGTAAGCCAGATAGACAGCTGCTAAAGTGACTCCGACCATTTTTCCTGAGACATTCCTGGAAAAACTTAGTGCATTGTTAGCCGACTGTCGAAGTGCCATAGCCATTCCACTACCCAGCGCAGCTTCTGCCACACTCATTGTCACGTTAACGATATCTCTCTGTGCTGACGGAGGTAGTCTTGATAGAGTTTGAATAAAGCTTATGGTAGCAAGGGCTTGAGTTTGGTCGCTAGCCAGAAGCAATTTGTAATCGAAACGCTGACCGCTACCAACTTCCGCTTGTTCATTGGGCTTCAGGTAGTTGTTCCACAAGTCAGCCATGACTCGGCGGTAGTCGGGATCATTGTGCAATTTGTCTGCGTCGTCCGCCAGTTGTGCAACAATTTTATTGAATGCTTCTTCATTATTGATAAGGGATTTTAGGACCCCGATATATCTGGCGATATCAACTTCGTTTAGCAGAAAGTACATAAGTCGAACTAATCTCTCCGGGGACTTGCTCAGGCATCTGGAAATGCCATCGAGGATGTCTTGTGGAAGATCCGCCATGTTTCCAAGGTGTCTTTAGCTGAGAAAAAATGTGTGAATTTAAAACTTTTCCTGGACTAGTCTTATATATTTATATGCAACACATATTTTTATTTCGCCTAGATATGTTGAAAAGTTTAGATATGTTATCTCTCTAGTACGCTTTCCTTATTATTGTCAAAAGGAATCCTGATAAAAGAAAAAATCTTTTATATTATTCGGCTATGTCAAATGTGATAACTTATTTGGGAAACTCTGTCAAACGAAAATGTAACGAATTATTTAATGTACTGTTCTTAGCAACATGTTTTGAAGCATTTATGATAAGTAGTAGTAGAGTTCATGAAATAACTTGTAAAGATGTAGCCCTACATACGATATTCTAGATGTTTTTAGGTGTTTAAAGTTAAATACTTTGCGGCACTAACACGTACCTGTTGATGCTTGTTTTGTCACAGTGTACACTTTAATAAACACAGTTGCAACGCAAATTCAATTTGAAAAGAATTTGAAAAGAATCGACTACTGATTTATAGGCAAGTCCATTCGCGTTTGCTATTCCTTGCACAACGACGACCGCAACGACTGATCGTTGCGATAAGCCGATAATAGCCTATGTTCCCTTTCTGCTCGTTGTTTTAGTAAGCCGTGAGTTGGAGAAGCTTGAAAGGCGCTATCTTATCGCGTATAAGCTGAACTCAACCATTTCATCATTGACTCAAATACATTATGTTTGCTTTCACGTGAAGCCATTTTCCAGCGAAATATGGCCTAGCACCGCCTAGCTTAGCTTTGGGCTTTGGCGCTGGCCAAGATTAACTGAATACGTATTGAAATTCTACCGCACTCTTTTCACCAATATTGAATTCCTTGGAGTTATAATTGACGTACGGTATGTCTCTTTATACAGCGCAATATTAGTTGTAAAAGCCGAAGCGCTTGTACCGTATATGTATTCACAATGCGAATCACGGACTTGACGAAGCAGCTTACGTTGCAGTCATCGTGGATCTTGTCAACTTGTGGCCGGTGTTCATTTTCGAGACCACAATGTCACAAATGTCGGCGGAAGAATTTTGCTTGCTTTATCCGTTTCCTCGGAGTAATTCATCAATAATGAATGAGTAATTGGATCTCACCAAGCGCCGGCTTCTTCCGAAGATTTTCAATTGTAGTCGAAAGTTGCGTCGAGTCCCAAAGCAGCTTTAACTTGAAATTGATTATTCCCAAGGGTAACCTCGTCTCAGGTAATATTGCTTTCTCATCTTCCTTCACAGTATATCAAATTTAAAATTAATTACAAATTTAAAACTACTATTACAGACGTCAAAGCGGTCAAAGTGACCACCAACCAACGGAAACCCAACGGAAACCGTGCGAATCGGCTCACGAAGTCACGTTCTGCCATGGAGTCCAACAACCAATGTTTTGCCGTTGACCTTGTCATTTCCTCATCCGATCCTGGTTAGTGAGATCCGCATTACTCTTCATCGCCAAGACGGTTTGGTAGTTTTCGAGTTAAAGAAAGCGATCCTGGAGCCATGGCCGTGTGAATTTGAATAGTACGAAAACTCCAAATGGAAAGTGAGTTCTCTGCGAGCGAGTAAATTGGTTAATTTAACCAACCTTCGAGCTCACATTGTAAGTCAGTGCATTCTCCTGTCGCGATATAGAGCCTTCTACATTGAACTTAGTTCGAAGGAGTATCAAAACAATTTTCCAATCAGCTGAGAAGGGCCAATAATTTTTCGCAATTAATATGTGAATAATTTTTCCCAACCTGATTGGTACATCCAAGTCCACCTACCCATTTGGACTTTTCCAAATGGAAGTCCAATTTTAATACTGTCGGCACTTGATAACATTCAGATTCAAACAAAAGAAGGGAGATCTGGCCACACCTCAGGTATACACCACTTCTTACGAATCTAGACATCACGCGCACGAGAAATGAAGTAACATTAGATATCGAAGATGTGCCGTTGCTCCGCTTTGTTTTGCGTCTGAACTCGACGAGCATGTTGCCCAGTGAATTGCAAAAACACACTGTCCCACTTGGCAAAGACCAAAGATAGTCCTTTGCTAGCGACATTCCTCTCGCCACTCTATCTCGATTTCCCACACATCAAAGAGCCCTTTGACGAGACTAATACTAAATGAAGCCCTCGTCCGAAAGAAAAATTGTTCCCTGATAAAAAGTGCTGTTTTGCTTGTAGAAAATCCTTTGAAACTCTGAAGCATTGCAGTCGTTGTAAAATTGCCATTTACTGCAGCGTTGATTGTCAACGGGCTGATTGGTCTCGGCTGTCTCGGCACAAATCCGGCTGCGGCAAAAAGTGAATTTTAAAATTGTGTTGTTATCCGTAATAATTTTCCCGAATTTTTTGTAAAAGTTTTGATTAATGGATTTGAAATCCAGAACTGTTACATATGTGTTTAGGTTTTTTTTTCGTTTACTTTCGTTTTTCTCAATCGTGTTCATTGAGTTTTCATGGGTCATTGATACTTCCAAATTCCAATACAAAAATTGTTAAACCAGAGACAGTTGTAGGGAAATGTCTTGTATTGATTGATTCTCTGAAATTGCGCGGTCAATTATGTTTTGTAAACAAGCTCGCCATTCACCAACGCTGGCCCCCACTCCCCTAGTGCCCTTACCTGAGGCAATCTCTGCAGAAATAGTAAGTGAATCACAGACATCAGCTATAAATTAATGTATCAATAGTAACAGAATCAGCTACATCTAGACATGCCCAGTTGGCAGTTGCCCACATCTCTGCCACGTTAAAATCGTGGCATTCCTAATGAAAAATTGTCATTTATTATTCATGCAGAGGTTCATTTCACCGCTCTATGTTGATCGTGTAGACGACTATGTGTTAAAAACTGTTGTTTTCCTTGATGACTTGATGGAAAACGTTGACAACATTTCTTCCTGTGGCGCGTGTGAAATAGTTTTACTGAATTTAAAACGTTGTGCCCGCTGCCAAAATATTTTGTATTGCAGCGCTGAGTGCCAACATAAGCATTGGCCACAGCACAAATCTAGCTGCATCAAGAAATGAATATTTTTATGTCTTGGATAGGTTTACATAGTATTTAGGCTCCCTTTGACGTGGCCCAAACATTCCTCAACGTTTAAATTTTACTTGGAAGCTCTTCCCTTTTTTTTTTTTTTTTTTTTTTTTTACTTTTTTGGGACAATTTATTTCAAACCCAGCAATCACAAAACCTGATTTTATTGTTCCAAGCTCGTGTCTTTGTTTTTATTTTTCTCGTATTCAATAAAACATGGATGTTCTAAAATACAAGCGATTCCACATTTATTGATTTGGTAATTTCAAAAATGAAGTTATGTTTTCCCCTTAATTTCAAAGGGTATTTCCGGAGAGCGCCGGAAACTAATATAATCTGTGGGGGTATAATTTTCTCCTTTCTTAATTCGCTTCGCTTTCTGCTGCCCTCTTGCGCTTTAGGTGTGTATCATGAGAAATGCGAGGAAAAATGTTACCGACCGTCTTCATCAGATTTAAATTTACAAACAGTTCAACTACACACCCGGTGAATTTGTGCTGTGCAATCACTGTGAATACGACGAGATTGGGACCAAGTCACGGCTAATGGCGACGAAGTTTCAAACGAATGCAATGACCACTATAGAGTGAAAAACTCCATATCGTAAATACTGGACGCGGACAAGCGCGCCCAAGAAGGAAATCGATCGACTGAGCGCGCTGCGGTTAATTAATATTTTTCTGAATGCCTATTCTATTATTACCTAAACCCTGGCTTAAATCCATTTAGAGATTCAAGTATGATTGTCGTCAACATCTCAGGAAAGAAATCCGTCAATCTGAAGGAAATTGGTTCTCCTATTTTTAGACAGATAGCCGTGTTCTGACAACAGTCACCAAACGACCAAAGCCAAACAGTTGATTCAATCCTTAAACATATGAATTGTTACAGTATAATCTGGAGAGTGAGAATCGGAAGAGGTGGTTTTGGAATCGGAAAACCTGAAACCTTCAATTAAAAAAGGGGATGCGACTATGCTTATCTCATAGCTACTTCTGCTGTCTTTCCTGCATCCGCCTGCGTCCGATTCAACCAGATTCAACGATCGCATGGTGGATGCTCCTCTTTACTCGAGCAATGTGCTGGAACCATGGCCCTTCCCCCAGGAGCTTCAGGCAGTGAAAAAAAGCGGACAACTTCTTTTTAGAACTCGTGATGTTCCCACTTTGATGGTTTTGATGACGTCTTGACAACTACAAAGCCAGCACGGAGAGTTTTTAAATTTGCTGCTTTTACTTCGCCAATGATGGAACATGCGGACAAGTCTATCCCACGACATTCTTCTTATTCGACGCCTATTCAAGCTATCTCGATGCGGACTATTTATAAATAAAGAAACAAAAGAAATTAAAAAATATTCGTCGCAACCTATGCGCACGCAGATAATTAAGTACCGTACGTAAGTAACTTAGGGGAAAAGTGACGTCTGTCGATGTTTCACAATCCATTCGAGAGCCAAATTGGGCGACTTGTCCAGCAGCCGGTTGTGAGTGGGCGGAGTAGGCAGGTGTAAGTTATTGGTGTTGGCCGGTTTCCCTTCTTCAGGTTCCAGCCTCAATAACTTAAAGATGTATTATGTATTACGGTCCGCTCTCGCCGTTGCCGATGTGAGTCGTCATCATCATCAAGAAAGAGCCGGGCAAGATTGGCTGGCCATCTCTATGACTCCGAACCGGTTTAAATGTGACTTGAAATGTGATTATTCAGGTATACTGATTTTAACTTGATTAACTTAAAATTTTAAAAACCATATCGCAATTTAATAAAATTCAATATTTTATTGTCAGTAAAATCAGGGTGGCAGATAAGACTTCCTTATCTTCCACCCAGTAAAATATAACCGAGAATATAACCGAATTAAACTACGTGATTCAAAAAAAAATGCAGAATTGAAAAATGTTTATTCAAGCTGCAGCTTTATTGATTGCTACTTTTAAGAAATTGCAGTCGATAAGAAAATGCAATCTAAATAGCTAACCTATACGACAAGATGATTTAGGCCACTGAATTAGAAAAATAAGATCAATTACTAAATCATTCTGTGTATTTAAGAACTAAAATGGGATCACACTAAAAGAAAACGAATCTTGGTTCGTCGATTAAACAAAACGAAAAAACATGTAAACAATCTTTGAAAAATGGAAATGAAAAAATTATGTTTTGTGTTGGATGCTTGTCGATCCTATGAACGCGTTGACACTCGAAAGGGAATTTAAAAATTAAGTTTACAACAAATGATTTTGTGTTGGGTCCAATGAGCGCGTTGGCAATCGACGCTGCAGTAGACGACGAATCGGCAACGGCTGCAACGCTTCAAA
Organism: Ceriodaphnia dubia; assembly: GCA_022539655.2. Lineage (NCBI taxonomy): Eukaryota > Metazoa > Arthropoda > Branchiopoda > Diplostraca > Daphniidae > Ceriodaphnia > Ceriodaphnia dubia. The sequence continues at coordinate 41,494 of JAKUCG020000116.1, read as the reverse complement.
TTTTGTGTAGATTTACTACAAGCAGCACAAGAGCTTCCTTCCAATTTTGTTATACGTGCAACATCTGCTAGTGCACCAAGGTCCAAGTCTTCAACATCATTTGGACAATCGACGTAAAGTGGTGAAATGAACGTCGCCATCCAAGGGCTGTTTTCACCCAATGGAAGATGTTTCTTCTGCCAAACACTGGGCACGATTTTAGTCGAGTTTAATCGTAAAATATAACGCATTAGTTGAGCTTCTTCTTCCGAACGCACCAAGATCTTAACTATTTCTCTATCAGGATGGTTAGCAATTATTATTCGAAGGAAATCTTTTGCTGCTTGATCTAAGCTCAGTTGCCCTGAAGTAGTCAATTTTTCTGCCATTCGATGGTCAACAGTGGATAACATCAAAAGCGGACAACCAGTCGGAGAGGTGCGGATGGGCAAATGGACTCTGACGAACCAGTCAGTAGTCTTGGAATTTGGGTTCAGAATCTCGAAATATTCTTGGGCCCGGTCGAATGCATTTACGAAGAACGACCTGATAGCGTGACGAACTTCGGTCAAAGGGGATGACATCGTCGGGTTCCTTATCAAGCTAACGTTGAATTGAGCGCAAATGTGGTCCATCAAAGAATTTGTTTTTTTCTCTTCCCAATGCTTGAAACGCTCCATGATCACATTTTTGATTGGCCGGAATTCGCATGGCCATGGCTCCCATAAAGCTTTTGTCAGGATCAAGGAGATGAAACGATCTTTGCGATGAAGCGTAGCATTGATACTATCTACTAGAAAAGGATGTGGGAAAGAAAGTGACAATGGCTTCATGTTGTTGGGTTTTTTCAGAGAAAGAGTAACTTCGTGACCCGATTCGCATGGTTTCTGTTGATCAGTGGAAACTACTAGGCCTATCAGAGAAATTTGAAAATTAGTCGACCAACTACACAGAAAAAAAAAACTGAATAACTTACCAGATACATCCTCATCGCATGTAATTGAAATTTTCAAAGTATAATGAGAAACGGATTCAAGGCAACTGTCTGCCACCATTTTCGGCGAAGTAGAAATTGGTAGTGATGTCGGCTGTCTGGGTTGAATCGGGTACGAAAGCCGACACTCTTCAACGGGAAAAAAAGCAACCGATGGGAAGTAGAAAACTGGTGCCCCAGAACCGAGATCGATGGCATATCCAAAATGAGTTTCTCTTAAACCGTGATCCGGAACCATTAAAAAGGAAATGGATGCGCTTTTAATTCCACCATTAGAAGAATGTTCAACTTCAAGTTGTAAATTGTCGATGTAGTGGAACTCAGGAACCTCAACCCCGTTTTTAAGATTTTCCAAAAGAGAATGCGGTCCTTCTTTCAAGAGCGTGATTTGAGGAATTAATACTAGTCGAAGGAGTGGTGTTCCGACAAAAACACAGTTTTGAATCACAAAACCTCCTTTTCCCATCATGGAATGGAAAGAAACTGAAGATGGATTTCCAAAATCTATGTCAAACTGAATCTCGGTTGACAATTTCACAACCTTTTCGCCACTCTTCCAGGCTTCCATTGTTTTTCGCTGTAGGTGGAACGGGGAAGGGATCAACTGATCACTAATTTTGTTGAACCAGTGAGAACCATCTCCAAAACGTTTCTTCATGGAACTCACTATGTAATCGAATGTTAGTGGCGTGTAGAACAGCATTCCACAGGCACTGCCTTTTTTCTTTTTTCTCTGATCTTGAACTATGAAGCATTTGATAGCTAGTTGTTCCAGGAAACCACTCAAGGCTGGAGAGGATTGCAGCGTAATATTTCGAAACGAAGGAGCTTTTTGCCAGCATAGGTTTACAGATGGTGTGATCATTCGTTCCAGTTTAACGGGTACGGAAGACCCGAGCTCCACATGGCTAAGAAGTCGGAGTCCATATACAGTAGGAATCATGCTCAGCGGAGTACACAAGGCTTCTTCGAGGTACTCGAGGACAGATGGAGCTAAAGATCTCCAGGTCATAGTATCGGTAAACAACATGGCTCCTGGAGTATCCGACAATATTCCACTAGCAGCATTAATAACGTTGGCTAATCCGATGTAGTCCGCGAGATTAGAACAATCAATTACATCGAACAAGTTACTTTTTTCAGCGTAGCAAAATTCCAGGGCATCATCCAAATGGAAAAAGATTTTGACAATATCCATGCGTTCACGATACGAAGTTAAAAGGCCCTTGAGAATCTTCTGACATGAACGAAGGAGAATTTTGTCTTTGACTGCCGTATCCAGTTGTTCTTTAGTTAGAGGTACGTAGCCATCATACGGGCACAAGGTGTAGTGGACTTTCCAGTGGTGTGACGTTGGAATTAGCAATGTCGGATTTACGCACACGGGCGAAACTTTGTGTTCTTGTAACCGGCAACTCCCGTTTCTGAAATACAGTAGAACTTCATTGCGGATCTTTTGTTTCGTGAACTCGTCACACTCGTCTGTTTTCCCCAAGTTATTTTCAAACTGAGAGGTTATTTCTTCAATTACTCTCAGAAAAGATGACTCAGTAATATTTTCATCAAGGTAATCATTAATATTCCTTTTCATCAACTTGTTCCAGTTTCTCACAATGAAGCTTGACCTGAAACATTTTAATATTTAAATTAATTCTTTCAGTTTTTTATCTACATTTTTTAGAAGCTATGAAAAAGTAAGCTATATTTTACCTTTCTATTTTGATCTTTTTAAGAAGTAATTCAGATTCATTGTTTACTGTAACAATAATTGAATACCAATCCTTCCAAACTTCCCTCAAATGTTGCAACTGGCTGCTTTTGCTTATTATGATATTTTCTGGTAAAGAACCATCTAACAGTTCTTTCAAAACTTTTTGAATCCTCTTTCTTGTTACATCTGGCCACTCCAAATTGTACCAAAACTCCCAAAGAAAGGTGATGTCTTCTTCATCATTAGGATTGAAATCACTTGCCAAAATTATTTTCAAAAGCACAATGTTGCGGGCAATGATGGATGGGCTTATATCATTCAGATGAATGTGCAAACTTTTGAAATTATGGTGTGCTAACGATGTTGCCTGAAGTGCATTCCTTACATCACCACAACCCAAAAAAAGAACCTAAAAATTTGACAGCATTTAGACTAGTCAGTAAATATATAAGTACAAGTAGTTAATTATGTAAGAAAACAACACACAGAGGAGTACAGAGAACAGATTACCTTTGCTGCATTCATGTTGTCACCACCATCACCAATGCGGCATACAGAGTTTTCAAACACATTTCTTGAACGAGTATTACCAAAGGGGTAATATAAAGGAAAGTATTCCAATACAGCGCGACGTGATGGAGTAACCATTCTGACTTATCTTACTCACACCTATTGCTTGTTCTATAGAAAAGATAAAATTATGAAGGTACGACGAAAGCGAGGAAAACCATAAGCAAGACCTTATGGGTTTCTTGTTATTGTTATTTTGCTAGCTAGCTGGCACTTGTTAGCAGATAAAGATTTTCAATTTTTATCAATTTAAAATGAAAATAACATACCCTATTTCCACACTTTTCTCGTCAGGTTGGAAGAAACGAACACAATTAAAGAATCAACTGATGTGTAATTGTGTATCAACGTTCATTCTTCGTTGAACTAGGAAGCTGGAAGCGGTTGAAACAGAAGACATACTGAAGTGAAGCAATAAAGCATGCAGCATGGCCTACTTGATGGGACATGAAGTTCCTTCTTTTTTTCAGCCAATCAGATGGGGACAGGTATGCAGCACCCCAAGTGGCCAGCATCGAAGACTCCATCTGATGGGCCAAAAAATTGCCGGCTTATTTACTTTATTTTTGAGGTTGGGTAGCTAACTAGCAACTGTAGATAGGCAGCTTCATTGGCCGATATAGTACAATATACGTTACAAGAAAGGAAGAAATCGATGTGAATGTCGTAGGCCGGTATTTTGCACATTGACTCGACCGAATATCTAGGCCTACAGTATTACTGTTGAATAATCAACTTGAGCGACCGCATTCCTTATTTTTTGTTACCTGATTTATTGTATCATACGAAACTTGAACCGCAGATTTCAGGTAAATCAAACGACAGATGTCATACATTACACCAATTAACACTACCTTACATGCTCACTCAATGTACAGAATATATGACAAACTGTAATGGACGACGACAAAGCTAATTAGAATGTTGATGACGTCGCCTACTAGCCACTTGTTTATTTTTCCAAATTCTCATTAAAAAAAAAACACATCAATTCGTCTAGTCTAACAACAACAAGCGCAATCTTGATGAAATGTTATCATAATATCATTATCATTACCACTAAAAACTTTCTAAAAGAGAATGTTATTTCGAATATCGAATCTTGATCGAAACTACATACGTTTTTTAGTTATATATACTCTCAACGAATCCGGGCCTTTTTATCTGAGCTTTTTAACGTCGATGACCTTAAACCAAGCTCAAGCTGACATCAAAAAGCTGAACGCTCTCATACAATTAAAGTACATGAAATTAATTAAGAAACACAAGAAAGGCGGTACGAAGAGAGGGAAACCATGTCGATCACCTAGAAAAAAAAAACTTTTGAAAAAGTAACACGGCTTTAGTGATCCATCTGCAACTTGGACGCAAAACGTATACGGACGGGCTATTTTCTGGATTCTTTCGTTGGTCCGCTACGTACGGGCTTGATTTTTCGGGCCGGTTTCTTTACAACCGAACGTACTCGTTTCTGCTTGACGGGAGCAAGGCCATGGGGCATTCGCACAACATTAGAGGGGAGGTAGTCGTACATGATGATCCGGGCATTTTTTTGACAGTGATCGTATAAATCCTCTTGTTCATACGCCTCCAACTCGTTACGCGTCATCATGGCAAAGTGCGGCCCATCCATTCGATAAACGCCCGCCAATAATCCTATGGTAATCATGAATCGAACAAAAACATTGTAATTGTAATCATTCCACCGTATTGGCTTAAATCGACGTCAATATACGAACGCCAGGTGATAAATCCCCACTTACCTCCGGCCCATCCCATTCCACCAACGGGCACCGAACCCGACAGTACATTTGGTTTTTGCCAGGGATTCGGGCAGATAATTCTCCAAAAAATTCTTCAAAGAATTCAATGACTCTTCATCGGCGATCCGACCGTCAGCGTCAGACTATATAATAAAACAAGTTCAAAAACACTAGTGAACATATAAAGGTTCGATGATCCCAGTGACAGTCAAAAGATGCACGTACCAGTTTCACCAAGAGGTATCGTATGTAAGGGACACCAAAAAACCAAACGAACGTTTGCTAGGGGCCTAGGGCTACCAACCTGATTTGCTCGTTCCTCTGGGCTCGCAACTTGGTCAACGTGATCGTCACCACCTACTTCCTCAGCGACGTCGGATCGTGACGTCGTCAGTATGGGCGAATGATAGGGGGATTGCGACGGCGAGGGTGACGATGAATCCGAGGATGAATCATCACTAGACTGCAAGATTGAGAAATAAAGAATGAAATACACTTTTGTTGTCCGAAAGAAAATGCCATATGCAGACTTCCCGACCGCACGCACGGCCCAACCACCAAGATCTAATAAATATACACTTTACCACTAGATCCACTAAAGGATAGAATGAAGATGGATTTAATAAATTTATTTTTGCAGAAATTGATTTCCAATCAACATCACACGCCTTGCCGTTGTGGATATTGTCATCTCTTGGCTCGAGGGACTTATTGGTCAAAACCTGTTGGTCCTCGAACGTCGACAATTTGTAGGGTGAATTGCCATTCTGTAATTTAAAAATAAAAATAAAAAAAATAAGTTTTGATTATCAGGAAGGACCCGTCAATTTGCCTTGGTTGGGATTTGGGACACAACTAGACCGTCTCTCGCACTCGTTTCTCAGTAAATCGTACCTCCGGTGTCTCTTCGATAACCGAGCCTTTGTCGCCGTCGACCGTCGGCGGGGTCCGTGCGCCAGCGCCGCCAGACTGGGTTTTTCTTATCTATAAATATTCAACCAGAAGTAGAAAAAGAATTTGATCAGTCCTCGAAACCACAATTGACACGAAACCAGTACAGTGCGAATCTCGGTCCTAGGGGGAGACGCTACACTCATCGGCGTCGCGACGGGTTTCCTAATCGTTGGCTTGGCAGTGGCCGAACTACGGACCTTCCCCTTTCTAGATGAAAATGCCTTGGAATTCCCTTTAGCGCCAACCTTGGTCGACTGGCGAGTTCGCATACGGTGCATCGACGTGTCGTCGCGTTCAAGATGCTGTTTCTCCGAGGCCAATACTGGAAGGAAAGAATGAACAATTCCGCTCGATTGAGTGTCATTAGTTGTAGTAAATCGGGAAACCCTTAGTCACGCGCGAGATAAAATTTCAACCTACCTCGGTTCAAATTGTGCGGAGGGCCGGCTGGCCGTGATGGCCATCCCAACTTGGATTCCTCAAGGAGTCTGTTCGCCGTGCGTATTGAATCTATAATGACTTGCATTAAGACATGCAATTGTAAAAGATATAAAAAATAAGAGAGGAAGAAATGAGCTTGACGAACAAATTTTAGAATGGGAGCATAACTTAAATGAGTAATTTCGATTTGGTAGGAAACTTTACTAACTTTCATTTCGCAACGAATCTTTTTCGTTGGTGGAAGCCTTCGAACTACCCATTAATTCCTTGTCGGTTTGATTATTAGAGACTGGCATTTTCTCGTTCTTGTTGCTCTTTCCGCATCGAAGTCCGGCGTACTGGGCATCATTCTTCCGATAAGAACTAGGTCGACCCTCTTCCTCTTTGTTCGGCTTGGTACGTATAGGACGCTTGCGTTTCGCTGCTCCCGTGTCGGGTCCATTATCAGTGTCCAGCTCGGGAGCACGCTTACGTTTCTGTGCACTTGCAGCCGCAGATGAGGTGGCGGCCATCACTTTAGAGCGAATCTTTCTCTTTGGCCAGTCTTCCCATCGTTTCTGCTTCTCCACTACCGGTATGAGGGAAAATAATGAATAGAAGAAATCTTATCAGCCGATTGAAAGCTATTACTAGACTATATAGAGGTTCGATCGGCTCTTGTGTTACCAGATACCATGCAGATACGTACCTAATTTAATAGGTTGATTCCAATACTTGTGCTGGTCCTTCATCAGAGCAATGATCTTTTTGCACTGTTTCAGTGCCTCGACACCGAACCGTGTCGGATCTCTTGTTTTGCCAGTTTTTCCTCTGGTCTTGAGAGTCTGCATTATGCGTTCTACCATATGGCACGGATTCCAATCAACAAACTCGAACGGCCATTCCTCGACGGCAGATCTGCCGACCTTCTCGTCTGGCCAAGTAGTAGGATTGACGAACTATGAGGGTGGTGACGAACCACCGAAAGATGGTCGCCTCAAAATTAGTCCTTGTAATCTCGTCGATGGTCATAGAAACAGAACAGGTGATAATTTTCTTCTTCTTTTTCTTCCTTTTCTTCTTCTTCTTCTTCTTTTTATTCTCTTGCGGACATTGGTCTCCTTGAGTTGTGTAACCCAACGTTGAACATGCAACATCGGGTAGGATTTGAGGGTCGGATAAGAATTTTCCGGATGTAACGTCCCATTTGATTCTTTCCGATGAACCATTCCAGCTCATTATTAAATTAACGTTCATTGGATCTGATGACCAAAACAACCACGCATTTAAAAAATGAAGACAATAAATGAATGAATCAGTTAGACGCCTTGTGTTTGACACATCCACACAGAAACACGACTTATACACTAACAAAAACAATAAACAAAATGAAACCCATGCAAAAAGGTTACATTCTATACACAACCACTGCCGCCCTGTATTTTTTGGGACATGCACACAATAAAAAATCTATAAGTCACCAATGTTTGATAATCCTTTCTTCCTTGACTCTTCTTCTTCCTTTGTCTCGTCCGATTGTTCCGATTCCTCTTCGCCGCACCCTGGTTATGCATTTCCCCCGGTAACTGTTCCGCCTGTTCTATCTCCGCCATGGCAAAATGATGCAATTTACAACTTTAGAAAGCACTGGTTTCTTTAAATTGCATAATAAATTTTTTGTTGTTGTAAAGCGAACCAAGTGGTCCATACACTGTCGGTAAAAAAAAATACAGAACAATAGTCATCTCTTTTCACTTTCCATTTTATTTTTTAGATAATATCTGCAAATATTCAGTGTGATGCAGAAAAGAGGGCCAGAACTCTTCATCGATCTCTGGTGTGAGGTTTCTTTCTTCTTTCATCAAAGGTGATAACCGCAGAGATGAAGGGCGGGAAGGTAAGCCCTTCTTCTCTGATAATTAATGACAAATCTACTAGTACTTGATAACAATTGAAGGCAATGGAAAATCCAGGTAGGGGCAAAATACATGCGTGGCACCAATAACATTCATGAAAAAAATATCCGATTTGAAAAAAAGAAAACAGGAAGTTCGAATTAAAAGGGAAAACATCAGTTTACAGTAAAACCAGGGGGGGGGGCACGAAAATTGTATAGCACTTGAGTTCAACACGAATGTTAGAATACTCATACAAAAGACATTCTACATTGTATATTGACGACCTCTACGGACAGCAATGACTGCTCCAACGGCTTTTTTAAACCTTGCGGCCATTTCTCTTGAGCAGTCAAGTTCAGAAAAATGTGAGTTTGCACCTTCAAGATATCTGATAAAGTCGTCCACGACGTCGAAGCATAGCGACATCGAGTTTGATTCGAGATGCTTGGCTAACTCGTTCAGTCGTTCGTAGTAGCTTGAAAACAATTCCACCTGCTGCAAAATTTCATTCTTCTTTGTCACGAAAGCCGCATCCAGCGCCGCCAGCAATTCTTCAAAACTCAATTTCCTCTCCAATTTTTCCTCGTACTCCTTCTGAATGGCTACCGAAGAAATGGTCTTGTATACACGGATGAACTCCCATTTGAAATACTGACTTTGGTGCGAGTCCGGAGAGCACCGTCCCGGGCAAACACAACAAGTGCGAATGTTCCGAGGCTTGGAGTGATCCATGACGTCACAGTCCCCGACGTACTTCCTCACTCTAAGGCCGAAGCCACTGTGGCACGTCATTTGACACTTTTCACAGTTGATAACATATTCCCCGATTGGCACCTCAACTTGGTGTGCCATGACACCTTCCAAGTCTATCATTTTAAAATCTCTGCTGCCAACCTCGTCCGCAAAATCGTCCATTTGATATTTGATGGTAAACACTTCTTCCAGTTTCTCCCACTGAATCTTCAAAACGGGCACGATTTCGGTCAAAACAGTCACCAGACGATTTTCTTCGTTTGACAACCTTTTGGACAAGGGTTGAAACGAAGGCCATTCTTCCAGCGAAGCCAAGAAAGGGTCGAAATTGTCGAGCACCTGATAACAGCATTCGGAATCGACGCTAGACGAATCATCATTGGAACTGAAGAAAAGTGAACGGTTGAACTTGTGACAATTCTCGTATCGTGGCTTGAAAGGTCCGAAATTCACCAGCCCGGCATCGACGACTTCGCTCCAGAAAGAAGGGTCCTCATTCTCGGCATTATTCAAAAGAAACTTGAGGTTTCTGATGACGTCATTACCGAAGATTTCCATTAGGGAACAGTGGATGTAACCTTGCGTTGGGGTCAGATGTTGCGCTGCGGAATCCATGACGAAACCCACCACGTCCACTTTCTTCCTGACGTCCTTGTCGTCGATGTACTTTCGAAACATTTCCGTAATCGCCTGGTTCTTGACGGGATCATCATCGGAGTAGTTGGGAATGTCGACGATTTTCAACGAGAAACAAATTACGCAGCCGTAGGGGAGATGGATTTCGTAGACGTTGACTTTCTCGTTCCTCGTTGAATCCGGATCGATCAGCTGGAAACGGAATGAATCCTCCGATTCAAGTTCAAAAATTCGATTAATCATTGAGTTGATCAACTCTGTCTTGCCGGAATGAGAGTCGCCAACCAAAAGGATGGTCAACTGCCAGTCATTCAACGGCGGATCATTATCGTCACCGGCACTAAACGAAAAGCGCTTGGCTGTAGTTAACTGTCCGGTCACATCGTCGAGTGGAACAGCATACAAGTTTTGGCCATCTTCGTTAATTTTGATCTTCTTGCACATTTTGACTAATTTGAGTGGAAAACGAACCAACTGGGGTGTAGTAAACTCCAAAGTTTCGCTGGGTTCGCTTTCCTTAGATTCGTAATATGAAATCGTCACAACGTAGAATTGGTAAGTCGTTTCGGAATCGAGACACCGCAACCAACAGAAGTTTTTGTGATAATCTGTTCCCTCTTCGTTAATGGAAGAAGACTTTTCTTCTTTCTTCCAGTACACAATACGATAAGAAGGACAGAAGAGATCTCCAGGAGGATGTGTCCATTCCAACTTGGCCGCGCTGTCCGTCACCGATGTCACCTTCAATCCGATCGGAGGCGGAACAATGACTGCATCCTCTTTGTAAATTGTTTCATTTTCGATCCTTGTTGTGTCGATGATGTCGCTAAATTCGCTGCATCCGATGAAAGTGTTGGCCGCCACACGAATTTCCATCGTTGATTCTATTTCCAGTTCGATGGTCACCTTCCGTTGGTCCGGCACGGTTATCTTCAGCTGGATCCAAGCGTCTAAAGTCCCTTTCTTTCGGTACTCGACCAGAAAGTTGCAAGAGAATCCAAGATTTTCATAGTCCCATTCGAGACAAACTGAGGAAAACGTTGTCTTGGCTTTTTTGGCTTGGCTAGCGGGTGAATGTGGATGAAAGAGACGCAATCCAGTGGGTGGACCCAGCAGTTGCTCTATCTTTTCCTTTAAGGGATTTCCACTTTCGTAGAGGGAATAACTGCAACTGAACGGACGGCTGCTTTCGCTGAAAGTGACGATCCATTCAACTTGATCTGAATAACGTTGATTCTTTTTCACGTAATTAGCAAATTCGCGGATGCGGGCTAGCAAAAACTTTCGCTTTTGTTGCATCAAGAACCAGGGCTGTTCTTCATTTTTAATTCCTATTTCTTTATCGTTGTCACCAAACTTTTGATCTGCGCACTTCTTCATCGCCAAGAGGACAGAGTTGGTCTTTTCATCCATCGACGGAACAAAAAGGACAAGGGCATATCTCTTGGCGCAATTACCACCCTGGTGTTGGCTCAGTTGGTTTCGATTTGACATGACGGTGATTCCTTCTCCTGCTCTGTTGGCAATCAATTCCACCGTTTCCAATTCTCCTTCCTTATAATTGAGCCAATTTTGTAATCGAGAAGAACTGAAAAGTGGATGTTTCTCGGCCATTTCTGCAATTTTGCATCCGTCCAAACCGTCCGGGCTGTTTCTGCGCGCGGCTATCACAGAAGTTTTAAATGCTGCTTTCACGTCTTGGTGGTATTTGGAGACAAGAGCAACAAATTCACGTAGAGTTGAGCAATCAGCTTCTGGGTTGGCCTCCATAAGGATTTCGGCTTTTATAATCATTCGTTCCAAATCTGACAAGACTTCGCAGCACCTCATCACCGAGTAGTCGGGCATGTTACGGTAGTAGAGGTCAGATCCAGTTGAAAGAGTTTTTCCAGCTGGACCGTCAAGTAAAACGTTCAAAGGGCAAAGCTGGATGGCGATTGGGACATTACTTTTCCCACTACACAAAGCGTCTCCTTCGATGACAAGTTTGTATGCGTCAAAGATGCTGCACTCGACGACGGGTTCAATTTGGAGATCCGCGTATACTCGACATTTCAATCTTGCGAGAAAATGTTTCTCCTCTTTCATTATTAACTCTTTCTTGAAATTGGCGACTTCTTGGTGTTTTCTCATCGCATCCTCAAATTTTTCCATTATTTTTGACAAATTCGCTGCTGCTTCCTTTCGAATTTCTTCGTCTTCTTCGTCACCGTCAATATCAAGAGACAAGACTAAGATGGTTTCTGCTCCGTAGAAGACTCTCACCACGATGTGGGTTGCACCTTCAGACTCTGGTTGATTACGGTTTCCGGGGAAGCCCGTACGGAAATCCTCCTGACTTGCAAGGCTCTGTAAATCATTGTAAAATTCTTCTCGTGTTTTTCCTGTCCAGACGATAGTTAAAGTGACTTTCCGTGGGTCTGGTCTGTCGTTGACGAAACTGCTAGCTCCTTTAAAGTTTTCGATTAAGCCGGCCGTGACACTGGCTTTCAGATGATTGTCCAAACGCAATGTATTCAATTTCCCAATACTGTTAAACTCAGCCTCTTTGCTTAGAATTATCCTTGTTTCGTAGCTGTCATTGCGAGAAACTAGTTCTTTCAAGTCCTTTGATTTCCATGATTGGGAGTCATCTGTGTAAAAAAATACATGTTCATTCAATGGTGAAGCATATTACCATCTAATTAGTTTAATATGTTGTAAATATACATAGATAAAGAGTAAGTAGTTAGTTTTCGAATGTGGAAGGAAATACAGTGAATACACTATAGCATACTAACAAAACTATTGGCTTTGTACTGAATTCCTATTATCATCAAGAGGCTATTAGTTGGCTGTGTTAATTTCCAAAAGTAAATGTTCAGACGACCATATGACAAATAAAATATAAAAGAGAAGCTCAACATGTAAATATGAAAATTAAAGCATATTTACCTTTAATAATGCAATCTGTTCGGTAATCATACAAATCACCAACTGCAAAATTACGCCCCAGTGCACGCATCAACCTTAAGTGTTTCTGATATGATTTTGTCGTCATGTTTCTGTTGATAAACAATTTTCGTTCAATTTAAACAATTAAATAGCTTTTAGTGGCGTAGTAGTAGTTAGCTTACTATTTGTATGAACCAGCGTGCAGTGGTAAATGAAAATTTGAGAAATATTTGCATGCAAGATGCAACTGATGCAAAACACGAAACGACAATGACTATAGCAGACGACGGCGGGAGTGACTAAAATGCGCGATACGCGAGCTTATCATCTAATTTGCGCGAAATGTTGTACGCGACTTCCGCACTAATTTGCGCGAAAGCAAAATGCGCGACTTAACAGTAATTAACCTATTTTGCGCGAAACAAATGGCGCGATTTCACTGGATTTCACACTGATCTGCGCGAAATTATGCGCAAAAAAATAAACAAAAATTGAAGGTTCTTGCTTTTAAATTTCAGAGTCACCATGACTTCCGATGACTTCTGACCAAATGGATAAACAGAACGGAAATGCCAATTAATGAGATATGGAGTTGATGCGCAGTATTCTGAAAATTAGCCTAATGCAGAGTCATAGAAGCTTGGTTGCTCCTATAGGCAGTGATAATAATAGTAGATAATCTTGACATCTGTTTCAGTTTTGTAAACTCTATACGTATTTCGAGCCTCTTATTAATAACAGGATTCCTAACCCCGGAATTTACAGGATTTTAACCCCGTTAAAAAACTTGGAAAGAAAACTAACAGTGTGTATGAGTCGTGGAGTGCATGCAAATCCCGCGGGGCGTCTTCGTACCTTGAACAGTCGTCATGATTATTAGCAGAAGATGTCCGGACGCCCGAACCGGCCGAACCGCTGGGTCCAGAGGTACGCCGAACAAGTTCTGGCCAGCAGTTATACGTACTGCGCTGTCTACTTATTATATAAATTCCCGAGCTGGTGCTCTATTTTTAATTTCTAGGCCACCTGGGACCTCAAGCTACGCGCTTCGATTTCAGACTAATGTATTTCATAATATTCGATGTCATAATTATGTTATCTTTCCGTTATTATTTTGTTCCTTAACGGAAAACTAGCATGACTTTAGAATTTTAAGTGAAAAACCGTGTGTTCGGCGATATATACAGGGGCGTTAATGAAACACTGAAGCTGAGAAAGGAATAAATCTGTTTTATTGAATGAAATGTTTTGATGATGAAAATATGAGAAGGATCGTTGCTGACGCTGGAAACAATTATAAAGACATTAACTATACAGAGCTTAGCCATCAGTGTCTTAGAAAAAATGTTGAATTGCGTAATACATTGTTCTTTGGTATAAAGCGACCCAAGTCGAAGTCGGTAATGACATTGACAATAAAACCATCAGAAGAACAGATAACAGTCTTTTTTTTTCATTTTCTATGTTACGATATGATAATAACTCCAAATATTGAGTGTGATGCAGAGAAGAGGGCATGAACCCCTCATCAATCTCTGATGTGAGGTTTCTTTCATCAAGAATGACCGCAGATATGATCATTAGTTTCCTGGTGTACGAATGGACGGCTTTCCCTACTACGGTACTACCAGCGACGCCATATGACTCACAATGGTGATGGCGTGGGTGACGTTGAATCATCACTTAGCTGCAAGATTTAGAAATAAAGAAAAATGATAACTGGACAAAGAATTCGAAGACACTTTTGTTTTCCGGTAGAAATAGCCAGATTTTCCGATACCGGCGCGACCCAATTAACCATCAAAATACTCCTTACCTCAAGATGGAAAGAAGAAGTATCCCAATCTTCATCATGCGTCTCGATGGTGTGGCTGTCTTCTCCTGGCTCGGGCGACTGGGCCGGCTGGATGAACTTGGTCGTCAAAACCTGTTGGTCCTCGAACGTCGACAATTGGTCGGACTGCTTGTTATTCTACAATCAAAAATAAATAAATGCGGGAAGACGGGAGTGGAAGAAGGAATTCGAACTGCCCCATCGCCTGAAGTGGGGGACGTTCGATGGATTACGAACATCGCGAGATGATTCCTCTTGGATTTTTGCTAGCTCATCCGCCTGGCCACAATACCAGTGGATCGGTTTGCCCGTCACGTCGTCAATAGGGTTTGGCCTGGGTAGTACGAGCTCCAAATACGCGGGAGCAGTACTGGGAGCGTCCAACTGTAAAAAGGAGTTGTGAAAAGAATATAATAATAGAATCACATAAATCTTAGTAGATTTGCCAAACCGTCTTTTACCAGGGTCGGACCAACTCTGTTCTAGACCACATACCATTATTGTTTGCATAGACATGTTCCGAATTTCGACTGAACTTGCTGTGGACTGCTTCTCCTTACGGGAGGGATGCGGAGGAGAACAAGAGGGCATCAGCAGCCCATCGGGTGATGGACGCTGCACTGAACGATTAAGCGCAAAAATGTTTAGACTTGGTGTTGCCTTTTTGGGCCGATATTCCGTCGGAAGCACCGCTCTGATCTCGTTGACAGATTTGGAGGCGATTTGACTGTCACTTTCCGATTCTGGTTTTCTATTTCCAACAAAACTGGCCTTTTGCTTGGCCCTGTTCCTACGCTGTTGTAGAACGGCCATCCGGCTGGTATCCCACTCCTTCGGAATTTGGTACAACGGTTTCACGCCCGACAAAGAATTCATCAAATCCAAGGCATCCATGTACCGGAAATAGACGTCGTCGGCTATAAATATCGAGACGTTTAATATCTAATCATTAAAACTTTTTCTTTTTCAAAATATATAACTAACGGATGGGCTCAGTGGGCGCTCGCTCCTCTTCCGCATGGTCGGAGGGTGGATTGACCTCAGGAGATATTGTTGTCGTCGCTGTCATCGATCTCCGTCGTATCAGACGACGAAGTCGAATCGGTCGGGGGAGCGACGATAATCTTCCTCTTCTTTGCAACCTTCACTGGCTCAGGACTGACGGAAGCCTGTCTCTTGTGTCTTCCTGGAAAAGATTTCCAAAGAGGTATAGGAAATTGGTGATTAATAGTTTAATACTAACTCAAAACGTCTGCTAGACGAACCCGAATCACGCTTGGCGCTTCTGGTGGATGGGACCGGAGTCCGCGCTGACGGAGTAACGGTAGCGTTCGTCGCTTTCTCGCTTCGAATTCTGGTGGTCTCACTGGTCTGTCTTGTCTCCTTTGATGAAACCCTAGAGGGGTTCCTTTGGAGGGAGTATAATTGGTCCTGAAAATCCATGCAGCATGCCGATCGACCGGGTACGGAAGTGAAGTGGACGACCCTGGATGCTTTTAGAAAAATAAATAAAATATTTTCTAAAATATGGGCCAGCCCACCAATCCAATTCAATAGTGCACAGGCCGAACCAAGCAAAAAAGGACAGAACTTCATTTTGGATACACAACCTAATAATTATATGCTGGACTAAAAGAAGGAATTAATTCTGATTTAACTTACCAACTTTCGGGACGTCCCAGTAGGTCATCACGGCTCTGTTGGCCCGCAGGAACGCAATGGCCTTCCGACAGAGGGCAAGGCCCTCGGCCCCGACCATGGCTTGAGAATCGACGTCCTCCTCAACGACATACTTGATTTGTGCGCGTCGAACCGTCATAAACAACCTCTCGACGGAATACCGTGGACTGAAACGATACTGAAAGGGCCAGTCCCGCATCATCCGCCTGACCAACTTGTCGCTGTCTGCAGAGGGATCCAACGACACGTGGACTCGCAACAGCCACCTCCAGATGTTGTAGAAGAACTGGTCGACGTCCGACACGGGATGGCCGGAATGACCGCGGACGGAAGAGTTACATTCTGGAGCTCTGACGACGACGTCGAAATGATCGCACTCCCGATGGTGAGTGTACGGGTGGTATGACATGGTCCGATCGACACATTTCAATTTGTTCCTCTCTTTCTTCTTGTACACATGGCCGTCTTCCAGGCAGAACCAGAGCCGGCCACCCGAAGGGCCAGCAATCAACAACAGGTTGCGAACGAAGACTCTGAACTAAATTACGAACAAACAAAGATAAACCATGAACATTTCTATTTGTCATATAAAACGAATAATAAATCATTCGTCAGAAATATATGATTCAGAGTTATTATAAGCATTTGAAATCAATAAAATTATGAATAAAGAATTGAAGATACTCTAATTCAATTTGAATACAATCGTACCGACAGTTGTGCTTCCGTTTTATTACGTCGATCACGTTGATGATCCCCATCTTCCGATTTGGGACGACCATTCGAAATCGACGATGGCTTCCTCTGGTAAACTGGTGCACGTTGAGCCATTGTCTGTTGTCGGAGTTAATTTAATTACTAGGTTTCAAATGGTAGGCCTAGCAACTTAAATCACAATCTAACCAACTTTAAATAAACACCACCGAAATGGAACAATTGGCTAGAACGAACGAGCAAAATGAAGAATTAAAATCTCGTTTCTAACTGGAAATCATGGAGGCACCATTTCACCAAAAGGACATTTCCGATAGACTTTACTTCATGCTGGAAAGTGGAAACGTCGGTTTGCCGTTTGTTCAAATCGCTCGCTCTCTAGCGGTCGTCGAAGCAACTCCCCCAACATCCCAATGGCTTGGATGGATTCGGGGAAGTCATGAAGCTAATGAGCTATAAATAAGAAAGAATCGACCAATCAATTTCATCCTGGGTTCACTTTTCAAACCAAATTCACTTTACTAAATCTCCCATAACTCGACTTATGAGTGTGCTGCCAGTTGCCGCTGTAACTAAGACGTGAAATGATTTCGTTTTTCTTGGGTTGCTAACGGATTTCCCGGCCGATTTACTTTAATTCCTCCGCCATCAGGATTCTCCCCATCAACTCGCCCCAGGCACTACACTTGGCGTCGCGAACGGCTTCCAGTTCTGCGAACCGCAATTCGTTATCTTGGCAGTAACCAAACAAAGAGTCGGACTGGACAACATTCTTTTTATGTGAATTAGGTCGAATCTCCGACTCCTCTTTCTCCTTGACCGGCTTGATATCCGTTTACGCGGCGCTTGCGGTATGATGCTCCGTGTTGGACTCATCGTCCGTGTCCGTCTCTGGGGCAAAATTCCGTTTCTGTTCTATCCTGTTTTTCATGCAGCCGGAGATGAGGTGGCGCTCATCGCATTAGAGCGAATCTTGTTATTTGGCCGCTTTTCTTACCCATTTTGACAGCACTGGATAGTTCCTAGTTAAAAGGCGACTCAGGTCGGTAATGACACTGACAATGAAACAAGAAGAACACAGCAGTCATCTCTTTCCAATTTCCGTTTTATTGATAATATAACTGCAAATAATCAGTGTGATGCAGAGAAAAGGGCCGGAACGCTTCATCGATCTCTGATGTGAGGTTTCTTTCATCAAGAATGGTAACAGCAGATATGAAGGGTGGGAAGGGAAGCTCTTCTTCTCTATTAATGACAACACTACTAGTACTTGATTACAATTAAAGGCAATTAAAAATCCAGGTTTGGGCAAAATACATACGTGACACCGATAACATTTATGGGAAAAAAAATATTCAATCTGAAAAAGGAAAAAGAAGTTTGGAAAAAGAGTTTGTTAGATAATAAAAAAAAACATCAGTCTACAGTAAAACCAGGGGCACAGACGAAACTTGTACTGGCATAGCACTTGATTTTAACACGGGTGCCGGAGGACTCAATACGGACATCTCGTTGAATTCTAGACTGCTTTACTGTCTTCGAACAGCAACGACTGCTCGAACGGCATTTTTGAACCTGGTGGCCATTTCTTCTGGAAAAGGACGTTCGGACAAACGTGAGCTACCGTTAAAGTGTTTGATAAAGTCGTCCACGACATCAAAGCATAGCGACATCGAGTTTGAATCGAGATGTTTGGCTAACCCGTTCAGTCGTTCGTAGTAGCTTGAAAACAATTCCACCTGCTCCACAATTTCATTCTTCTTTGTCTCGATATCCGTATCCAGCGCCGCCAGCAATTCTCTAAAATTTAATTTCCTCTTCAATTTTTCCTCGTACTCCTTCTTAAGGGCCAGCGACGAAACGGTCTTGCAATCATATTGGAACTCCCATTTGAAATACTGACTTTGGTGCGAGTCCGTCGAGCACTGCCCCGGGCAAACACGACAGGTGCGAATGTCGTGAGGCTTGGAGTGATCCACGACGTCACAGTTGCCGAAGTACTCCTTCAATCCAAGGCCGAAGCCCCTGTGGCACGTCATTTGACACTTTTCACAGTTGAAAACATATTCCCCGATCGGCACATTAACTTTGCACGCCGCGACGCCTTCCACTGTCAATTTAACGTCTTTGTTGGAGCCAATATCAGGGAATTCGCTAATCTCTGTTTGAGTGTAAATCACTTCTTCCAGTTTCTCCAACTGAATCTGCAGAATGGACATGAGTTCGGTCAAAACAGTCACCAGACGATTTTCTTCCTTTGCCAACTGTTTGGACCGGGATTTAAACGAAGGCCATTCTTCCAGCGAAGCGAAGAAAGGGTCGAAATTGTCCAGCACCTGATAACAGCATTCGGAATCGACGCTAGAGGAAGACGAATCGTCATCGGAGCTGAAGAAAAGTGAACGGTTGAACTTGTGACGATTCTCGCATCGAGGCTTGAAAGGTCCGTGAGTCACCAGCCCGGCATCGACGACTTCGTTCCAGAAAGAAGGGTCCTCATTCTCGGCATTATTCAAAAGAAACTTGAGGTTTCTGATGACGTCATTACCGAAGATTTCCATTAGGGAACAGTGGATGTAACCTTGCGTTGGGGTCAGATGTTGCGCTGCGGAATCCATGACGAAACCCACCACGTCTACTTTCTTCTTGACGTCCTTGTCGTCGATGTACTTTCGAAACATTTCCGTAATCGCCTGGTTCTTGACGGGATCATCATCGGAGTAGTTGGGAATGTCGACGATCTTCAACGAGAAACCAATGCAGATTGTGAGGCAGTTGGGGAGATGGATTTCGTAGACGTTGACTTTCTCGTTTCCCGTTGAATCCGGATCAATCAGCTGGAAACGGAATGAATCCTCCGATTCAAGTTCAAAAATTCGATTAATCATTGAGTTGATCAAATCTGTCTTGCCGGAATGAGAGTCGCCAACCAAAAGGATGGTCAACTGATAATCATTCAACGGTGGGCCATTATCGTAACCGGCACTAAATGAAAAACATTTGGCTGTAGTTAACTGTCCGGTCACATCGTCAAGTGGAACAGCGTACACGTACTTTCCCTCTTCATTCTTTTTTATCTTCTTACACCTTTTGACTAATTTGAGTGGAAAACGAACCCACTGGGCTGTAGTAAATTCCAAGGTTTCGCTGGGTTCGCTCTCCTTAAATTCGTAATATGAAATCGTCACAACGTGGAACTGGTACGTCGTTTCGGAATCGAGATTCTCCAACCAGCAGAAGTTTTTTTGATAATCTGTTCCCTCTTCGTTAATGGAAGAAGACTTTTTTTCTTTCTTCCAGTACACAATACGATAAGAAGGACAGAAGAGATCTCCAGGAGGATGTGTCCATTCCAACTTGGCCGTGCTGTCCGTCACCGATGTCACCTTCAATCCGATCGGAGGCGGAACAATGACTGCATCCTCTTTGTAAATTGTTTCATTTTCGATCCTTGCTGTGTCGATGATGTCGCTAAATTCGCTGCATCCGATGAAAGTGTTGGCCGCCACACGAATTTCCATCGTTGATTCTATTTCCAGTTCGATGGTCACCTTCCGTTGGTCCGGCTCGGTTGTCTTCAGCTGGATCCAAGCGTCTAAAGTCCCTTTCTTTCGGTACTCGACCAGAAAGTTGCAAGGGAATCCAAGATTTTCATAGTCCCATTCGAGACAAACTGAGGAAAACGTTGTCTTGGCTTTTTTGGCTTGGCTAGCGGGTGAATGTGGATGAAAGAGACGCAATCCAGTGGGTGGACCCGGCAGTTGCTCTATCTTTTCCTTTAAGGGATTTCCACTTTCGTAGAGGGAATAACTGCAACTGAACGGACGGCTGCTTTCGCTGAAAGTGACGATCCATTCAACTTGATCTGAATAACGTTGATTCTTTTTCACGTAATTAGCAAATTCGCGGATGCGGGCAAGCAAAAACTTTCGCTTTTGTTGCATCAAGAACCAGGGCTGTTCTTCATTTTTAATTCCTATTTCTTTATCGTTGTCACCAAACTTCTGATCTGCGCACTTCTTCATCGCCAAGAGGACAGAGTTGGTCTTTTCATCCAACGACGGAACAAAAAGGACAAGGGCATATCTCTTGGCGCAATTACCACCCTGTTGTTGGCTCAGTTGGTTTCGGTGGGACATGAAGGTGATCCCTTCTCCTGCTCTGTTGGCAATCCACTCCGCCATTTCCAATTCTCCTTCCTTATAATTCAGCCAATTTTGTAATCGAGAAGAACTGAAAAGTGGATGTTTCTCGGCTATTTCTGCAATTTTGCATCCGTCCAAACCGTCCGGGCTGTTTCTGCGCGCGGCTATCACAGAAGTTTTAAATGCTGCTTTCACGTCTTGGTGGTATTTGGAGACAAGAGCAACAAATTCACGTAGAGTTGAGCAATCAGCTTCTGGGTTGGCCTCCATAAGGATTTCGGCTTTTATTATCATTCGTTCCAAGTCTGACAAGACTTCGCAGCACCTCATCACCGAGTAGTCGGGCATGTCACGGTAGTAGAGGTCAGATCCAGTTGAAAGAGTTTTTCCAGCTGGACCGTCAAGTAAAACGTTCAAAGGGCAAAGCTGGATGGCGATTGGGACATTACTTTTCCCACTACACAAAGCGTCTCCTTCGATGACAAGTTTGTATGCGTCAAAGATGCTGCACTCGACGACGGGTTCAATTTGGAGATCCGCGTATACTCGACATTTCAATCTTGCGAGAAAATGTTTCTCCTCTGTCATTATTAACTCTTTTTTGAAATTGGCGACTTTTTGGTGTTTTCTCATCGCATCCTCAAATTTTTCCATTATTTTTGACAAATTCGCTGCTGCTTCCTTTCGAATTTCTTCGTCTTCTTCGTCACCGTCAAGATCAAGAGATAAGACTAAGATGGTTTCGGCTCCGTAGAAGACGCTCACCACGAGGTGGGTGGCGCCTTCAGACTCTGGTTGATTACGGTTTCCGGGGAAGCCCGTACGGAAATCCTCCTGACTGGCAAGGCTCTGTAAATCAACGTAAAATTCTTCTCGCGTCTTATATGTCCAGACGATAGTTAAAGTGACTTTTCGTGGGTCTGGTCTATCGTTGACGAAACTGCTAGCTCCTTTAAAGTCTTCGATTAAGCCGGCCGTGACACTGGCCTTTAGATGATTATCCAAACGCAATGTATTCAATTTCCCAATACTGTTAAACTCGGCCTCTTCGCTTAGCATTAACCTGTAGTCGTAGCCTTTTTTCCGTGCAACTAGTTTCGTCGAGTCCTTTGAGTTCCATGATTGAGAGTCATCTGTGTAATAAAATACATGATCATTAAATCTGGTGAAGCGCATTACCATCTAACTGAAGGAATAAAGCATGGGTAACTGTTAAGTATTCGAATATGCTTGGCACTTTGTGGGATGAAAAACTATAAAACTAGCCTGCATATAAATGCCTGGTGAGTTGTTTTTGGTTAAATATTGGTGTTGGTTGAATATTTAGTCATTAGTTTAATATGTGTTGTTAATATATGTAGTGAGTCCTATGTAGTTGAATGTGTAACGAAATACATTGAATACACTAGCATACCAACAAAACTATTGGTTTAGTACTGTAATTCAGTAAGTACTGAATAAGTATTATCACTACTAAGAGGCTAGTTGCCTCTTTGCTTAATTTAAAAAAAAAATGTTTGGACAAACATAACAAATAAAATAAAAGAGACACTCAACAAAATGATGAAAATTGCAGCATATTTACCTTTAATAATGCAGTCTGTTCGGTAATCATACAAATCACCTATTGCAAAATTACGCCCCAGTGCACGCATCAAATTCAAGTGTTTCTGGTAAGATTTTGTCGTCATGTTTCTGTTAATAAACGATTTTCGTTAAATTTAAACAGTGATATATAGATTTTCTCATGTTATTAACTCACTTTGAGGAGTTCACTTACTACTTAGGTGAACCAGCGTGCAGTCGTAAAATGGAAATTTGAGAAATGCTTGCATGCATAACAGCGAAACACAAAATAACTGACTACAGCAGACGACGGCATACAAAACGAATAATCAAGATCAAAGTAGGCCAAGTTACAAGTTTTCGTACCTACTATATTTACATGGAAAACCGAGCTTGTCCGATTTGGCTATCTCCCTCAAAGGCAGTTACAAGTTTTCGTATCGTTCAAGAAAAAACTGTAAGTCAGAAAATACTTCCATACAAAGGCAAAAATTTCACGCCACTGTCGTGGGCTAAATGTAGATTCCAGAACTCCAGATACATCAAAGGAATATTATAGTAAAAGTACGGTTCAAAAATAGACAAGGTTTGTTAGAGATATGTGACAGCACAGGGAGATATCATGTAATATATAGTAGGCCATGGTTAGAGATGAGCATATCATTGACATAGTTTTTAGTTTTAGTGTTTTGAGGCTTACGCACCAAGCACAACACCAATTAGCTAGGACTTGCACCCTGATAGAAATGTTTGGTAGGTTATTTAAGATACTGGTGTAGCAGCAAAGTAGATAATAGAAAAGCGGAATATTTATATCATTTGGAAATTAATCAACTTTAATGAAACATTTATAGAGTAATACCAATCGAAACGGGAGCTCGCGGGTCGTGGGGCTCCGCCCCCACCCCCCGCCCCGCTCGCTCCCCAGTGACTTTGATTTTCTGTGATGTGTGAGAATCTCTCTATTATGAATAGTCAACTTAATTGCGTCTGGCGCGAGATGGACTATGAAAATAGGATTTGACAAATTACAGGCATGCGGCTACAGAAAATTGCTAGTGTAAATTGGACAGAATGAGCTTTCCGTATGTTTGTGTGGGGTCTGTATGCCCGTATACTCGTAGCTCAAAAGTTACTAGTATAGACGCAGATTCAAGTTAGGCTACACCAAAAAAAACATGGAAATCAATGTGCTTGCATTTCAATAATGGTTCCTTAACTAAGATTCCAAACGCGTGACGACGCTTTTCAAACTCAAAATCTGTGATTGCCGTTTCTTAGTCACCGTGGTTTGCGCGCAATCCTGCAGGCTTTTCACAATGCACTACTTCCGCAACCAAGACTTCGTTGATGTTGAGTTAAAGACTGGGGTCCCTACTTGCGTGTGCATTCTTGTGAGTTTATTTCAGAATTGCTGAAAACTTGTATGCAGGCTTGGTAGTAGACTTCCTTGCGGCTGAAAAGGCACATTTTCAAACCTTATTCAAATGGTTAAAATAACAAATTTAAGTTTGGCAAAGGAAATTGCTTACTGGAGATGCAGGGTATCGATCCCCGTACTTCTCGCATGCTAAGCGAGCGCTCTACCATCTGAGCTACATCCCCTTTGCAACAAGTGCTCCTTTAGAGCCGGGCTCATCCGGGAATTGAACCCGGGGCCTCTCGCACCCTAAGCGAGAATCATACCACTAGACCAATGAGCCACGTCCATTGTACCTTCCCCTGATTCCCGCGGGCGAGAACTGAATTAATTGAATTGATGCAGAAAATCTCTGATTGGCTGAGAAGTAGTGCGGCTTGTAAGTTGCCTACGGCGGTGTTTCACTTGTTGTGAACTTATCCACCCATCCCCCAAGGCGATGTTCACTATCTGGACAAGAAAGGAGCCCAAGGGAAGGGTGAACAAAGAACTTTCATCCAAATTGGTTACTTCACGCGTATTGAGGGGAAATGTGGATCTCATTTTAGGGACGAATATTTATACATGTGCCGAAATAGCTCAGCTGGGAGAGCGTTAGACTGAAGATCTAAAGGTCCCTGGTTCGATCCCGGGTTTCGGCAACCATCCCATATGGTCTAGTGGCTAGGATACCTGGCTTTCACCCAGGAGGCTCGGGTTCGATTCCCGGTATGGGAACCAAAATCCTCGATAGTATAGTGGTCAGTATCCCCGCCTGTCACGCGGGAGACCGGGGTTCAATTCCCCGTCGGGGAGGTTAATTTTTTGCCGAACAAGGTCTCAAAGTTGTGTGGTATTGCTGGAATTCCCAAGTTGCCTTGGTGCTACATCAAAAGGATACATAGTCTCATTTGGACCTTAGACTTACTTTCCCAACAATACTCTAATATCTATTTTACAAAGTTATCTATTCACAACACCCATGATGCACCTCACAGGTTGGAAATGGTATGAACCTAGCTAATGTATTGGAATAAGAGACGTACAGGACTTGCATTTCAATAATGGTTCCTTAACTAAGATTCCAAACGCGTGACGACGCTTTTCAAACTCAAAATCTGTGATTGCCGTTTCTTAGTCACCGTGGTTTGCGCGCAATCCTGCAGGCTTTTCACAATGCACTACTTCCGCAACCAAGACTTCGTTGATGTTGAGTTAAAGACTGGGGTCCCTACTTGCGTGTGCATTCTTGTGAGTTTATTTCAGAATTGCTGAAAACTTGTATGCAGGCTTGGTAGTAGACTTCCTTGCGGCTGAAAAGGCACATTTTCAAACCTTATTCAAATGGTTAAAATAACAAATTTAAGTTTGGCAAAGGAAATTGCTTACTGGAGATGCAGGGTATCGATCCCCGTACTTCTCGCATGCTAAGCGAGCGCTCTACCATCTGAGCTACATCCCCTATGCAACAAGTGCTCCTTTAGAGCCGGGCTCATCCGGGAATTGAACCCGGGGCCTCTCGCACCCTAAGCGAGAATCATACCACTAGACCAATGAGCCACGTCCATTGTACCTTCCCCTGATTCCCGCGGGCGAGAACTGAATTAATTGAATTGATGCAGAAAATCTCTGATTGGCTGAGAAGTAGTGCGGCTTGTAAGTTGCCTACGGCGGTGTTTCACTTGTTGTGAACTTATCCACCCATCCCCCAAGGCGATGTTCACTATCTGGACAAGAAAGGAGCCCAAGGGAAGGGTGAACAAAGAACTTTCATCCAAATTGGTTACTTCACGCGTATTGAGGGGAAATGTGGATCTCATTTTAGGGACGAATATTTATACATGTGCCGAAATAGCTCAGCTGGGAGAGCGTTAGACTGAAGATCTAAAGGTCCCTGGTTCGATCCCGGGTTTCGGCAACCATCCCATATGGTCTAGTGGCTAGGATACCTGGCTTTCACCCAGGAGGCTCGGGTTCGATTCCCGGTATGGGAACCAAAATCCTCGATAGTATAGTGGTCAGTATCCCCGCCTGTCACGCGGGAGACCGGGGTTCAATTCCCCGTCGGGGAGGTTAATTTTTTGCCGAACAAGGTCTCAAAGTTGTGTGGTATTGCTGGAATTCCCAAGTTGCCTTGGTGCTACATCAAAAGGATACATAGTCTCATTTGGACCTTAGACTTACTTTCCCAACAATACTCTAATATCTATTTTACAAAGTTATCTATTCACAACACCCATGATGCACCTCACAGGTTGGAAATGGTATGAACCTAGCTAATGTATTGGAATAAGAGACGTACAGGACTTGCATTTCAATAATGGTTCCTTAACTAAGATTCCAAACGCGTGACGACGCTTTTCAAACTCAAAATCTGTGATTGCCGTTTCTTAGTCACCGTGGTTTGCGCGCAATCCTGCAGGCTTTTCACAATGCACTACTTCCGCAACCAAGACTTCGTTGATGTTGAGTTAAAGACTGGGGTCCCTACTTGCGTGTGCATTCTTGTGAGTTTATTTCAGAATTGCTGAAAACTTGTATGCAGGCTTGGTAGTAGACTTCCTTGCGGCTGAAAAGGCACATTTTCAAACCTTATTCAAATGGTTAAAATAACAAATTTAAGTTTGGCAAAGGAAATTGCTTACTGGAGATGCAGGGTATCGATCCCCGTACTTCTCGCATGCTAAGCGAGCGCTCTACCATCTGAGCTACATCCCCTATGCAACAAGTGCTCCTTTAGAGCCGGGCTCATCCGGGAATTGAACCCGGGGCCTCTCGCACCCTAAGCGAGAATCATACCACTAGACCAATGAGCCACGTCCATTGTACCTTCCCCTGATTCCCGCGGGCGAGAACTGAATTAATTGAATTGATGCAGAAAATCTCTGATTGGCTGAGAAGTAGTGCGGCTTGTAAGTTGCCTACGGCGGTGTTTCACTTGTTGTGAACTTATCCACCCATCCCCCAAGGCGATGTTCACTATCTGGACAAGAAAGGAGCCCAAGGGAAGGGTGAACAAAGAACTTTCATCCAAATTGGTTACTTCACGCGTATTGAGGGGAAATGTGGATCTCATTTTAGGGACGAATATTTATACATGTGCCGAAATAGCTCAGCTGGGAGAGCGTTAGACTGAAGATCTAAAGGTCCCTGGTTCGATCCCGGGTTTCGGCAACCATCCCATATGGTCTAGTGGCTAGGATACCTGGCTTTCACCCAGGAGGCTCGGGTTCGATTCCCGGTATGGGAACCAAAATCCTCGATAGTATAGTGGTCAGTATCCCCGCCTGTCACGCGGGAGACCGGGGTTCAATTCCCCGTCGGGGAGGTTAATTTTTTGCCGAACAAGGTCTCAAAGTTGTGTGGTATTGCTGGAATTCCCAAGTTGCCTTGGTGCTACATCAAAAGGATACATAGTCTCATTTGGACCTTAGACTTACTTTCCCAACAATACTCTAATATCTATTTTACAAAGTTATCTATTCACAACACCCATGATGCACCTCACAGGTTGGAAATGGTATGAACCTAGCTAATGTATTGGAATAAGAGACGTACAGGACTTGCATTTCAATAATGGTTCCTTAACTAAGATTCCAAACGCGTGACGACGCTTTTCAAACTCAAAATCTGTGATTGCCGTTTCTTAGTCACCGTGGTTTGCGCGCAATCCTGCAGGCTTTTCACAATGCACTACTTCCGCAACCAAGACTTCGTTGATGTTGAGTTAAAGACTGGGGTCCCTACTTGCGTGTGCATTCTTGTGAGTTTATTTCAGAATTGCTGAAAACTTGTATGCAGGCTTGGTAGTAGACTTCCTTGCGGCTGAAAAGGCACATTTTCAAACCTTATTCAAATGGTTAAAATAACAAATTTAAGTTTGGCAAAGGAAATTGCTTACTGGAGATGCAGGGTATCGATCCCCGTACTTCTCGCATGCTAAGCGAGCGCTCTACCATCTGAGCTACATCCCCTATGCAACAAGTGCTCCTTTAGAGCCGGGCTCATCCGGGAATTGAACCCGGGGCCTCTCGCACCCTAAGCGAGAATCATACCACTAGACCAATGAGCCACGTCCATTGTACCTTCCCCTGATTCCCGCGGGCGAGAACTGAATTAATTGAATTGATGCAGAAAATCTCTGATTGGCTGAGAAGTAGTGCGGCTTGTAAGTTGCCTACGGCGGTGTTTCACTTGTTGTGAACTTATCCACCCATCCCCCAAGGCGATGTTCACTATCTGGACAAGAAAGGAGCCCAAGGGAAGGGTGAACAAAGAACTTTCATCCAAATTGGTTACTTCACGCGTATTGAGGGGAAATGTGGATCTCATTTTAGGGACGAATATTTATACATGTGCCGAAATAGCTCAGCTGGGAGAGCGTTAGACTGAAGATCTAAAGGTCCCTGGTTCGATCCCGGGTTTCGGCAACCATCCCATATGGTCTAGTGGCTAGGATACCTGGCTTTCACCCAGGAGGCTCGGGTTCGATTCCCGGTATGGGAACCAAAATCCTCGATAGTATAGTGGTCAGTATCCCCGCCTGTCACGCGGGAGACCGGGGTTCAATTCCCCGTCGGGGAGGTTAATTTTTTGCCGAACAAGGTCTCAAAGTTGTGTGGTATTGCTGGAATTCCCAAGTTGCCTTGGTGCTACATCAAAAGGATACATAGTCTCATTTGGACCTTAGACTTACTTTCCCAACAATACTCTAATATCTATTTTACAAAGTTATCTATTCACAACACCCATGATGCACCTCACAGGTTGGAAATGGTATGAACCTAGCTAATGTATTGGAATAAGAGACGTACAGGACTTGCATTTCAATAATGGTTCCTTAACTAAGATTCCAAACGCGTGACGACGCTTTTCAAACTCAAAATCTGTGATTGCCGTTTCTTAGTCACCGTGGTTTGCGCGCAATCCTGCAGGCTTTTCACAATGCACTACTTCCGCAACCAAGACTTCGTTGATGTTGAGTTAAAGACTGGGGTCCCTACTTGCGTGTGCATTCTTGTGAGTTTATTTCAGAATTGCTGAAAACTTGTATGCAGGCTTGGTAGTAGACTTCCTTGCGGCTGAAAAGGCACATTTTCAAACCTTATTCAAATGGTTAAAATAACAAATTTAAGTTTGGCAAAGGAAATTGCTTACTGGAGATGCAGGGTATCGATCCCCGTACTTCTCGCATGCTAAGCGAGCGCTCTACCATCTGAGCTACATCCCCTATGCAACAAGTGCTCCTTTAGAGCCGGGCTCATCCGGGAATTGAACCCGGGGCCTCTCGCACCCTAAGCGAGAATCATACCACTAGACCAATGAGCCACGTCCATTGTACCTTCCCCTGATTCCCGCGGGCGAGAACTGAATTAATTGAATTGATGCAGAAAATCTCTGATTGGCTGAGAAGTAGTGCGGCTTGTAAGTTGCCTACGGCGGTGTTTCACTTGTTGTGAACTTATCCACCCATCCCCCAAGGCGATGTTCACTATCTGGACAAGAAAGGAGCCCAAGGGAAGGGTGAACAAAGAACTTTCATCCAAATTGGTTACTTCACGCGTATTGAGGGGAAATGTGGATCTCATTTTAGGGACGAATATTTATACATGTGCCGAAATAGCTCAGCTGGGAGAGCGTTAGACTGAAGATCTAAAGGTCCCTGGTTCGATCCCGGGTTTCGGCAACCATCCCATATGGTCTAGTGGCTAGGATACCTGGCTTTCACCCAGGAGGCTCGGGTTCGATTCCCGGTATGGGAACCAAAATCCTCGATAGTATAGTGGTCAGTATCCCCGCCTGTCACGCGGGAGACCGGGGTTCAATTCCCCGTCGGGGAGGTTAATTTTTTGCCGAACAAGGTCTCAAAGTTGTGTGGTATTGCTGGAATTCCCAAGTTGCCTTGGTGCTACATCAAAAGGATACATAGTCTCATTTGGACCTTAGACTTACTTTCCCAACAATACTCTAATATCTATTTTACAAAGTTATCTATTCACAACACCCATGATGCACCTCACAGGTTGGAAATGGTATGAACCTAGCTAATGTATTGGAATAAGAGACGTACAGGACTTGCATTTCAATAATGGTTCCTTAACTAAGATTCCAAACGCGTGACGACGCTTTTCAAACTCAAAATCTGTGATTGCCGTTTCTTAGTCACCGTGGTTTGCGCGCAATCCTGCAGGCTTTTCACAATGCACTACTTCCGCAACCAAGACTTCGTTGATGTTGAGTTAAAGACTGGGGTCCCTACTTGCGTGTGCATTCTTGTGAGTTTATTTCAGAATTGCTGAAAACTTGTATGCAGGCTTGGTAGTAGACTTCCTTGCGGCTGAAAAGGCACATTTTCAAACCTTATTCAAATGGTTAAAATAACAAATTTAAGTTTGGCAAAGGAAATTGCTTACTGGAGATGCAGGGTATCGATCCCCGTACTTCTCGCATGCTAAGCGAGCGCTCTACCATCTGAGCTACATCCCCTATGCAACAAGTGCTCCTTTAGAGCCGGGCTCATCCGGGAATTGAACCCGGGGCCTCTCGCACCCTAAGCGAGAATCATACCACTAGACCAATGAGCCACGTCCATTGTACCTTCCCCTGATTCCCGCGGGCGAGAACTGAATTAATTGAATTGATGCAGAAAATCTCTGATTGGCTGAGAAGTAGTGCGGCTTGTAAGTTGCCTACGGCGGTGTTTCACTTGTTGTGAACTTATCCACCCATCCCCCAAGGCGATGTTCACTATCTGGACAAGAAAGGAGCCCAAGGGAAGGGTGAACAAAGAACTTTCATCCAAATTGGTTACTTCACGCGTATTGAGGGGAAATGTGGATCTCATTTTAGGGACGAATATTTATACATGTGCCGAAATAGCTCAGCTGGGAGAGCGTTAGACTGAAGATCTAAAGGTCCCTGGTTCGATCCCGGGTTTCGGCAACCATCCCATATGGTCTAGTGGCTAGGATACCTGGCTTTCACCCAGGAGGCTCGGGTTCGATTCCCGGTATGGGAACCAAAATCCTCGATAGTATAGTGGTCAGTATCCCCGCCTGTCACGCGGGAGACCGGGGTTCAATTCCCCGTCGGGGAGGTTAATTTTTTGCCGAACAAGGTCTCAAAGTTGTGTGGTATTGCTGGAATTCCCAAGTTGCCTTGGTGCTACATCAAAAGGATACATAGTCTCATTTGGACCTTAGACTTACTTTCCCAACAATACTCTAATATCTATTTTACAAAGTTATCTATTCACAACACCCATGATGCACCTCACAGGTTGGAAATGGTATGAACCTAGCTAATGTATTGGAATAAGAGACGTACAGGACTTGCATTTCAATAATGGTTCCTTAACTAAGATTCCAAACGCGTGACGACGCTTTTCAAACTCAAAATCTGTGATTGCCGTTTCTTAGTCACCGTGGTTTGCGCGCAATCCTGCAGGCTTTTCACAATGCACTACTTCCGCAACCAAGACTTCGTTGATGTTGAGTTAAAGACTGGGGTCCCTACTTGCGTGTGCATTCTTGTGAGTTTATTTCAGAATTGCTGAAAACTTGTATGCAGGCTTGGTAGTAGACTTCCTTGCGGCTGAAAAGGCACATTTTCAAACCTTATTCAAATGGTTAAAATAACAAATTTAAGTTTGGCAAAGGAAATTGCTTACTGGAGATGCAGGGTATCGATCCCCGTACTTCTCGCATGCTAAGCGAGCGCTCTACCATCTGAGCTACATCCCCTATGCAACAAGTGCTCCTTTAGAGCCGGGCTCATCCGGGAATTGAACCCGGGGCCTCTCGCACCCTAAGCGAGAATCATACCACTAGACCAATGAGCCACGTCCATTGTACCTTCCCCTGATTCCCGCGGGCGAGAACTGAATTAATTGAATTGATGCAGAAAATCTCTGATTGGCTGAGAAGTAGTGCGGCTTGTAAGTTGCCTACGGCGGTGTTTCACTTGTTGTGAACTTATCCACCCATCCCCCAAGGCGATGTTCACTATCTGGACAAGAAAGGAGCCCAAGGGAAGGGTGAACAAAGAACTTTCATCCAAATTGGTTACTTCACGCGTATTGAGGGGAAATGTGGATCTCATTTTAGGGACGAATATTTATACATGTGCCGAAATAGCTCAGCTGGGAGAGCGTTAGACTGAAGATCTAAAGGTCCCTGGTTCGATCCCGGGTTTCGGCAACCATCCCATATGGTCTAGTGGCTAGGATACCTGGCTTTCACCCAGGAGGCTCGGGTTCGATTCCCGGTATGGGAACCAAAATCCTCGATAGTATAGTGGTCAGTATCCCCGCCTGTCACGCGGGAGACCGGGGTTCAATTCCCCGTCGGGGAGGTTAATTTTTTGCCGAACAAGGTCTCAAAGTTGTGTGGTATTGCTGGAATTCCCAAGTTGCCTTGGTGCTACATCAAAAGGATACATAGTCTCATTTGGACCTTAGACTTACTTTCCCAACAATACTCTAATATCTATTTTACAAAGTTATCTATTCACAACACCCATGATGCACCTCACAGGTTGGAAATGGTATGAACCTAGCTAATGTATTGGAATAAGAGACGTACAGGACTTGCATTTCAATAATGGTTCCTTAACTAAGATTCCAAACGCGTGACGACGCTTTTCAAACTCAAAATCTGTGATTGCCGTTTCTTAGTCACCGTGGTTTGCGCGCAATCCTGCAGGCTTTTCACAATGCACTACTTCCGCAACCAAGACTTCGTTGATGTTGAGTTAAAGACTGGGGTCCCTACTTGCGTGTGCATTCTTGTGAGTTTATTTCAGAATTGCTGAAAACTTGTATGCAGGCTTGGTAGTAGACTTCCTTGCGGCTGAAAAGGCACATTTTCAAACCTTATTCAAATGGTTAAAATAACAAATTTAAGTTTGGCAAAGGAAATTGCTTACTGGAGATGCAGGGTATCGATCCCCGTACTTCTCGCATGCTAAGCGAGCGCTCTACCATCTGAGCTACATCCCCTATGCAACAAGTGCTCCTTTAGAGCCGGGCTCATCCGGGAATTGAACCCGGGGCCTCTCGCACCCTAAGCGAGAATCATACCACTAGACCAATGAGCCACGTCCATTGTACCTTCCCCTGATTCCCGCGGGCGAGAACTGAATTAATTGAATTGATGCAGAAAATCTCTGATTGGCTGAGAAGTAGTGCGGCTTGTAAGTTGCCTACGGCGGTGTTTCACTTGTTGTGAACTTATCCACCCATCCCCCAAGGCGATGTTCACTATCTGGACAAGAAAGGAGCCCAAGGGAAGGGTGAACAAAGAACTTTCATCCAAATTGGTTACTTCACGCGTATTGAGGGGAAATGTGGATCTCATTTTAGGGACGAATATTTATACATGTGCCGAAATAGCTCAGCTGGGAGAGCGTTAGACTGAAGATCTAAAGGTCCCTGGTTCGATCCCGGGTTTCGGCAACCATCCCATATGGTCTAGTGGCTAGGATACCTGGCTTTCACCCAGGAGGCTCGGGTTCGATTCCCGGTATGGGAACCAAAATCCTCGATAGTATAGTGGTCAGTATCCCCGCCTGTCACGCGGGAGACCGGGGTTCAATTCCCCGTCGGGGAGGTTAATTTTTTGCCGAACAAGGTCTCAAAGTTGTGTGGTATTGCTGGAATTCCCAAGTTGCCTTGGTGCTACATCAAAAGGATACATAGTCTCATTTGGACCTTAGACTTACTTTCCCAACAATACTCTAATATCTATTTTACAAAGTTATCTATTCACAACACCCATGATGCACCTCACAGGTTGGAAATGGTATGAACCTAGCTAATGTATTGGAATAAGAGACGTACAGGACTTGCATTTCAATAATGGTTCCTTAACTAAGATTCCAAACGCGTGACGACGCTTTTCAAACTCAAAATCTGTGATTGCCGTTTCTTAGTCACCGTGGTTTGCGCGCAATCCTGCAGGCTTTTCACAATGCACTACTTCCGCAACCAAGACTTCGTTGATGTTGAGTTAAAGACTGGGGTCCCTACTTGCGTGTGCATTCTTGTGAGTTTATTTCAGAATTGCTGAAAACTTGTATGCAGGCTTGGTAGTAGACTTCCTTGCGGCTGAAAAGGCACATTTTCAAACCTTATTCAAATGGTTAAAATAACAAATTTAAGTTTGGCAAAGGAAATTGCTTACTGGAGATGCAGGGTATCGATCCCCGTACTTCTCGCATGCTAAGCGAGCGCTCTACCATCTGAGCTACATCCCCTATGCAACAAGTGCTCCTTTAGAGCCGGGCTCATCCGGGAATTGAACCCGGGGCCTCTCGCACCCTAAGCGAGAATCATACCACTAGACCAATGAGCCACGTCCATTGTACCTTCCCCTGATTCCCGCGGGCGAGAACTGAATTAATTGAATTGATGCAGAAAATCTCTGATTGGCTGAGAAGTAGTGCGGCTTGTAAGTTGCCTACGGCGGTGTTTCACTTGTTGTGAACTTATCCACCCATCCCCCAAGGCGATGTTCACTATCTGGACAAGAAAGGAGCCCAAGGGAAGGGTGAACAAAGAACTTTCATCCAAATTGGTTACTTCACGCGTATTGAGGGGAAATGTGGATCTCATTTTAGGGACGAATATTTATACATGTGCCGAAATAGCTCAGCTGGGAGAGCGTTAGACTGAAGATCTAAAGGTCCCTGGTTCGATCCCGGGTTTCGGCAACCATCCCATATGGTCTAGTGGCTAGGATACCTGGCTTTCACCCAGGAGGCTCGGGTTCGATTCCCGGTATGGGAACCAAAATCCTCGATAGTATAGTGGTCAGTATCCCCGCCTGTCACGCGGGAGACCGGGGTTCAATTCCCCGTCGGGGAGGTTAATTTTTTGCCGAACAAGGTCTCAAAGTTGTGTGGTATTGCTGGAATTCCCAAGTTGCCTTGGTGCTACATCAAAAGGATACATAGTCTCATTTGGACCTTAGACTTACTTTCCCAACAATACTCTAATATCTATTTTACAAAGTTATCTATTCACAACACCCATGATGCACCTCACAGGTTGGAAATGGTATGAACCTAGCTAATGTATTGGAATAAGAGACGTACAGGACTTGCATTTCAATAATGGTTCCTTAACTAAGATTCCAAACGCGTGACGACGCTTTTCAAACTCAAAATCTGTGATTGCCGTTTCTTAGTCACCGTGGTTTGCGCGCAATCCTGCAGGCTTTTCACAATGCACTACTTCCGCAACCAAGACTTCGTTGATGTTGAGTTAAAGACTGGGGTCCCTACTTGCGTGTGCATTCTTGTGAGTTTATTTCAGAATTGCTGAAAACTTGTATGCAGGCTTGGTAGTAGACTTCCTTGCGGCTGAAAAGGCACATTTTCAAACCTTATTCAAATGGTTAAAATAACAAATTTAAGTTTGGCAAAGGAAATTGCTTACTGGAGATGCAGGGTATCGATCCCCGTACTTCTCGCATGCTAAGCGAGCGCTCTACCATCTGAGCTACATCCCCTTGCAACAAGTGCTCCTTTAGAGCCGGGCTCATCCGGGAATTGAACCCGGGGCCTCTCGCACCCTAAGCGAGAATCATACCACTAGACCAATGAGCCACGTCCATTGTACCTTCCCCTGATTCCCGCGGGCGAGAACTGAATTAATTGAATTGATGCAGAAAATCTCTGATTGGCTGAGAAGTAGTGCGGCTTGTAAGTTGCCTACGGCGGTGTTTCACTTGTTGTGAACTTATCCACCCATCCCCCAAGGCGATGTTCACTATCTGGACAAGAAAGGAGCCCAAGGGAAGGGTGAACAAAGAACTTTCATCCAAATTGGTTACTTCACGCGTATTGAGGGGAAATGTGGATCTCGTTTTAGGGACGAATATTTATACATGTGCCGAAATAGCTCAGCTGGGAGAGCGTTAGACTGAAGATCTAAAGGTCCCTGGTTCGATCCCGGGTTTCGGCAACCATCCCATATGGTCTAGTGGCTAGGATACCTGGCTTTCACCCAGGAGGCTCGGGTTCGATTCCCGGTATGGGAACCAAAATCCTCGATAGTATAGTGGTCAGTATCCCCGCCTGTCACGCGGGAGACCGGGGTTCAATTCCCCGTCGGGGAGGTTAATTTTTTGCCGAACAAGGTCTCAAAGTTGTGTGGTATTGCTGGAATTCCCAAGTTGCCTTGGTGCTACATCAAAAGGATACATAGTCTCATTTGGACCTTAGACTTACTTTCCCAACAATACTCTAATATCTATTTTACAAAGTTATCTATTCACAACACCCATGATGCACCTCACAGGTTGGAAATGGTATGAACCTAGCTAATGTATTGGAATAAGAGACGTACAGGACTTGCATTTCAATAATGGTTCCTTAACTAAGATTCCAAACGCGTGACGACGCTTTTCAAACTCAAAATCTGTGATTGCCGTTTCTTAGTCACCGTGGTTTGCGCGCAATCCTGCAGGCTTTTCACAATGCACTACTTCCGCAACCAAGACTTCGTTGATGTTGAGTTAAAGACTGGGGTCCCTACTTGCGTGTGCATTCTTGTGAGTTTATTTCAGAATTGCTGAAAACTTGTATGCAGGCTTGGTAGTAGACTTCCTTGCGGCTGAAAAGGCACATTTTCAAACCTTATTCAAATGGTTAAAATAACAAATTTAAGTTTGGCAAAGGAAATTGCTTACTGGAGATGCAGGGTATCGATCCCCGTACTTCTCGCATGCTAAGCGAGCGCTCTACCATCTGAGCTACATCCCCTTTGCAACAAGTGCTCCTTTAGAGCCGGGCTCATCCGGGAATTGAACCCGGGGCCTCTCGCACCCTAAGCGAGAATCATACCACTAGACCAATGAGCCACGTCCATTGTACCTTCCCCTGATTCCCGCGGGCGAGAACTGAATTAATTGAATTGATGCAGAAAATCTCTGATTGGCTGAGAAGTAGTGCGGCTTGTAAGTTGCCTACGGCGGTGTTTCACTTGTTGTGAACTTATCCACCCATCCCCCAAGGCGATGTTCACTATCTGGACAAGAAAGGAGCCCAAGGGAAGGGTGAACAAAGAACTTTCATCCAAATTGGTTACTTCACGCGTATTGAGGGGAAATGTGGATCTCGTTTTAGGGACGAATATTTATACATGTGCCGAAATAGCTCAGCTGGGAGAGCGTTAGACTGAAGATCTAAAGGTCCCTGGTTCGATCCCGGGTTTCGGCAACCATCCCATATGGTCTAGTGGCTAGGATACCTGGCTTTCACCCAGGAGGCTCGGGTTCGATTCCCGGTATGGGAACCAAAATCCTCGATAGTATAGTGGTCAGTATCCCCGCCTGTCACGCGGGAGACCGGGGTTCAATTCCCCGTCGGGGAGGTTAATTTTTTGCCGAACAAGGTCTCAAAGTTGTGTGGTATTGCTGGAATTCCCAAGTTGCCTTGGTGCTACATCAAAAGGATACATAGTCTCATTTGGACCTTAGACTTACTTTCCCAACAATACTCTAATATCTATTTTACAAAGTTATCTATTCACAACACCCATGATGCACCTCACAGGTTGGAAATGGTATGAACCTAGCTAATGTATTGGAATAAGAGACGTACAGGACTTGCATTTCAATAATGGTTCCTTAACTAAGATTCCAAACGCGTGACGACGCTTTTCAAACTCAAAATCTGTGATTGCCGTTTCTTAGTCACCGTGGTTTGCGCGCAATCCTGCAGGCTTTTCACAATGCACTACTTCCGCAACCAAGACTTCGTTGATGTTGAGTTAAAGACTGGGGTCCCTACTTGCGTGTGCATTCTTGTGAGTTTATTTCAGAATTGCTGAAAACTTGTATGCAGGCTTGGTAGTAGACTTCCTTGCGGCTGAAAAGGCACATTTTCAAACCTTATTCAAATGGTTAAAATAACAAATTTAAGTTTGGCAAAGGAAATTGCTTACTGGAGATGCAGGGTATCGATCCCCGTACTTCTCGCATGCTAAGCGAGCGCTCTACCATCTGAGCTACATCCCCTTTGCAACAAGTGCTCCTTTAGAGCCGGGCTCATCCGGGAATTGAACCCGGGGCCTCTCGCACCCTAAGCGAGAATCATACCACTAGACCAATGAGCCACGTCCATTGTACCTTCCCCTGATTCCCGCGGGCGAGAACTGAATTAATTGAATTGATGCAGAAAATCTCTGATTGGCTGAGAAGTAGTGCGGCTTGTAAGTTGCCTACGGCGGTGTTTCACTTGTTGTGAACTTATCCACCCATCCCCCAAGGCGATGTTCACTATCTGGACAAGAAAGGAGCCCAAGGGAAGGGTGAACAAAGAACTTTCATCCAAATTGGTTACTTCACGCGTATTGAGGGGAAATGTGGATCTCGTTTTAGGGACGAATATTTATACATGTGCCGAAATAGCTCAGCTGGGAGAGCGTTAGACTGAAGATCTAAAGGTCCCTGGTTCGATCCCGGGTTTCGGCAACCATCCCATATGGTCTAGTGGCTAGGATACCTGGCTTTCACCCAGGAGGCTCGGGTTCGATTCCCGGTATGGGAACCAAAATCCTCGATAGTATAGTGGTCAGTATCCCCGCCTGTCACGCGGGAGACCGGGGTTCAATTCCCCGTCGGGGAGGTTAATTTTTTGCCGAACAAGGTCTCAAAGTTGTGTGGTATTGCTGGAATTCCCAAGTTGCCTTGGTGCTACATCAAAAGGATACATAGTCTCATTTGGACCTTAGACTTACTTTCCCAACAATACTCTAATATCTATTTTACAAAGTTATCTATTCACAACACCCATGATGCACCTCACAGGTTGGAAATGGTATGAACCTAGCTAATGTATTGGAATAAGAGACGTACAGGACTTGCATTTCAATAATGGTTCCTTAACTAAGATTCCAAACGCGTGACGACGCTTTTCAAACTCAAAATCTGTGATTGCCGTTTCTTAGTCACCGTGGTTTGCGCGCAATCCTGCAGGCTTTTCACAATGCACTACTTCCGCAACCAAGACTTCGTTGATGTTGAGTTAAAGACTGGGGTCCCTACTTGCGTGTGCATTCTTGTGAGTTTATTTCAGAATTGCTGAAAACTTGTATGCAGGCTTGGTAGTAGACTTCCTTGCGGCTGAAAAGGCACATTTTCAAACCTTATTCAAATGGTTAAAATAACAAATTTAAGTTTGGCAAAGGAAATTGCTTACTGGAGATGCAGGGTATCGATCCCCGTACTTCTCGCATGCTAAGCGAGCGCTCTACCATCTGAGCTACATCCCCTTTGCAACAAGTGCTCCTTTAGAGCCGGGCTCATCCGGGAATTGAACCCGGGGCCTCTCGCACCCTAAGCGAGAATCATACCACTAGACCAATGAGCCACGTCCATTGTACCTTCCCCTGATTCCCGCGGGCGAGAACTGAATTAATTGAATTGATGCAGAAAATCTCTGATTGGCTGAGAAGTAGTGCGGCTTGTAAGTTGCCTACGGCGGTGTTTCACTTGTTGTGAACTTATCCACCCATCCCCCAAGGCGATGTTCACTATCTGGACAAGAAAGGAGCCCAAGGGAAGGGTGAACAAAGAACTTTCATCCAAATTGGTTACTTCACGCGTATTGAGGGGAAATGTGGATCTCGTTTTAGGGACGAATATTTATACATGTGCCGAAATAGCTCAGCTGGGAGAGCGTTAGACTGAAGATCTAAAGGTCCCTGGTTCGATCCCGGGTTTCGGCAACCATCCCATATGGTCTAGTGGCTAGGATACCTGGCTTTCACCCAGGAGGCTCGGGTTCGATTCCCGGTATGGGAACCAAAATCCTCGATAGTATAGTGGTCAGTATCCCCGCCTGTCACGCGGGAGACCGGGGTTCAATTCCCCGTCGGGGAGGTTAATTTTTTGCCGAACAAGGTCTCAAAGTTGTGTGGTATTGCTGGAATTCCCAAGTTGCCTTGGTGCTACATCAAAAGGATACATAGTCTCATTTGGACCTTAGACTTACTTTCCCAACAATACTCTAATATCTATTTTACAAAGTTATCTATTCACAACACCCATGATGCACCTCACAGGTTGGAAATGGTATGAACCTAGCTAATGTATTGGAATAAGAGACGTACAGGACTTGCATTTCAATAATGGTTCCTTAACTAAGATTCCAAACGCGTGACGACGCTTTTCAAACTCAAAATCTGTGATTGCCGTTTCTTAGTCACCGTGGTTTGCGCGCAATCCTGCAGGCTTTTCACAATGCACTACTTCCGCAACCAAGACTTCGTTGATGTTGAGTTAAAGACTGGGGTCCCTACTTGCGTGTGCATTCTTGTGAGTTTATTTCAGAATTGCTGAAAACTTGTATGCAGGCTTGGTAGTAGACTTCCTTGCGGCTGAAAAGGCACATTTTCAAACCTTATTCAAATGGTTAAAATAACAAATTTAAGTTTGGCAAAGGAAATTGCTTACTGGAGATGCAGGGTATCGATCCCCGTACTTCTCGCATGCTAAGCGAGCGCTCTACCATCTGAGCTACATCCCCTTTGCAACAAGTGCTCCTTTAGAGCCGGGCTCATCCGGGAATTGAACCCGGGGCCTCTCGCACCCTAAGCGAGAATCATACCACTAGACCAATGAGCCACGTCCATTGTACCTTCCCCTGATTCCCGCGGGCGAGAACTGAATTAATTGAATTGATGCAGAAAATCTCTGATTGGCTGAGAAGTAGTGCGGCTTGTAAGTTGCCTACGGCGGTGTTTCACTTGTTGTGAACTTATCCACCCATCCCCCAAGGCGATGTTCACTATCTGGACAAGAAAGGAGCCCAAGGGAAGGGTGAACAAAGAACTTTCATCCAAATTGGTTACTTCACGCGTATTGAGGGGAAATGTGGATCTCGTTTTAGGGACGAATATTTATACATGTGCCGAAATAGCTCAGCTGGGAGAGCGTTAGACTGAAGATCTAAAGGTCCCTGGTTCGATCCCGGGTTTCGGCAACCATCCCATATGGTCTAGTGGCTAGGATACCTGGCTTTCACCCAGGAGGCTCGGGTTCGATTCCCGGTATGGGAACCAAAATCCTCGATAGTATAGTGGTCAGTATCCCCGCCTGTCACGCGGGAGACCGGGGTTCAATTCCCCGTCGGGGAGGTTAATTTTTTGCCGAACAAGGTCTCAAAGTTGTGTGGTATTGCTGGAATTCCCAAGTTGCCTTGGTGCTACATCAAAAGGATACATAGTCTCATTTGGACCTTAGACTTACTTTCCCAACAATACTCTAATATCTATTTTACAAAGTTATCTATTCACAAC
Organism: Ceriodaphnia dubia; assembly: GCA_022539655.2. Lineage (NCBI taxonomy): Eukaryota > Metazoa > Arthropoda > Branchiopoda > Diplostraca > Daphniidae > Ceriodaphnia > Ceriodaphnia dubia. Next base: position 239 of record JAKUCG020000116.1, on the reverse strand, counting down.
ACCCATGATGCACCTCACAGGTTGGAAATGGTATGAACCTAGCTAATGTATTGGAATAAGAGACGTACAGGACTTGCATTTCAATAATGGTTCCTTAACTAAGATTCCAAACGCGTGACGACGCTTTTCAAACTCAAAATCTGTGATTGCCGTTTCTTAGTCACCGTGGTTTGCGCGCAATCCTGCAGGCTTTTCACAATGCACTACTTCCGCAACCAAGACTTCGTTGATGTTGAGTT